>CM063508.1:120487998-120507998 GCA_032207245.1 Pardosa pseudoannulata
TTAGGGACTGCACGACAAACTATGGGTATATGTACAAAAACATACAAACATATATACATGTGTGTGTGTGAGGTTTAAAAATAGGGCTTAAGAATTAAGCGAGTTATAATTAAAAAGAGTTAGAACTAAATAACAATAACGTAATAGGAGAAAGACACACCCTCGAGAGGAACTATACAGAATAAAAAAGCGGAGGCGGAAGTAGACATAGGAATTTTGCTTAGGTAGCAACACCAAAAAAGTCTGTTCTGAGCGGGAACTCGGGTTCATAACATCCTCCACGCCTGTCGTGGCGAATTATGAGAACAAAGGATATCTAAATGGCATAGCCATGGACAGAAGATTACAATAAAGTTTTTATATATGAAATTAAATGTGTCTTCCATGCCTTAACCACTCGTCCATGTCATATATATATATATATATATATATATATATATATATATATATGTGTGTGTGTGTGTGTGTGAGATACACTGAAGAATATCAAGTTACTCCATGGCGCGTAAACTGTCATTAGTAGGAAGAAATAAGACAAAAATAATAAGAAGAAATAAGACAAAGGACCGTGATATTATTAACGAGATGTACAACCGGTCTGCTTGAAAACGTCACAAAATTATTTTTCAAATTCATCGGGACCGAATAGGTTTATTCAATCAGAAAGAGTTAAATAAAAGAAAAATTATTTAAGAATCTAATTGGAAACTATGCAGAATTTAGCGCACACTATATGAATAGTACAATGGTGGAAAATGAACTAAGATTGATTTAAACTTGATTAATCTATTTCTTAGATTTGAAGATATAAATTTTATTAGGCACAAATAACGCACTATGAGCTTCGTACTTTAAAAAAAAAAAAAAATCATTCAGAAGTAGAAAAAATTTCTCATAGTTTTGAGGCCCAATATAAAGACGCTTTGACAGAAAACCACTCCATGTGTGAGTTCTCAGGCAAAGTTAGCTTCCTCCATACATTTCACCAAATTAGGATATAAAATGAAGTAAAAATTGAAATTAGAGTTTAATAATGTATCGCGATCTATTTTCTCATTATATTGAAGCACATACATACATACATACATACATACACACACACACACACACACACACACACACACATACATATATATATATATATATATATACACACATACATGTATATATAAGTATACATATATATACATACATATATATACATACATATATATACATACATACATATACACACACATATATACATACATACATATACATACACACACACATATACATATACATACACACACACACATACATACACACACACACATACACACACACATACATACACACACACACACACACATACACACACACACACACACACACACACACACACACACACACACATATATATATATATATATATATATAAGACACACACGCGCACATACACTTAGATGTATTAGTTATTTATTTTACACTATGTTCAAAGTAGTAGTTTTTCTTTTTTCTTCTAATTACTTTATATCATGTTGCTTATTTTTGATAAATTTTAAATACTGCAGCTACAACAGATTTCGTATAATCGAGTTTTTCTCTAGTCTAAGGAAAAAATGAAGGCGTTAAATTAGATAAACGTCTATCAAAATTAAAAAAAAAAGGCTCCCAATTCCTCTTGTTTTCTTCAGATATTTAACAGGAGATCCGGAGAGAGAAGAAAAGAATTTTTCAATGTAGACCACACGGGGAAAGCATAATAATAACCGATAACGAGCAAGAAAAAAAAAAAAAAAGAGGACTGTTAATGCATTAAAAGCGCATTCGAAAAGAATGCTGACACTTTCATTATCGCCCATTCCGATAAGCGGAGATATCCTTCGGCGTCGCAATTATCACAAATCAGGAGTAACATCTTCATGGACCGTCTCGTAAAATAGCTGATATTTTCGCGTATCTTCCCTCCCTTTTTCTTCAGCGTCGCGCACACACCTGAGTCCGACGCACATCCACCTATATATTGGGCACACAAAGGGGGTGGCGGGGTGGGAAGATCGCCATCATCTCGTACCGCTGCCCTTAATGTTCGTGTTTCAGATCATTAACTCGACTGTGTTTTTTTTTCCCTTCCCCCCCCACACGAGGAACCGATGTTCTTCCCTGGCACCCACTTCCGAGGGTGTCAGGGAAAACGGAGTTTTAGCATGTGATGAATGGAGACCGAGGATAAAGCGCCCAAATCGGCGTTCGCGTGTCGGCCGGGCATTGAAATCGGGTGGGTTTCCCTTTTTTTCCCTTTCTTTATTGTTTTATTCAAAAGGAAGGGAAAATTTCGTGCGATTTTCTCGCGGGGCGCTTGGAGCTTGCTATGCGGGAGAAGGGGAGTAATTATATTACTTCTGGATCCTCGGTCCGTTTTTGAGCCAGTAACGAAATTATATCGTCACGAGCGGGGTATGACGTTTAATTCAACACTCACACCGAGTAATAACCACCGCTGGGTAAAAAATTCATCAGACGAGATTGGAGATGTCGATGAAACGCTATGGGTAACATTTACCAACTAAAGAACGGGGATGCCTTTTCATCTTGTTTAAATGGAAATTAAACGAGGAGCAAAAAAATAAGCATTTGTCTACATTTATTATAAATCGCAGCTCTTAACTTGGTAAATATTCGAAATTATGATCTTGTCCCTAGGAGGGAGTGTTCCACAATTATATTAATTTTGGATTCTCGGTTTGGTTTTGAGCCAGTAACGAAATTATAACGTCACGAGCGGGGTATGACGTTTAATTCAACATTCAGACTCCGAGTAATAACCACCGCTGGGTAAAAATCATCACAAGAGTTTGGAGATGTCTTTGACGAGAGAAAAGCACTATAGAAACAATTACCAACTCGAGAACAGGGATGCCTTTTCATCTTGTTTAAATGGAAATTAAAAGAGAAGTTAAAAAAAAAGTATTTACCTACATTTATTATAAATCGCAGCTCGTAACCTGGTAAATATTCGAAATTATGGTCCTGTCCCCAGGAGGGAGTGTTTCACATATAAATTTATCATCCATCACTCTCAACTTTATTCCGTCATTTAAGCAAGAGTACATAGTACCTATCGTCTCAATTCAAACAGTTTTTAATCAATATAAAATGGAAAGTTCTGCTCTATTTAGAATTAACTTTTTTAAAACTATCAATAAGAATCTAAC
The DNA here is from genome assembly GCA_032207245.1 of Pardosa pseudoannulata. Taxonomy (NCBI): domain Eukaryota; kingdom Metazoa; phylum Arthropoda; class Arachnida; order Araneae; family Lycosidae; genus Pardosa; species Pardosa pseudoannulata. Next base: position 120,491,196 of record CM063508.1, read on the forward strand.
TTCAGAAAAAGCTATTTTGTTTTTTATATGAAGCAATATTTAAAAAAAAAAAGTGTGTGTGTGGTTTCGTGATCCAGAGTTAAGGCGAATGGAAAACAGTCTTTCTTGATAATAATAAGTTTATTAAATCATCATTTCTTCTAAAAGCAAAACCTGCGCCATTTTCATTGTTTGTGGTGGTGACACGCGTAGAGTGTGTTTACAGTCCCATGTCCCCGCGATGACTGAAACTTATCTCTTTGCAAGGTTATCAAATAGTTTAAAAATGCTTCCACCTGACTGGATTATCCTAAAAGCTTATGCGAGCGTGGGTCTTTCTCATTTATTTTATTATTATAAAAGAGTTCTCTTGTTAAAATGTCCCTTGTTATATATATCCCTTGTTATATATATATAAATACATGTATAGTTCATATACCAAGTGAAAAAATATAAATCCCTTTAACTGCAAAATAACTTTTGAAATTTGTAAATTAGAAACTCCTTTATATCAAATAGGAGCTAAACCTCATTTTTTATTCTGTGAACTAGAGTTATACTAATACGGGCGATGTATTTTACTGTACAACGTTATAAAGGACATTTTTTAAATTTTTATAGTTTATACGTTTTTAATTTTTTTTTAAATTTAAAAACATTAGATACATTTTGTGTTTGGTTTATAGAATGAAAAAAAAATATTTATGTTCAGTCTGAAATAAAATTTAGTTTCTAATATGGATAGTTCAAAAGTTATCTTGCATCTAAGTGATTTTTTTTTCTATTTGGTACATAATTTTTGTGTGTTTTTTAAAAATATATTTCTTCAAGTGAAAAAAGAACTAAATAACTTTGATAGAGTATTATTAAAAAAATAGTAAAAAATATTATTTTGTTTTATGATGAATAAAAGATGGTAGTTATAATGTTAAAAGGTATTACGACATTTTAAAAATCTTTTCATTCATGACACCGTTTAATTATTGAAATATATAAACTGTATGTGCATGATTAACGAATAATTCAAAGGAATTACAAAAAATCTGGTATCGATATATAGCAAAGAACTTACTTCCTGTTTCTGAACGGTTTAATACTCAGTGATGAATGTTTTTATTATGTATTAAAGAATTCTCATTCGTTTAATCAACTGGTATACTTGAAACACATTAATACAGATTATAATAATATTAAACACACAAAAACAAAGTGAAAATAGTCAAAAATAAAAAAAATGTGTTAAATACTATAATATAGTAGTAGTAAACGAACTGAGACTGAATAGTTAGGGCACTAATATTCGGTACAGGATTTCGTGGGTTATAATCCCACTGTGGCAAGGATATCCATAGCCATTCGGAATCGGCTTTAAGCAGTAGGTCCCGGTCTCATTAGCCGTCGTATTGCAAAAAAGTAGACCGTAGCGCTCCAAATCAAACTAAAGCATTGCTATACATTTATTTTAATGTTTCCACCTAACATTATTTTAATTCCTTATTATATAATTATCATCTGAAGTTAGTTTTTATTTCTATTACTAATAAAAAAAGTGTTAAATTCTAAATTATTAGTAGTAACCAAACAGTAACCGAATAGTTAGGGCACTAATATTCGGTACAGGATTTCGTGGGTTATAATCCCACTGTGGCTTGGATATTCATAGCCATTCGGAATCAGCTTTAAGCAGTAGGTCCCGGTCTCAATAGCCGTCGTATTGCAAAAAAGTAAACCATAGCGCTCCAAATTAAACTAAAGCATTGCTATAGATTTATATCAATGTTTACACCTAACATTATTTTAATTCCGTTTCCTTATGTTATTATCATCCGAGGTTAGTTTTTATTTCTATTACGTCTATTATTTTCTAATATCATTCATTTCAAAAAGTTAAATTTTATTTATTTATCGGGAAATAATTATACAATCTATGGTTTTCCCATCATTTAAACACGTATTTACAGAAAATGGGATACCTAGGTATCAGATTTATTCGGCTTATTGAAGTGTAGCTAACATGAATAACTTAATGTTTACTTTGCAATCCACTTTTAATAGTGGTGAGCTCCACAAATTTCTACTAAAAGATCCTGAAAATAAGCTCTACCTTGAAAAAAGCTCGATCTTTGATAAAGTTCAATTATGTTTAAGCTATCCAATTCATCTAGGGTAATGTCGGCTCCTTATAAGATTTTTTTTCTCACAATACCTGGCTAATCTTTGTGTAGAAATATCAAATAAGAATGTTCAAAGCATAAAAGGAACCTTTTATTTTTCTGAATTTCATACGTTGTTTCGCTTTATTTATTAAAACTGTATTTCTCTAAATAAATACCATTGTACAAAGAAATTATTTTCACTTCATGCCAACTTCTCCTATGCAATATATTAAATGAATTTATTACAGAATAACGCCATTTTTACTTTGAGAGGTGTGTGTGTGTGTGGGGGGGAGATTGTAAAATAGAAAGAGGCAGCGAACAAAATAATAGTAAAGCTATCTATATGGATGAATCTCCGTGTTATATAAGATATAAATTTATATAGATTCAGTCACACAACTCTCCTTAAGCTTAGTGACAATGAATGCGGTATAGAGCAATTTGTCGCAACGTCACGAACTACTATAATGCCCTTCCCATTCATTTTCATGTGTACAACAGCCAATAGACAAACAGTAAACTTCCGTTTGAAATTAAAGCCAGAACTGTCATATATTGAGATTTGCCCTGCTGCGTGAAATCGCCTTACAGGGCATTCAAATCTTGCTTACATATAAAATAATTTATGAAGAAGTTTTTTAAATGATCAGTGGAAATTTTAGTAAGGTAAAAATTGGAAAATAGTTTAGGCTGGTAAGTTGTGACTTTCAAGAGTAATGTTATGGAAACTATTGTTAAAAAAGTTTTTCGATGGGCACGAACTTTTCTATGGCAGTAATGAAATTCGAAGCCGCTACATGTGTATTGAAAATCAGCAGCTTGTTTCTTTGGCCCTTGCCTGACAAAGAATATGTTGCAGTAATTTTTAGGCTGATGTATTGAAAAAAAAAATGCTTCTTCACAATATAAAAATAACACAAACATATTCTGATGACATTAGTAACGATTATAATTCAATTAATGTGTAGAAATACAATTTGAACTGCATGCAAGATTTCCGAAGTTGCAGTTTCCGCAAGCACTAATAAGTGATAGCGCATTAGTTCTAGGCAAACCAAAAGTTGTTCTGTTGAGTGGAGTTGAGAGTTCTCGTGGGTGAAGGAAGAAAAAAAAAATGGTTTAATAGTTTTAAGCAACCATTAAATATCTACATGAAAATGCAAAGAAATTTGATATTTATTCCAAGCTTTAAACCTGTCAGCCAAATCTTTTTTTTTCATTATTCCAGAAAAGAACATATATTATTTAATCCTGGTTTTCCCACATTTCACATAGATCTGTACTTCCAAAGAACATTTATGTGTGTATTCAAATACACGAAATTATTCTTTGATAGTATATTGTGTACCTAATGCAGTTACGTGCTCACATCAGTCACATGACCACGCTTTCTTGCCTAAACTATCAGAGAAACGCATTTTATTATGCACAACATAGCTGCCACATGTAAATGGTAACTTAATAATTCCAGCCAGGGGTGGAAATTTATACGTTATTAAACTATTGTTCCGGAATTTTTTTTATCGACAAAGCAAACAAAATATCATCAGTATGCATACACACACAAAAGCGCTTATTAAATGCCTAGCAACAAATATTAATTACAGTAGTGACCCTAATTTAATATTTTAATACATTATTTGGAAAGAAAATACGCAAAGTTCTCGGAAATTGGAGGAACGTGTAAGTTAATACTATTTCCTTTAACCGCAGTGGCATTCGTTTTCTTCTTGACGTCACAATTTCTACTAGTCTGCTGAATTTACGGCAAATATCTCGTTTCCTACAGCAAATCAAAATCAATAGCTGCAGGAAAGGGTAACAGATGGCGAGTGAAAAATTTTCTGTTCTGACGTTTCTCGGAGTTATTTGCTTATCTCATATTGTATTCGTTTCAAAATAGTTAAAGTAGACAGGAATTTTCCTGAATGTGAATAAAGGTAAAGAATGTGGCCGTTAGTTTTGAGGATGGAATAAAATTTAAAATTATTGGAAGGTTTGTTATTTGTTTCATTACACTTTGGATTTAAAACTACCAATAAAAGAATTAATAATTCAAAAGTAAACATATAAATTAATACCAATATAAATCTTTAAAACTCTTAAAAGTTTACTTTTTAATTTAAAAAAAGTCTTAATATAGTTCCCAAAATTATGTTCAATATACTTTATTGGGTTTCAGCACAAAATTACTTAATAAATGGTACAGTTTAGCTTCAATGGACCAAGAACATCTACGAAATTCTCACTGTGCCAGGTTTGTTATTTGTTTCATTACTTTCTGTATTTAAAACTACAAATAAAAGAATTAAGAATTAAAAAGTAAACATATAAATTAATACTAATATAAATCTTTAAAATTCTTTTAAGTTTCTTTTTTAATTTAAAAAAGTCCTAATATAGTTCTCAAAATTATGTTCAATAACTTAATGTACTTAATTAGGTTTCAGCACAAAAGTACTTAATAAATGGTACAGTTTAGCCTTAATGCACCAAGAACATCTACGAAAATCTTACTGTGTCATTTCATAATGTAGCCAACATTTCCTTCAGTAATAACGGAAAATTTATAGAAATGAATAAAGATCCTGTTATAAAGCAATAGAGAAAGGAAAATGGGATTAATCAGAATAACTCTTTAAGAGTGTCCAAAATTTAAGAGAAAAGCTAAGTAAAGCAGCTTGTAAAAAGCTACAAAATAAATAAATAAATAAGTTATTCATCTTACGAAACATTTTGCATTTAAGAACTTGTAAACAAAAGAGCAATTTGTCACAACGTCACGAACTACTATATTGCCCTTCCCATTCATTTTCATGTTTACAACAGCCAATAGACAAACAATAAATTGCCCTTCCTTCTGAAACTAAAGCCAGAACTGTCATAAGTTGAGATGTTCCCTACCTGTATGAAATCGTCTTATTCTACAAAATTTAGGATAGAAATTAAGAATTTTAAAAATTGAATTCGTTATCTTGATCGTTACCAAGAAATAAATAATAAAATGAAATTTCTCTCTTTCAGCCCAGTCTCGTAACAGATGACTAGGAGTAATCACTGGTTTAGACCCATAAAATTAAATTGTACTTAAGCCGATTAGCCGTCCTAACCTAGTGGTGAAACAGAAACTTAATTGACCACTCTCAAAGGAATTTACTGAGAACTGGAAGCATGAAAGTATCAATCACGTCCTTTGCCTGAATTTAAACAAGGACTAAAATGATAGTTGCCTCTTGTAACCGTCGAGCAACTAGGAATACTATCGCTTCCAATTTACTTAAACTTGTATAACTTTTTCCATACAATATATAAACTAATTTTATTTTATTTAAAATTAATAGTTGATATATGGTATAATTAATTTCACAGATGAACAGGATTAGTTCTGGACTGTTAGCAGCCCACGTGGAAGATAGTATTTCGCCGTATCGTATCAATACGAACTTGTTGTAGATTCAAAACTTAGCCCAGTGCATAGAAGTTTACTCTCATATGAGTGCTTCAAATAATAGACTAGGGGTCAATGACGTAAAAAATAAGTATATGTCTATGTCTATATATTTATTTTACGTTTATTGAAATGTACATCCTACCAAACGAAAGTAACGAAATACACCTATAAACTGCACTTTGCCTTACTTGCTTTATTTGCCAGTTCATTACTAAAATTTGATAAGTAATTTTTACGCATTTTTTTAAAAATGTCTAATTGTGTTATCTAAAGACTTATAGTACTACGGATGGTGACCTGGATCAAATGATGAAAAGATGTCCAACGCCACGTCTACTACTGCTAGGATTAAGAAAGGACGAATTTGTAAGTCGAGATCTGTACTGATGTTTCACGAATTTAACTGAAAAAAAAAACTACAGGGTTATATATGTCATGGTCAGTAATTTAGGCAACTAATCACAAGTCTCTTTTTCTTTTTAAACTATGCTTTACTAAATTCAGTCCTTTCTTTAAGCTTTGTCTACGCCATTAAATATACTTCATTGTTAAATTACATCGTCGGCTAGCGTAGAGGATGTTGCCCGGCCCAGATTCCCACTCAAAATGCGCCAAAAATTTGCTTGTGTAAACCTTTTCTTCTTGATCTCCTTCCGCATTAACTCTTTCGCTGTGTACATCCGCCCGAGGGTGAGTTTCTCTCCTGTTACGTGATTTGTAAATAGTTCCACTTATTTTTACAAATAACTCCCTTAATTTTTAAACCCCATTTTCAAACCCAACATAAATACATATGTGTGTGTGTGTGTGTGTACTGAAAAGTAACTTGATCGGGAAGTTAATGTAGGCATTTTATATGAAACCCCCCTGAGAATTTTCTGGGGCTGCCTTAGGAGTTTTATACAAAATGCCTACATTAGCTTCCCGATCAAGTTACTTTTCCTTACAATACCACCCATCGTGAAGTCTGTCTTATTATATATATATATATATATATATATATATATATATATATATATATATATATGTGTGTGTGTGTGTGTGTGTGTGTGTGTGTGTGTGTGTGTGTGTGTATTTTTTTTTTTTTTTTTCAAAAAAACTTCGCGGTCCGCCAGTCGGAAACTCTTGGTTTTATAAAATTGCCATTTGTCTTTCATAAAAAGGAAAGCTCTTTCCTAGGAAACAAAAATTTTACAAACTGTGTTTTTGTTGCCCTAAAAAGGGACGTCAGGCATAAAATAAATTAGGTAGTATACTTCAACGTAAAGAAATTCCGCAATGGATAGATAACGCTTTCACCGAAGACATAAACACCTTTTAAAATAAATAAGGTCATTTCGTTTCGTTTAAAGGTTTACAAATGGTGACCTATTCATTGTAATCTGATATATTTAAAGCGAAATGAAAATTTATTCTGGTACATGTATGTAAAGTGAGAGATAGAGAGAGAGCGCCTCTTAGCAGAATACCTCTCTCGCTAATCCCCAATCAACACATCTCTTGGGGGAAGACATAAATAAATAAAAGATAAGATTGAGAAAGTTGTCGAAAACTGGAGCCACATTCGAAGTCCTTTAAAGGAATCCGCCTCCAGTGGAATAATGATTTTCGAGGGGTGCTTTGATAAATGCGCCTCGCCTCGCGTTCAATGGGATCCAGGGATCGATAGAGAGAGAGAGGGAAGGGTCAAGGTCCGTGGCAGAGGGAGAGGCGCCTCCTAGCGGATAGTGCAAGGACCTTTCGAAGCGTTTTCCATCGCAGCTACCCATTGTATTCTCATTAAACGGAGAACTCCAAGATTGGGGGAGTAGTAAATAATAGGAAGGGTCATTAAGATAAGGAGGATGATGTGGCGAAGTCTGCAAGAGATCAAGCAATTTGATATATATGTGAACTTATTGATACTTATCACGCTGAGCATCATGAGAGAGCTGCTCATATTTTAATTATTAGGAATAATATATGGAAAGAAAAAGCTTATAAAAATACTTAATCACGCTGAGCATTAATTCCTAAATTAATGAACTTTCATAGCTTCGTTTTCCTAATAAAAAATAATATTAAAAAGATTTGATAATATTATTTAAGCTGGAAATGAAAAAAAAAACGTGCTCGTTGTTTATATTATACAAATATGCGAAAAAACTTAGAAAAAAGCTTACCATCATCATAGTTTCTAAAAAAATTATCGTCGGTTTTAAATAGTGTTGTTACATGCTGTTGTCCCTAAATATTTACTACAACAAAATAATATAATATTTAAAAAATTACTTAACATAATCATTAGTGCTGTTAATGATGAGAAAAATAGTCATATTAAAATAAAAAAAAAAAAAAAAAAATATAAACTTCTATTGCATAAATATGCAAAACAGAAAAAAAAAGAAAAAATTGTATAAAAATTGTAGAAAAAAATATTACTTATGGTGTTGTCTAAAAATTATGTGTTGTTTTACGTGTTGTTTAGTGCTGTTTATTCACCATGAAAATTTTTTAAAAAAATCAAATTTATAATAAATGCCGCTTAATTTACAATATTTCATAGTTATATTTCGACATAATAGCTTATATTAAAAATTAATCATATTAAATGCAATATAAAAGCCCTATTCATAAATATTGCATTTCTATAGTTTTTCAAACTTTTTTTAATTTTTCTGTATTTTTAATACTTCATACATAAATTTCAGCAGAAAATACTTTCAAATTGTTAATAAAAGTACGTTATATAAAAAATAACTCCTTTTAGCTTTATATATAAAATTCTTCTGTCCGTGTGTTTGTAATAGCTCTCTTCCTAAACGGTTGGAAAGATTTTGATGAAATTTTGTATATGTAATTACGTTGATTCGAGAATGTTTTAGATTCACAATTTAATCCCATAAAAAATGTTCTTTTATTAAAAATCCAGAATTGCGCGCTTATTGAGATTATTATAATGCCCTTGGTCATGTGGACTGTCTGGTCGCAGCATACATCTATCAATACTAATCATATTATGTTATTTTAATTTAATCTAATTACGTTTTGATGACTGTACTGTGTGGCGTCAATATTTTATAATATTTTTTTATTTTTTTTTTACAATCAATACATTTTTTATTATTTTATTTATAATTGTACATATACACAAAATGTTTTTATTTTTTTTGTGGGTATTATTACAAAGTAAAATAAAATAAAAACAGTTTATGCAAATGCTTACAACATACATATATATAAAATTTCCCTGTCCGTGTGTTTATAAAAAGAACTCCTCCTAAACTGGATTGATTTTGATAAATTTTGTGTAGGTAATTAATTGATAATTCGAAAAGCTTTGATCCCTAATTTGATACGATTGATCAAAAAATTTTTTTCACTAAAATTTTCAGAGTGACATATAAGACGTTGATATCAACTGTCTGGTTTAGAGTCATATTTTTTAGGTACTAGTACACTTATATTTTTGTATTTTAAAAGTACATAAAATTTATACAACAGCTTTGCACTTAATACAATTTATAGTTTTATAACATACATCAAATTATTATTTTTTATTTTGAAATATATAACTATAATTTTAAAAATGCTATTATTAAAAAAAATTAAAATTAAATTAATTTCTTTTTGTTTGTTTAATTAAGGTTGTTGAAAATTTGTTTTTTCAACTTTTGTTCATTCCTATTCGTTTTTATAATGTAGCTGTATATATAATCCGAAAAGCTATTAGAATCTGCTCCATATTTATACTCTATTTACGTTAGCTTTGCATTTATTATTATATTCAGGCTTATCAACAATTTATACTTTTGCATCATTACAGTACCCCGAATTATTATTTTGTATTTTAAATTATATAACTATAATTTATCAGCATAATAAAGCTATTAGTTGAAAGATAAGTGGAATAGTTTACTAAATTAATTTCTTTCTTGTTTTGTTTATGTAATTTTTAAGGAATTCGGCATAACAAGAAAAAATAAGCTGAAAATACTAACAGAATTATTTATTTTTATTTTCCTTTCCTAAAAATCCGTTCTTTTTCAGATCTCAGATTTTATGTAAATAATGAAATAGGTAATTAGAATCTAGCTCTCAGTAATAAATACGATGATGTTAGCTTTACATTTATTATTATATTCAGGCAGAAAGATTCACTTTCTTAATTTATAGTTTTGCATCATTACAGTACCCCGAATTATTTTGTATTTTAAAATATATAACTCTTTAATTTATCAGCATAATAAAGCTATTAGTTAAAAGATAAGTGGAGTAATTTCTTAAATTAATTTCTTTCTTTCTTGTTTATTTCATTTTTAAGGAATTCGGCATAACAAGAAAAAATAAGCACAAAATACTAACAGAGTTATTTATTTTTATTTTCCATTATTAAAAATCCGTTGTTTTTTCGGATCTTAGACTTTATATAAATAATGAAATAGGTAATTAGAATCTAGCTCTCAATAATAAATACGATGATGTTAGTTTTGCATTTATTATTATATTCAGGCAGAAAGATTCACCTTCTTATTAACAATTTATTATTTTGCATCATTACAGTACCCCGAATTATTATTTTGTATTTTAAATTATATAACTCTTTAAGTAATCAGCATAATAAAGCTATTAGTTAAAAGATAAGTGGAATAGTTTACTAGATTAATTTCTTTTTTTTATTTTATTTAATATTTAAGGCATTCGGCATAACAAGAAAACATAAGCTTAAAATACTAACAGAGTTATTTTTATTTTCCATTCCTAAAAATTCGTTCTTTTTTCGGATCTCAGACTCTATATAAATAATGATATAGGTAATTAGAATCTAGCTCTCAATAATAAATACGATGATTCTTATAGAAATAACTTTCCCTCCAGGAAGAAATTTAAAAAAAAAAAAAAAGAAAATTTAATAGAGTTATTCAGAGTGTGCCGGGAGAAGAGAAGGCACAAAAACACATTAGAAACGGAATTAATGATATCAGAAACCTTACAAAAGAATGGAAAATTCTGCGCTTTGAGACACTTAGAATACCGATTTTCAATTCTATTTTAAAAGCTGCTTTCTTTTCAGAGTTTCACTGGGAGAGGGAGAAAAAATTATTTTAATGCTTACTTTCAAGAAAAAAATGTGGGCCTTTTTATATTATCTGCTTTTAAGGGAAAGAGTTTAATGATTATTAAACCTAAGATGATCGAGGCCACATTAAGAAAATTCTGCCAAAAAAATGAAAAATTCAAACGCATGTTAGAGGACGCGATTTCCCACACTTCATGATATTCTCATTAAACAATCGATGGAGAAAAAATTCATTCCGTTTAGTTTCATCCAATGGATTTGATTTAATTTTAAACACAAATATTCATACTATTTTCGTTTTAATAACTTAATGAATAATTGAAGACGATTTTCATTTTATTAATACGAAAATTTCACGGAACTTAATTAGACTACATTTACAAGCTAATTGCATTCGGGTGGATGATTAAACATTTTATTGGAAAATGTAATAAAATGAAAGGCTATTCAGCTCCAAATTGCATGTGGATGCGAATAAATAAGGGAATTTACGGAGAAAAAGTTAAATTAAAATGAAGAATTCAAGAACTCCTTTTTTATACATTAGTTATCTTCTTTACCAGAAGATTTTATTTTATGGTGTGTTTAGATATTAACATTTTATAATTGACTTAATGACAAATGTTTCTCAATTTTATTTAATACTTTTTTAAACTAATTGTGATAATCTTGGTTAAAATTTTTAACTTCAAAAATAAAAACCACATTACAGGAGATCATTACGTAATATATTAAATAACATCTTATTTATGTTTATTTATTTTTTGCTTTTATGGGCTCAATTTATATAGAAAATAATGAGATAAATTAAAAATGTTTAATAATCTCCGATACTGATCACTTTATAATGCTGACACAGTACCGATGTTTAATTTTGTATTTATTGCTCAAACATAAGTGCAAAGTTTTCTAAAGCTGAAGATCAATTAACAATAGAATAAAAGTTGTAAAGCATTACAAGTATTTCACGTGAAAGACATTTCATCAATTAATTTTTTCAATAACTGAAACCTGCTTACAAAGACCACAATATTATAGGGAGGTTATAGATACAGACAGTTACATAATTTATTTCAGCTGATGCTTATGTAATATCTCGAGTTTTATTCAAATATCTAATTAATCTTCACTGAAAAAATTTAAAATGTAAATATTAATATTACAATACTAATTAAAATAATGGATTATATTTAACATCTTGATTATTTTCTTTGGGTAAATAAAGAATTCCGTCGAGACAAAAGAAAATATCGTTATAATACCATATCGTTACAAACATGGCACTTGTGTCCGGAGCAACAGCGTGGTTTGAAATTTTAACATGCTAATTAAAGATTAAACATAAGTACATATCTTATTGGTTTCTGAATTAAACTTAAATTTAATATATTTACCCAGTAGTAAATTGTAAAAAGTAAATTAAAATTTATGCTTTTAAAAGTTTTTGAGTATCTTTCTTAGCTTTAACAACTTATTTATCAAAACAGTGTTTCTAATAGCAACATTTACCCTGATTAAAATATTTACATTTTTCTATCATCAGGGATTCTAGAGTTTGTCTACTCAAATTTGACCGAAATTCTGTTTGGTTTTTCCCGCACAGTACTGAAAACTTTTAACATGCAGCATTACTGTGTGAAAAGAGTCATATTCAGCATTATTTTTTTGCAAAACTTTGTATTTATTTGCTGAATTCTAATCTTTTAGCTGTTCATTATTTTCCGGAGAAATTTGAGAAGTTTGCGGAGTTATCAAATTTTCTCATTTCTCCGGAGCTGCTCCGTAGAAACCGGAGTAGTTGGCATGTCTGTCGTTACCATACTATATCGTTATATGTATTTGTCAAGTACAGGTTTATCGTTAAAAGACAACATTCGTTATATGCAACTTTATCGTTATATACACGTTTGTTATACACACGTTTATTGTTACGTATAGTATTTGCTATAAACAGGTTTATAATTACAGACCTTATTCGTTATATGCAGATCTATCCTTGTGGACAGTATCGTTAAACACAGTATTCACTGTATATAGGGGAGAGTGGGGCACCTTGGGACATAGCCCACCTTGGGACACCTTTATTTTCAGGCTTTAATTTGCAGCCAGGAATTAGTGCTCATGTGTATTGATAGATGACATTACTCTTCACTTCTCAAAGAATTTTGATGAAGATAGTGCTTATAGGTAAGAATCATTTTCATTTTCTTTGTTTTGAATAACCCAAAATTACATCAATGTGAATTTTAAAAATTAATTTTTTTGAAAAAAAATTTAAAGATAAAAAAAAGTGTATTGTTATGAAAGATTATTCATTTATTATTATTTCTATGCTAATAAATAAACTGCATTGTTAAACCTAACTGTATAGTAGTTACCAAAAGATACTTTGTAAAATGGGGCAGGTTGGGACACACATGGATGGGGCACCTTGGGACACTTTAGAAAGTGTAAACAAATATCAATTCAAGTAAAATAATTAATATTTTGGTGCCTAATTTTTAATTGATGATTTAACATGTCAAAATATTAATTTATTAACCTTTTTTGTTTCAGAAAAAAATGGTGAGAACAACAAAAACAAACAGAGAGCTATAAATGCTCATATTCTTGTAAAGTTGAACACTCCTAAAGAAACAGTAGGCCAAAGGTGCATTTTGTTAGATTTTAAAGAAGAATTTGCTGGCATCAAATATAAGATTTGTTAAAAAAATGTATTAACTTGAACAATTTTAAACCATTTCTCTTTTATAACAGTTAATAAAAATAATCTGAACAGTATTTTGTATGTCTTATTTAGTGCCCAACCTACCCCACACAGTGGGGCAGGTTGGGACATTGGAAAGGTATTTTTATTTATTTTATTACTCTTTAATTAAAGGAGATATTAAGTAGATTTAATGTTTATAGGAAGCAGATATGATGTCAATATATGCATGAATACTTATTTTTTAAAATTAACTTTAAAAAAAATTCATAAAAATGTTTAACTGAAAAGTGTCCCAAGGTACCCCGGTCTCCCCTACATATGATTTTAAAATCTTAAACCGACTGTGGTAATATTTTGAAAGTATTTTCTATTTATTTTTAGAGCAATTTTGAAGATTTATTTCCCATTTGAATTTAAATGTTTCTTACTTCTTTTCTCTGTTCTCTTATCGCTGGTTGAAATTTTGTGTCTCGTCTCGCTCCAGACAGTTATTTCGTCGGGACGGCTCGTATATCTTGAATGGCTAATTTTTCTGAACTTTTCTGATTGTAAAGTCCCTTTTATTTGTGCAGTTTCTCTGGCATTTTTGTGCAGTTTCTCAGTTAATCGAACTTTTTGTGAATAGAGTTTTTTTTTGCATTTTTGACTTGAGATTTTTTTAACTGAAAAATTTAAAGTCACTTATGATCTAGAGTTTATTAATTTTCATTTATGTTGAAAGTTTTATTTTTTTCAAGAAGTGGTATCAAAATGAGATTAATCTAGAATTTTCACATGATCAAGAATTGGCTGTTTTTTTATCATACTGAAATATAAAAAGATTGGTGATTTTTTATAGAATAATTTTATGAATAACTTTATTATTCGTCTTTATTTATATTTTAATTTTAAAGAAATTTCTTTTAACACTAGATTGCCCAAGGCAGTCATTTTGACTGTTTTAATTGGTATTAGAAACAATTATGAAATCAGAACAATTTCTTAGAACTGAAAATAAATTTTTGTTTTTTAGTTTCTCTTAGCTATTTTATTATAAATAATTAAAAATTAATTTTTTCTTAACATAAAATATTGTTTTATTATTACAATTAATAAAAATTTTACTATTTTTTATTGTTATTTACAATTCAGTCATTTTATGTTTTCGGCAATATTAGAAAATTCAGAAAATAAATCGCTTTCGATGTTTTTCAAAATGTTAGTTTGCTCTTAGTCACAAAGAGGTCACCCATATTTGTCTAACAAGGATAATAAAATACAAAATATTGAGGACTAAGGAAGGGTTCTATCGAATGAGTAATTAGTGAATATAAAATAAAATAAATGACTTCATGTTCGTTCTTTCAAACGAGTAAAATCGAGACCTACAAGATGAAAAATTCATACTCTATTGAAATGCGGAATAGAGATTAGAATCTATACATAAAACTGCAATTTACAAACCCAATGCAATTTCCTCAATTTCTCCCGTTAAATTGCAAAGCATCCAGTTTCAAATCGAACAATTAATTTTTAATCTCCGAGACAAAGCAGAAAAGTGGCTTCCCCCCATTCTAACTAATTTCTATTTCCAAATTCGGTTATTTCAGTAATTGATGTAAGCAGCCCAGTCGCATAACAAATGGCTGCGGAAGACGGAAACCGAATGGAAGAGGTCCGACTGGAAAAGCAAAATTTCGCATTTATTCCCGCTCATTTACGAAAAGGGGGGCGAGCGAACGCCGGGAAACAAATGCGACCGTAATTCAAGACCCTTAATTGATTTTTCTGGCCCGTTCTCCAGTTTTTTTTTTCACCCTTGTGATACAGCGTTACTATGGCACTGAAATATTGACTTTTCCCTCGGAGTCCTTACGTGATTGTCAGAAAAACAAAACTGCATAGTAACGTAACGACCGGGGAGTAAGTTATTCTAAAAAAGGATCGCACAGGGAAACGAGGGTTTTTTTTTTCTTTTAAGGAAACACTGTACCTTCGGAGCTGAAAAGTGTCCAACGTAATCGCCTATTTTTGATTCAAAATAAAATATAAATATCTAGTAATGTACAGCAAAATTTTTCTTCGATGCTTAATAAGAGTACTTTATTAAAATTATTTACTTTTGTTCCACGAAGCAACACTTTTTTTGCATCCTTATACAAAGTAGAAAGAAGAATTGTAATGACGGAAAATTTGGATGGAAGTTCTCATATATTACTCATTGAATTTTTCAGTGTTACGTCAGTATGCACATACAAGGATATTTTGAAATTTTATCCCCAATGAATTTTCGTTGAGGATTTTAGATGGAATATACCGATATGCAATCAACATATTAAGAATTTTATTTATAGACTATACTATGGGTGATTCTAAGTAAGAAAAAATTTTCTAAACATACTATAAAATTTTCTGAAAAAGTATACGCTACTAATTTTATAAAAACTATATCAAGGTTAATTTCTAGATATCAAAACTAGAGCAGGATTTTAATATTGGGATTTATCGTTTACCAAATATCAATATATAAATATCTTCTAATATATATATCACTTTAATATAGAGTTGTAAATATAAGTGTGTTCTTTATAAAATAATACAAACACACATATCAATGTGTGTCTAGAAAACAAAAAATCCATTTCTTAATATAAATACATAAATTTAAACATCGCTTTAAAAAAGAAAATCCCATAACATATTATTACAGTTCTTCGGTAGAAAAAATATTTGTGGACGCGTAAAAAAAGAAAAAAGGCTGAGAAAAGATATAAAACTTTCTGATTATCTTCAAGCATATATTTTTTATTTGAAGCTAAAGATAGTTTTACAAAACTTTTTTTTTCCATTTTCAGAAAAAAATTTTCGGGAAAAAAAATCTTTTTTATAATTTTTGAAATTGAGCCACAGAAATTTTGTAAAAATTCAGAAATTTTCGGATCAAATCACTCCTGGACTGTACCTGCTACTAACCCCCCCCCTCAACACCTAAAAATGCATTTTAGATAGCACTTGGTGCATCCTCTAAAAATACGTCGAATTTAACCTAAAATTAATTTTTGCTTCGACAGTTGCGCCAGAAAGAATATTTTTTAGTTTGGAACTCTAGTTCAAGACTGCAAAATCAATTAGGGAATTAAAAAGCAAATACATTTGCATTTATTTCAATAAAAACAATAAGAAAATGTGATTTTGTAATACAAATTTTTATTATTTGAAGAATAAAAATGTTTTAGCACATGATATCGTATCTTTTTGTGTTTTGAATGATAACAAGAAGCAATTTCTTTTCTCTTTTTAAATATTGTTTGTTTTTAATGGCTAATCTCCTTTTGCTGTCCATCGAAAATTTTTTAAATGTTATATTAACACAAATATAAAATGGAGGTGTTTATGTTGAACAAATTTATATCATGCATAGAAATAATATCTTTAACGATAATACGATGACTACTGAAGATATCAA
>CM063508.1:120520498-120567998 GCA_032207245.1 Pardosa pseudoannulata
CTATCTCCATTTAAAATTTTAAAATCATATTTCCCAGTTTTATGATTTTCGTACAGTCAAACTATTCAAGGTACCTTAGTTTTTCAAAGTCTCTCTCAAATTTTGGGACACTACCTATTGCTAAGTCCATTATTTGATACGCTTTTTTAAAATGTGAAGTATTTTGTCGAGTTTACAGAGTGTATTATTGTAGAAAAAAATGAAAGGAATTGGTAAAATATTGTATAATTTTCAATAGTTGTTCTATTTAAATTATATTTAATATAGGTAAAAATCAATACCCAGGTTTGTTTCTATATATATATTCTAAACAAGTAATGAAAAATGAAATTAACTGGCAAATATGCTGCCCAATAGGAACATTTAAATTTCCTTGTATGAAATTTTAATCTTCAACTGTCAACGTAAACGCACATTTGGACCATGCCTGTATCCATTTTTACTAGTTTCAATGTAACATTTATACGTGTGCACAAGGAAACTATCCATTTTGACCATTGCTAAATGAATTTCATCTAGTTTTGACGTGATGTATGTACGTATCTCACATAAATAAAATAGGATTTGCCGTAAAATGTTGAAATACTATACACAGAAATGCTATAACCTCATTAGTAAGCTAACTATCCTAAACAAACAAACACATAGGACTGTTTTTGCAATAGTTGTGAAGCTTTCTTTTTGATTGAAATCGCACTCTATATTACGAGAAATTTAAATATAAAGGATATTAATAAAACTGAGCCTAATTCAAAAATAATTAGTACTAGAATTTTGAAAACTTGTATTTAGGTCTGTTGTAATAGACAGCTGTGCACATATGCATAACGGCTATACATTCTCTATTTACAATGAGAACTGAAAACCTCCATTTTTATATAATTCTATGGCTATATATTAAAGCCATCAAACAAATTAAGTAAAATAACAAATTATTAGTTTATATTTATATTGTAATAATTTTATATACATAAAATATATTTTCTGAATTTTTTATGCATTAAAAATTTTAATAACATTTACATTCATGTAACTATGAAAAGTAACAATAACTTATTTCATTCTACCTTAAATTTAGTTTGTAATGAATTCTAAACTTACATTACAATCTTAATATTTTACAAAACAATATCATTTTCACCTTTTCATAAAGCACAAAAAATCACAAAGCCTGGGGAACTGCATTTTATAAAAAAACTGTAACATCATCTGTTACTGTTTTAAAAGTAAAGTATAATTATATTATAAAGTAATAAAAATATAATTATAGCTTGAAATAATCGTGTCTTATATTATTTTCTTTTCTTTTCTAATCTTTTTCGAAAAGTCTAGGATTTTTTTTAAACATCTTTAGTTCCGTACTTCCTATGTTCTGTTATCACGCACAAAAAGATATCAAACCCAAATTAGATATTATGATCGATTAAAGATATAATTTTCAATGTCGACTACAATATCAAGTGGGTGTGTCACATACTGAAGATTGGAAAATGGATCAGCTAATAGATAGTATCATCCCGGTGACCTCTGTACAGAGGGGAGCATGTAAACATATTAATAAATCAATAATTTATTTCTGAAGTGCTTTAATTTCACATAAAGTGATTTTGCAGAATTGGTAAAAATCTCGATTTAAAAAAATATCGTTTCTATCGGATTTTTTAAATTTAAATCAGGCTTTTGAATTTAAATTCAACTTTTTCTAAACTTGCGAATTAAATTTTACAATTGAAAATGAAACATAGGATTAAAATTATTATCACTAATGATTAAGTTTATCTTAACCTATTTCTTTTCTTAATGTGAGCGATATTATTTACCTATGACAAATGGTTAGTTTTATGATTGAAAAACGGATGACGAGTTTTTTTTATTCCTCTTCAACAAACTTTTAGATTTAAATGTAGCAAAGTATGAAAAAAGTATTCTTGATTTAATTTTTAAAAACCTAATGATTTGAATCACTCAACGTGATATGAATCAACAAACTCGACATGAAGTCAAAGTAAGCAATAAGAATTATCATCACTTTCCTAATAACACTAAAATTTTTAGCGAAAATCAACCCTAGTTGGACTATTTCAGAAGTTTTGGAATCTTAAAATGGAAATGGTTCATGAAAATTCATTATGTAAAAATCAACGCCAAAGGTTTGGTTTTGTGAGGAGCACTACAATCTATTCTTTTGCTACACAAAGGCTAATGAGAAAGTGATTTACTGTTTAAAGCTGATTCCGAACGGCAACAAACATCCATGCCATAATGGGACTCGAACCCACAAAATCCGGAACCGAAGGTTAGAGCTTTAACCACTCGGCTAACGTTCGGCATCAACCCCATTAAATTAGCATATTAGCAAATGTTGTGAAAATATGCGAGATTTAAATAAAAATGAGTTACTGTGCCTTCGAATGCTGATGATGCCGACCTCTATTCATGTAATAAAAATCACACTTGGAAAAAATTCTCAAAGGGAGGAAAAAAGTATTTTTAATTTTAATCGATTCATAAATTCCAGTGATTTAAATCATGACTTGTATCGGGGTTATATAAATCAACCAACCCTGTTACTCTGTAGTAAACAAATAAATTGTTTTTCCAACTTAAATTATAGTGCAGTCCTTACGGAAAGAGGAGTACAGTGGAAATCGAAAGGTTTGCAACCCTTTTTTTAGAACAGATAATTGTAACGACGTCTTCACTTCATGCGGTCAAAGATACTCTGATGACTTATAGATATTTTTACAATATGAAATAGTTTCCAATTCTGACGCTTTTAAAAAGTATTACTCTGATATACAGTTTGTTCCATAAGAGCATGTCGCCAATAGATAGCCCGTAGATACCAGCTTAATTGCACGTGTTCTTCAAACATTAGAGAAGAATGCTTTATGGTTATATTCTTTATTCGATTTGTTGTGCTGTGTTTAAATCAACAATTCCAAAATGAGTGCCGCGTATGCGAGCCGTTTTGAGGCAGTGTTTCTCTGTAACCATCCAAAAGAACCAAAAATGTCTTGTGCAGCTGCAGCCCGGTACATCAGAAAGTCGGAGTCGTCCGTCAAGAAGTAGGTGGCACGTTATAAAGCGGTACAAAATGTTGACGACCTACCGGAACGGGTTAACGCAGCACAACGTCAAAATAGAAAGATAAAGGGATTCTTGCATAATCGATAATAATGGGGACTGGACAACTTATTAGGGGAAATGGATGTCAGTTTAATATGTATAATACACGGAACAATTGAATTTTTAACTCATTCGTCTGTATTTTTAGAGAAATAGACGACACGATCTTATGGAACAGACTGTAAATGTGATATTAATAGATAGCTATAAATTTCCTTACGAAACATCTCTTTATAAAATTTGTGTTAGCAAGATGTGACTATTCCGTTAAAAGAAGACTGCATTAAAAATGTACACAAATAATTAAAAAAAAACGTTTTTCGCGATCTTTTTAAAAACTTCCCTGATAAAAAAAATTTCCTCTGTATCAGGTGGTAAAACTTGTTTAATCTAAGTAGAATCATTTACCTCAAAACTTAACACGGCCGGGAGGTTTGGTTTGGAGTGCTACGGTCTACTTTTATGCAACACGAGGGCTAATGAGACCGGGACCTACTGCTTAAAGCCGATTTCGAACGGCTACGAACATCTATGCCACAGTGGGATTCGAACCCTCGAACACCGGTACCGAAGGCCAGCACCCTAACCATTCGGCCAGCGCTTGGCACATGGCCGGCAGGAATCCAATATAGTACCCAATACCGTAACCTACACAAATACTTCCAACATTAGATTTAATACTAAATTCTTTTCACAATATTTATTCTTCAAAGTAAGGAGTCTGCAATTTGGTTTAAAGTATTAGACTTGACCAGTGACCTTCAAAATGAGAGAATTCGAACCGAAATATGAAATGTTTTCGTATCCCGAGGAAGTCAATTTAGACGTAAATGTATATTTAAATGACTTTTTTTAATCTAAAAATTATTTTAATATTTTTTTCTTGTAGTGTCGTACACCTTAATTCTAAATTTCAATCAAAATCATTTAGTTTTAGATTTTAATGAATAATGTATTGCATGTAACATTATGTATCACCTAAAATGAAAACAAAAGTTGCAATTTTTTAAAATCCAAATTTAAGGTCTTGTCCCTATTAAATTATATATGCTTATTTTACGTAACTTTTATCCAGATGTTTAAAAAGAGATGTAGTTAACACATGTAGACATTTGGTATGATTAAATGCAAAACATATCAAACACATGTATATTTGCTTGGTTCAAACATGTCTTTTCTTCGTATTTCCCATGTGTTTTGAATTACGTAGTGAAGAAAGCTAGTTTTCACACATGGCAGCTTAAAATGAAGAACCTACATTTAAGTCTGCGAAAAGAAAAAAGTTAGGAATTTAAATAATAGCATAAGGAAAGCTTAACCTTAATAAACAGTATACTCAAAATTAAAATTTGTGTCGTATATATTTGTATTAAATATAGAATGAATTAATATCCTTCAGATGATTCAACTGTTACTTTTATTGACTTCCTTTCTATTTTTTTTCTAATTTTCATGAGTTTTTGAATTTTTTTGATCGAAAAAGATTTCTATATTATTACCTCGCAGAATTAAATGAAGAACCTACTTATTTAAGTCTGCGAAAAGAAAAAAAGTTAAGAATTCAAATAATAACATAAGGAAAGCTTAACTTTAATATATATAGTATACTCCAAATTAAAATTTATGTCGTATATATTTGTATCAAATATAGAGAGAATTAATATTCTTCAGATGATTAAACTGTTTCTTTTAATGATTTCCTTTCTATTTTTTCTAATTTTCATGAGTTTTTGAATTTTTTGTATCGAAAAAGATTTCTATATTATTAATTGTTGAACATTTTTCATTATAACAAATTAAAACGAATTATCTTATGAGTTTATAATATTTAAAAATGTTAAATGTTTCAGACACTTTTGTCAATTTTTCAAAAGAATTTAGAGAGTTTAACCAAACAGATACACTGTCGGGATGTACCAAGATTCCTTTAGAAAATATGTAAATTTAAAGTTTAACTCTATTGCTTTCCTTATAAATTTGACGTGATTGCAAATGTTCACGCAGCATTAGAAAGGCGAAAAAAAAGAGAAACTGACCGGTAAGCCATGAAGGACCATCTCGGCGACGTTGGGTCCCGGCCCCAAGTCATCTCCGACACTGGCGATGCTCGAACTCGAACTGTGGTACGAGCGGCGCTGAGGTGATGAACCTTCATAGCTCTGGATCGACAAACGTCGATTCACCACCTGGAAAGAAAATCACAATTTCGTAACTAATAAAACTACTATATATAAAATAACTGGTATTCTCTGGATTTAAATTGTAAATGCTGCTCCCCAGAAGCTAGTAGAATCGATGCTCTTAAGGTCCCTCCACAGCTATGGTCCACTGCAAGCCATTACCACCGTCTGGATGGGGTATGGCTTATCGTGGTCGATAGTGGCAGACGATGGCTTCGGAGGCGGTTTTTCTCCGAAGATCAAAGTTAAGCTAGATGTGCAACTAAAGTGCGTAGTAGACCCTATTAACGAATCCTCGAGCTCGGCTCATTTAGTGACCCAGCGTGTGGATGCAACCCGTGAACCCTCGTTCAAGGTCACCATCAGGAAGTGGTGAACAATTGGCCATAGTATGGAGGCTACATTACAAAAACGGGTTTTTATTCATGGAAAAGGAGGTTCAGTAAAATATTAATTCAAGATTTATTATTCATTGGCCTTTGTGTGTGGTTTCAAAACACTTTCATCTCTCTATATAAAATCCTTTGTATATAAGTAATGCATTTTGAACTGTCTGGACAGATATTGAAGAAAAGTTACATGCTGATTAAAGTCAACTCTGAGAAGGTTCTAGACAGGTCAAATTTTTCAGTTGTCAATGGAATGTGACAACACTTTCTTTAATCTAAATTGCATTTTTGCTGTATTTTTGAGCCAACGGATATATATTTTTTTAATTATTTACTAAAGTAATGAATAATCTGTTGAGTAACTTAATTTATCTCTTAACGTTTAAAATGTGTTTCCAGATAAGATTTTTCTAGCATTTATACCACATCTGCTTCATTTATATCATTTTATGAATTTTCATTTGGCATGTATCTTTCATTATTAATTTATTTGCTACATTTAGTTTAGTTTATCCAATTTTTACTAATTTCATTAATGCTAAATTAGGTTTAGCGTCTCTATTTGAAGCCATTTGATATATTTTCCTTTAAGTTAGGGCTAACAATTAAAAATCTTTTAAATAATTTAAATCATTTGATAGCGTTTAAAATTTGTTTTCAGATAATATAATATTTTTTGCTTTTTGACTATATTGATTTCTTTTTATTAATTTTCCTTTAAAATATTTCATCTAAATTCATTTGCGCCATTTTTATTTATCAAACTTTTTGACGCCAATGTTATTCCATTACTTTTATCTCGGGCTTAGTGACTGTTTTGGAGCGATTTCATATAATTTCCTTTTAATTACGAGCTTAACTAATTAAAAACTCTTTGAAGTAATTTAATATGATATGGTGGTTAAACCGCGCTTTAAAATAAAAAAAAGTTTTGGGGGGACGCGATCTGCTTGATGATTTATTTAATTTTAAATAGTTTTACTTCGTTCTTTTTGACTACGATTTTGCCATTCTTTCAAATGAAAATCTATTTCGTGGTTGTGGAAATTTGAGTGACTGTTTTGAAAAGTATTCAATATCCTATTCTTTTCTCACTTAGGACCAATCTGACGAAAGTGGATTAAAGCTAATCAGCAATTATTTTTGTTCTTTTTGACTACGATTTTGCCATTCTTTCAAATGAAAATCTATTTCGTAGTTGTGGAAATTTGAGTGACTGTTTAGAAAAGTATTTTATATCCTATTCTTTTCTCACTTAGGACCAATCTGACGAAAGTGGATTAAAGCTAATCAGCGATTATTTTTGTTCTTTTTGACTACGAGATCGCCATTCTTTCAAATGAAAATCTATTTCGTGGTTGTGAAAATTTGAGTGACTGTTTTGAAAAGTATTTTACATTCTACTCTTTTCTCACTTAGGATCAATTTTAAGAAAGTCGATTAAAGCTAATCAACGATTATTTTGCAATACAAATCAAACAAAAGTCTGATTACCTTACCTTTGGATAAGCACTATATTTCATGAATGAAGTTATAAAAAAATTTAAAATAATATGTTATTTCTTTTTACCTACTGGTGTAATAATTCTAAAAGTTTAAATTCTGAAATAAACATAATCTTAAATACCCAGGCAAAAGGCTGGGTGCGGAGAGGCTAATTAAAATATATTGATAATTTATATGTATTAATAAAATTTTAAATTCGTTTTAAAGAGCTAAAAATAATTTAAGCATTATGAAAATATGAAAAAAAATGATAAAAATAGTTTTTTCTTTTAAGTTTTAAAAGTTATGAATCTCCTTAATATAAAAAACAGCTTTCTTTTATTCAAAAAGAATAGAAATGAAATCTAAAAAATAAATTATGACACAAAAGAAATTTCGGGTTGAAATGTTTTCTCGTAATGTTCTGGAAAAATATATGTTGATAATTCATCCTTTTTTGTTACTACTTTTCATGCGGTAACTAGTAATACATTCTAAAGTCTCTAGCGTAAACATTCCTTTTAAATGTTTTTAAGCCTGCTACAAATAGAACAAAACCAACCCATTTATCAACACTGTACGTTGGTCCGTTGCCACATGAACTCGCACAATATTAAGAAAATTTGGCTGTCTCTAACGTTTTCATTCAGAGATACATTCATTTTCTTTGAAAATTAGTTTACGCTAGCAAGGGAAGATTGATTACTTATGCTGGTTAAAAGCTCTATAACCACTCTATTCCAAAGACTTTGCCAAATGGAAATAAATATGCTAAACTGGCGACAAATTAGGAAATACAGTTTTTTTTAACTCAAAAAGTTCTGAAGTTTCGCCATTAGAACTGGTTTAAAACTTAACTTCTAGTACATTAGTTGAAAAAGTAATTAACAGAATTGGGAAGTTTGTTAAAAGATTTTCTTGTTAATGATAGAAATAAATTAAGATGAAATGAAAAATAATTTTTCCAATTTTAAAAAGAATTTAGAGTACGACACCAATAACAAACATCTATAAAACCTGTTCTAACCATAACTAAAATTATTTATAATAATAATATTCAATTATTAAACAATGAATGACTAAAAATTAATTTGGTTTGATGCACTACGGTGTACATTTTGCTACACAAGGGCTAATGAGAGGGAGGCCTACTGCTTGAGGCCAATTCCGAACGCCTAAGGTTTTCCATGCCAACAGTGGAACTCAAATGAACTCCAAAAAAAAAATTTATTAATGCTTTACAATTGATAAAAACAATCACATCTCATCACTACTATACGAATTTTTTTCTTTAAAGTTGGAGATAATTTTTTTAAAAATCCTAATTACTCTTTTATTACGCACTTAAATGTAAATTTCAAAATAAGCCACTGCAGTAAAACTAAATCAGCACTTTAAACACAACATCGAATACTTATCGATAAATGATATAAAAAAAATGTTCAAGAACGCATACCTTAAACATTCTATGATATGCTTTTATTGTTTCTGAAACTGGTTGTAAACTAATATATGAATTATTATAAAGATGAAACCAGGGAAGAAGTTTAACTTACACAAAGGAAAATTACTATATGTTACTCAAATGTGACAGTGCAAGAAAGCAAAACGACACCCTAATAAATAAAAATTTGTCAGGCATTCTAAGAATTTGTTCAAACAATAATATGAAATTGAAATCAACAACAAAACACTGCATAGAACACACATATATGTATTCTTAAAGAATAAATTTATTGTCAGGAGTTGGATTTAATACTGGTGAATAGTCTATCACACAAACACACAGATGTGTGTATATATACACACACAGACATATATATATATATATGTATTCATATATTAGTATAATTCATATATTAGTTTACAACCAGTTTCAGAAACAATAAAAGCATATCATAGAATGTTTAAGGTATGCATTTTTCAACATTTTTTATATCATTTATCGATAAGTATTTGATGTTACGTTTAAAGTGCTGATTTAGTTTTACTGCAGTGGCTTTTTTTTTTTAAATTTACGGTCAAGTGTGTAATAAAATATTAATTAGGATTTAAAAAAAAAAATCTCTAACTTTAAAGAAAAAAACGTAAAAATAGTTATGAGATGGGATTGTTATCAATTGTAAAGCATTAATAATTTTTATACGTTAATTCTGAGTCAGTGTTTCATTTGGAGTCAGAACTGAGCAGTATTTCATTCCCGTTTGGACGTACACGGGGGTACCACATATATATATATATATATATATATATATATATATATATATATACCCACACACACACATATATATATATATATATATATATACACACACATATATATAGATACATATACATATACATAGATACATATACATATATATACATATATACATACAATATACATATATATACAATATACATATATACACAATATACATATATATACACACACACACGTGTGTGTGTGTATGTGTGTAATCAGGTAAAAAATTTCATCATCGATTACACAGGAGAAATAGCCCTTATTTTTAATTGCAATGGTTTGCTAGTCAGCTGCAGTCATCACTCGGGAAAGGTTCCCAGTTCGAAATTTAGATCAAGCAAATAGTATTAGTTCTTCCATAGACAACAGACAAAAGAGCACTTGTTTGGTCTGTGAAAATCCCGTTCCGAGGAGATGAAAAACACCTGGATTACTTCACAGAAGAAAGATCTTTTAGATAAGCTTTTTTTTTAAAGAGAAAGACAGGGCTATATGTAGAAAACTTTAATTCAGTCTATAGTTTCAGGAAGTGTGGAAGGAACATCAACTTTCAGTTATACATATTCTTATGCTATACTTGTACCCAAGACGATGTATAATTGAAGTTATACATTATCTTGGGTAGCTGAGAAAGATAAGATAAAGAAAACTAGGTTTTTTAAACTTAAGGGACAATATTATTTTGATATATATTATATATATCAATTTTAAATTTATGAGGAAATAATTTTAAAAGAATAAGATATAAAATAAATTATACATGCAGATGTAAGTGTTAAAATTTATAAATGTAACCACAATTATAAAATATTTGAATTCCTCTATCGTCAAGAATAAATTTACAAAAATTTCTCAGCACAACGGTGTTCTATTTCTGTAACTATTTCGAAGTTCAGAATTTTTTTTCCGTTGACTTTTCATAAATTTTTCATTACGTAGTTTCTTACTTCGTAACTCGGTAAAATTCCACCGGTTACACGACATGCTTCGTAATAAACGAGTCAAATGCAAAAATTTGGAATCTATAAATTCTTACTGATGCATACTTAGAAGTAGTAATGCATCAGTGATTTCATATAATGTTAATATAATGGAATTTTTTCTCTCTAGAGTGAAAAATGTACTTTACTAACGGTGTATTGGAATAAGACATCAAACGAATGAACGTTAGGGAAATACTTTGAATATAACATTAATAATTTACATATTTAACCTGTCTCCGAACGTTTTAAATTATGTCTTAATATTAAACATGAACAGGCACAAAATTCGATAGAACGGACATTTTCTCCAGAATCTTGTATTCATCGTCACTTGTAATATGGCATGTATTTAAGTAGAAGATTATGTAGAGAACAGTTTCATATGCACTCTATAAATTTTGTGCTCATACTTTTGCATTTACCATTTAGTTTTTAAAATGCATAAGGTAACTAAATCTGTGTATTTAACTGTGAGCTATTTATTTTTTATGTATGATACGAAGAAAGATTAAAACATTGTGATAAGTAGAAGAATAAACGAGAGCGAATACCAATCTTTTTATAATCTCAGACTGCCAATCCTTTTTATAATCTGCAGTGATTACTGAATTTTTAATATGCATTATATGTACATAAATTTGCATGTTTCACAGGAAACCATTTATTTTTCATGTAAGATAGGAAGAAGGACAGAAACATTGTACATTAAATCTGTAAAAAATGAAGGATTAAAAACATTGTGTTTCAAACGAGAGCAAATATGATCTATAAATTATTTTATATTCTTCATTTATCATTTAATTTTTAATGTGCATTGTGTAACTAAATTTGCATGTTTAACTGGAAAAAATTTATTTTTTTACGTCAGATAGTAAGAAGGATAAAAGCACTGTACTAAATCTGTAAAAAACGAAAAAGGATAAAGAAATATTATGTTCGAAACGAGAGCAAACACGTTCTATCAATTATTTTATATTTTTCATTGATCATTTAGATTTTAATATGCATTACGTAAATAAATTTGCATGTTTAACAGGAAACCATTTATTTTTCATGTAAGATAGAAAAAACAAAAACATTGTGCACTAAATCTGTAAAAAACGAAGAAGGATTTAAAACATTGTGCTCGAAACCAGAGCAAATACGATCTATCAATTATTTTATATTCTTCATTGATCATTTAGATTTTAATATGCATTACGTAAATAAATTTGCATGTTTAACAGGAAACCATTTATTTTTCATGTAAGAGAGGAAGAAAGACAAAAACATTGTGCACTAAATCTGTAAGAAACGAAGAAGGATTAAAAACATTGTGTTCGAAACGAGAGCAAATAGGTCTATCAATTATTTTATATTCTTCATTGATTAATTTAGATTTTAATATCATTACGTAAATAAATTTGCATGTTTAACAGGAAACCATTTATTTTTAGTGTAAGATAAGGACAAAAATACTGTGCACTAAATCTGTATAAAACGAAGAAGGATAAAAAACATTGTGTTCGAAACGAGAGAAAATATGGTCTATCAATTATTTTATATTCTTCATTCATTTAGATTTTAATATGCATTACGTAAATAAATCTGTATATTCAGCTGGAGACTATTTATTTTTATGTAAGATAGGAAGAAGGATAAAAGCACTGTGCACTAAATCTATAAGAAATGAAGAATAAAAAACGTGTAACTAAAGCGAGCAAACACGGTCTATCAAATATTTTATATTCCATTTCAATGTTTTTATTCCAACGGTTGATGGTTGGAACTTGGTTCCATTATCCCAGGAGATAAAAGTACTGTGTTTCTTTACTTGACGTTACCTCGGGGTGAACCACCAGAGGGAGGGATTTAAGGTCTCAACTTTCCTAAGAGGAAAGACTGTCATCTTGGAAAACTTATATGGATAGAGAGGTCACATTTGTGTTACTTACGAGGAAAACTAGAGAAATCTCATATCGCTCGACCGATCGATTCAACGGGAGGAATAACTCACAAAGAACCAATAGTCCTTGAAAGGAAAAGAATCTTGACATTAAAAGATCTTTTTAGAGGCACCATTGGCGCACTGATTGCTTTACCTTTCCTGCTTCTGATCCGGGCGCGGATGCACGTCCACTGTCCAAACTGGACAAGGAATGCCTTGATATGCTGCTCCCCCCACTGCTGCCTCCAGGGCTATGTCGGCCAGGGCTGTTCATGTCTATGCCCTGGTCCTCCAAAGATGCCTGCGTGCCACTCAGCAGGCGACCTGAAAAGAAATTGCAATGCATTATAAATTCTATAAATTAGAATAAATATAGACGTCTCAGGCTAATTCTATTAATCCTTAATTAACACTTTGACAGTTTCATTTTTTTCCAGAATTCGATCAAAGAAATGTCACATTTTTTATTGCATTTTTTTTGTTTATTTTACATTTTTAAGTAAAGATATGTTATTAAAATTAACATATCTAATATTTTTAAACATTTATTACAAGTTTTTTCTTTCTATAAAAGCATCATAGAACTGAAGTTTACCTTTAGTCTCATCGGTATCCAAGTTAAATTTTGCAATTCCAGTGAAAGCAAATCTAGGAGACAGATCCGAAGGATTATCACAATTAATTTTTAAAAAAATTGTCTTGCTTGACCGATTCCATCTGTACTACTATCAGAGTCACTACTATCCAGGTCATCTAGTAAACTTTCGCTACTATCATTTACAGATAATTCAGTTTCTGATTCCGAGTCACAGTTCGAATCACAAGAAATTAGCTCCATACGCTCTGAATTATCCATTATTTAAAAGTAAAAATATATTATTCAACTCTTACATCAATAAAATTATCAGGCGGTTAGTAAAATATAACCAGAAAGCTATACACTGAAAGATAACAATTCGTCTTCTGATACAAAACATGCGAAAAAACCCGCGCTTTTGAACCAATCAGAGTAGAAAATACAATAAACTGCAAACTATCATTTACTGGACAACTATCGTCATCTATACGAATAATTTGTTACTAAAATTAGAAAAAAATACAGCCGAAACAGTGCAAGCGAAATAGAAATCAGATTGCCCGTGCGCCGTACGGGCAAAACAGGGAAGGGGTTAAATAAATCTGAGGTTAACACATTCGTTTATCATTATTCGTTGATACAAGAGTTTTTTTTTTTAAAAAAGGTACCATTTAAAAAAACCACTTTTTAAATTTTTTTTTTTTTAAAGGTAAAAGGAGCGGTTAATAATTATGATTTAGCCGCCGACTACTACGACAAAAGGATGTTCCTTCACATATCCTTTCGCAGAAAGACGCAAGAAACGGTAGAGATAGCAAGCTCCTATTTTAGAGGGAAATCTATAAAAAAAAAGCCATTATTTACCTTTGGAGAGGCTGGGAGAGTGGCCCGCATCGGAAGGAGTGCTCGGCAAGCTGTCCGGCTGACTATGGACTATGACGTGGGCGAGGTGAATCTAAAATGTATGCACATAATTAACACATCAGAGATTTTTCTCGAAAAAAAATAATAAATCGGCGAAGTGAAAGAGAAAAGGAAGTGAGAGCGTTTCCTTCCTTTTTTATTACCTGGCCATTAGAGCCTCCACCGGCGGTCATTTTCTTCATGGGATGCGTTATTTGGGTGTTATAAAAGGGGGGACTATAATGGTTGCTGCCTGCAATAAAGAGAAAACGGAGAGAAATATTAGGATAATATGCAGAAAAAAATTTCAAGTGAATTTTACAGAAATGGATTTCTTTTCGTAAATAAATATACGTGAGAAAAGGTAAATTAGAAAAAAAATATCTTAAAAAAAAACCCTCAAAATTCAACAGATAAATTAATGTTTTGGATTGTTCCTAATTAAAACTTGCAAGCCTATAAGGTTCACAAAAAATTTCTTTGTCGTTTCAACGCTTTCCAAAAATTATTTATTAAAATGTGTAAGCATAAATAAATCCCTTATAATGTATTAAATTTAACTGTTTTTAACAGTGAAATAATAATGTAAATAATAAATATTTTTAGGTTAAGGAATAAACCATTAAAATAGTTTAATTATGACTTTTCTTTATTAAACTTCCCTTACAAATTGATTAATTTTATCAAAATCCTACATTTTGTTAAAATAGTTATTTGGTTGCTGAATAGTTATTTGTTAAATGAGAGCATCATGATGATATCAAAGTGAATAACAACCGATGTTGGACTGGTAATATATTGGTGTCACCGGCAACTAACGATTGGCAATACAATGAACATATGTTGGTATAGCAGGTAAATAACGACTAGCTGGTTAAATTTGATTCCAAACATCTACAACTATGTAATTATAACCTACGAACTCCGGTATCAAAAAACAACATATTAACTACTCAACAATCATTAGGTTACCAAGCTCAAAAGTAGAAAGAGTATACAAAGTATAAGCAGAAAAGCAACACGTAAAGATATGCAACATGACTACATCTTCCGAGGCACAGAATGTTCTGTTAAGATTATGAAAAATCGTGTGGTTACAGGCGTAGTTTTAAAGATGTCTACATATGCGCTTTGGAAACACGTTTGTTCTCAACCAAATCGATACAAACAAAAGCAAAATTTTAAGTAAAACCAATGTGAGTTCATCATTACTAAAGCAGCCAACCAGTCATCTCCTTCGTATAACGTGGTCGTACTTTGATAACATTACCAAGTGCATCAGATGAACGCGATATTGGTAGATATCAGTGTGTAAGTAATGTCCTCCAATCTGAAGATCAAATTTTCGAAAAGATTAATCCGTATTCTGTTTTACGTTTTTTTTTCGTATATTGCGCAATATTTGGGGGTGACTGAGATGTTTTCATTTTTCTTCAACATATAAGTGTATTTCTCCGCCAGTTTGCCATTGCCCCGGGTGCACAACACTGATGAAATCACGATCCTAACCGTTTGGTGAGTAAGATGTGACCAGGAGGTATTCTATGAGTGGTGAGTTCTTAATTCTGAGACATATAAGGACAACTTGCCCGATTTTAATTAGTCGAAAATCAAACCAATAGAGCCAACTTTCCGTATTCGAAAGCAGCGTCTTAAATAGAATGAACTGAGGTCGAAACATTGCGCATTATATAATCTTATGAGGTCGGCACTATTGTTGATCACTAAACTGGCAGAATTCTTTAATCCCATGTTAAGATATAAGATTATGTAGCAAAGCTGTGTGTCCTCACAGCTTTGGTGTAAGTAGAAGCTCTACACATCAAATTATTTCAAATGCCTAACATGAACCGCAGTTTAATACGACACCGCTAAATTCTTGTTTGGCAAGCAGTTTTAAAGCTGCTCTAAAATATATTTTTCCATCTGTATTCCGTTCAGAAGTCAAGATAGTGATATTTTCCCACTACAAAGTTGTTGTTGCTACCTACCACATTTGTGTAGGAGAGACTACACTAGGTCTAACAGACCCTGTCACAATATGTGACTGGTCCACGGCTAAGGTTAATATGCAGCTTCACTTTATGTGAGGAACTAAGAAGGCTGAAGCCAAGAAGGCTGAAATTTAACCTCAAAAATGGATCTTCGTAATTTAGAAGCAGGCATAAAGAAGGCATTGCCTGCTGCCCCCAGAGGTATCGTTGGAAAATTTGGAGGACATTATGTGAACCTATTTTACGTGTTCAGCCACCATTAATGAGCACGGATTTTTGTCTGCTTGCGCATCGATCGCGGTACCTACCGTTTACGCAATCGCTGCCTTTACTGACTGAGGTACCACGGCTCTACACCACAAAGTACTCCATTAAATTATTACCTTGAAAACAAACTTCCCAAAGAATCCCCGTTTAATTCCTAGATGTACCTCCTGAGTGATGAACTGCAGCAACCAAACAACTTACCATCACGTGGCATTCCATAATTTAAAAAGAGCTCAAAACCTCAAAAGTCCCGTCCAATAATTAAATCAATACGATTAGCTTTAAAAAATGAAAATATGATCTTTATATTAATACACAACTATGCAGTGAAGACGATATAAATATATTTAAAAAATAAAAACTCAACCTAGGAAAATTCCCAATTCAACTTCTGAATTAAGCAATACAAAAATTTAATATTCTTTAGTAAAAGATGAGATTTATTTCTAATTAGTCATAATTAAAATATAAATGGAAGATAATTGTTCGCCTAATTAGCGATCTTCAGACAATTTTGGAAGAATCTAATAAATACTTTTAGTGAAATGTAAATATTTAAATAACCTTTACAACTTAAGTATTTCTACTAAATTACAGAAACAAATCCACGAAAAATATATTATCTCTTCCCCCCCCTTGTTAGGAAAAACGTTATTTTCAAATTTTTTCAAAATAAATTAAGAGGATATAAAAGACATAAGATAAATAAAAAATACTTTTTATAACAGCTTCAAAGAAATAAAATTAGAGTCCGATTTTGATAATGATAATATTTGTTAAAAACAAATCAGATCTTAATGTAAGAAAAATAAGAATAACATTAATGGTAATTTGCATTAAAGATTTAATTCTATTCAAAAGATTAAAATCTGAAAACTCTTACAAACAGCGACACATAAATCCTATTACGAAAAATGACAGGAATGGAATAATTGTTTCCAGGAAAATTTATACGATGAAATAGAGACGATTCAAAAAGACAAAATTAACAACCATTTTAATGTACGGTTGAATTTTAGGAATCCCACTCCAATGAAAAATAAAAATCTCTTCTAATACATTCTTTGATCATAAAAATTCCCCCAAAGGTACAAAATGATTAAAATGCTTTTCTAAGTGTAATAAGTTGTGAGAATTTGAGTTTTGAAACTTACTTTATTTAATAATGGAAAAAAATGTAGCGGCGTTGAATAGAAAAAATATTCACCGAAAATTTAATATTTTTTATCAAAAGTTTCAAAACTTTATTAACAAATGTACTTTGTTTGTCGCAATTTCAGTAAAATAGGCAAAGTAATAAGCATTATACCTACTTGAGAGAAATTGGAATTTGTCATTAAAGAATTACATTTGTTTAAGCGATGATTAAATTGTGTAAACTTAATCGAAAAGCAATAGTCATTTCTTTTAGATCGGTTATTTAATATTCTACCATATATGCATATATGTAATGGGTGTTTTTTAAACCACTACTAAGTTAAAAGGGTATCCATGTTAAAAACTGTCCAGTCGTTAAACAATAAAAGAAAACGGCAAAATTTGAAAATAAAAATAGAGAGTCGAAGGAGAAAACCCACCTTTGGCGCTTTGTCGCCAAAACGCTTTACGTTTCATTATACAGTAGTATGAGGACGCCAGCGGCCAGCCAATGACCTGTTAATATTAATCACATGACGGCCGTAAGAAGTGAAACAAATTACGTAAGGGAGTTATATAAGAATAGTTGAGTCAAGTAGGAATTAATTTTGGTGCTCACGAAGTCGCGAAAAATTACCAGAGGAGAAACAAGAATTTTGCTGAAGGTTCTAATTTTAAAGATAGAATAGCCAGAAATGTATTTAAGAATACAATTATAATTAAATTGGTTCGTTATGGTTAAAATATCATTATATATATATATATATATATATATATATATATATATATTTGTGTGTGTGGATGGAAAATTCTCAGGGGTTTCCAAAACTTAAAACCCTTAACCTAAATTGACCACTGGGGCTACAGTTTAAGCCCTCAGAGAAGGGGTCTGACCAATTATAACTCTAAATGACCCTAGCGGACAATTTAAGAAATTTCCAAACAAAAAGGAGGAGCACGATGTCGTTGGGCAGATATTTTCCCACAGATGTTGACCCAGGTGTTAAGGGTCTTGTACATATAACTTCATGCTAGCTAACCCTTCAGTTTGTCCTGTCCCTATGATGAAGTGGGAACCAACGTTATCTTAATAAAGGTCTTTAGCTAAAACGGTGCCATTTTTATGGGCATGACGGCAACCACCCATCGAGAAGTCCGTCATATTACACACACACACATATATATATGTGTGTGTGTGTTTAATAATTTTTAACCATATATACATAAATATACATATATGCATATATATATATATATATATATATATGTATATGTATATATAATATATAATATATATATATATACATATAAAAATATATATATAGCAATATAATAATATATATATATATATATATGTGTGTGTGTGTATATATATATATACATATATAAAAATAAATAAATATATATATATATATATATATATATATATATATATATATATATATTTTTATATGTGTATATATATATATATATATATATATATATATATATTTATTTATTTATTCATTTATACTATATATATTTATTTTTATATGTATATATAATATATATATATATATATATTATATATATATATATATATATATTAATATTACACACACATATATGTGTATATATTTTAATCATATATATAATATATATATATATATATAAATATATATAGCTATAAAAATAAATAAAGATATAATATAAATATATATACATACACATAAAAATAAATATATATATAGCTATATATATATATATATATATAATATATATATATTATATAGCTATAATATATATATAGCTATAATATATATATATATATAGCTATATATATATATATATATAGCTATATATATATATATATATATATATATATATTATATAGCTATATATATATATATAGCTATATATAAAATATATATAGCTATATATATATATATATATATATATATAATATATATAGCTATATATATATAGCTATATATATATATATAGCTATATATATATAGCTATATATATATAGCTATATATATATAGCTATAATATATATATAGCTATAATATATATATATAGAATATATATATATAAATATATATAATATATATATATATATATATATATATATATATATTGGTAATTTCACGATTCAGAAAACTCCAGATTTATTTTGCAACATTAAGAAGAGTTGATACAATGATTAAAAATAACAACTAGCGTATATGCCAGTCCCATGACACAGTCACAAGGGTTTACTTTCCAGCAATCTTAGAGATAACTTTAATTAGTTTTGAATGAACAGTGATACGGTCATAATGGAACTGGTTATTCCCTAATTACGGGGATCATTTTTTTTAAAGTAAAAAAGACGTTCGTTCCGGCAGAAATAAATTTACTTGCATTCTCAGAATGAAAAAGGAAAAAAAAATAGGCGTTGGCGTGAAAAGTTCGTTTTAATCTCGTAAGACGATCTAAGATAACTTTTTATCCGACAGCTGTGTTCTAAAAGATATGAAAGAGAGCGTGTAATAAAATTAAAGATGCTGTAACCATTGATCAGGCCCTCTAAAGAGTTCAGACAGTTACGATAAAGTAAATTTTATGAAAAGAAAATTGAGTAGGTGTATATATATATTAGCTTAAAGACGTTCAAAAGGTACTTAGTGAACCTGTCATTATCAACAATATATACACTGAAGTTGCTAAATATTCTAGAGGTGTGTGTGTGAGAGAGTGTATTTTAGGTAAGTACCACTTCGAAATTAAAAAAAGAGAAAACGTGTATGTGTACCCTTTTTAATAAATTTCTTTCTTGCGTGAAAGGCAGAACTTAAAGCCTCATTTCTTCAATGGTTGGTTGAGAACGTTATGGTCTATTTTGTTGCTACACGATGGCTAATGAGACTGGGACATACATCTTAAGGTCGATTCCGAACGGCTACGAACATCCATGTAAGCTGAAGAATTCGAATCTAAATAATTTTTTCATAATTATTTCGGCATAATTTCCTCGATATCAAGGCACTTGTCATATTGTAGAACTAGATATTGAATTAGCCTTGGTAGCTAAGAAGGCAAAATTAGCGATAATCGGAGGGTAGCGAGATCGAGGATTGAGCCGACCAAAGATCCGACGTTTTCATTAATGGTATTTGGGGCATGTAAAATAGGTTTGTGGTCTCAATGTCTTCTACGTTCCTCTCTATACCCCTGGATAACAAGCCTGGGCGACTTCTGATTAGTCCTTACTTCTCAGTTACAAGGAGTCACTCTTAGAAATCGTATCTATTGAAGCAATATCAACCATCTTTCAGTAAACAGTCATATGACTTTTAAAAAAGGAACACGTCACTAACCGACCAGCTATTGAGTGCCATCCTCATATAAATTTGCAGCCTGAGTACACATTAGATAAATGTTTACTTTTGTGACCCTCCGTCCACATTTTCAGTCCCCAAAGTGACACAAATTTACAATAAATTAAGTTTTGTACCACAATCCTACAAAGAAATATTTTGAAACTAGAGAATTACTTAAAACAGGTGAAATCGTAAAGAGTCTATTTTCTTTAAAGTTTTCATCACTTATCTCAATGTCTTCATTAATTATAAAAGACCGCCGACTTCGCTCCCCATCCCGTACATTCGTGATGATATCTTTAAATACCTAACATGTAATTTGTATGACAAGGAATTGCACACTCCTGCACATCTCTTGCATTAAGAAAACGAATGTCAGAGCGTGTCTCACAGTCGGTAGGATTTTCTACAGACCGAAGCCTTTGAAACACAAATTTAAGTAAAAATGGTCGTATTTTCAGAAAATGTGTCAATGGCAAGCCAATACATGAGTGTACGGAATTCACAGCTCTGCAAATGCCAAATGCCAAAAGGATATTCACAAAATAAACGCCTTGTATTTGACAAATTTTATTTATTTGACTTCAAATGAATTCACAGAATAAATTTCTACTGGTTAAAGGTTCAGCATTAATACGTATTTAAATGAACTTATTTTACGAAAGAATATAACATTCTTTCCGAAACGTACTGTTTCAGTTTATTGTAAATCTAGCGAAAATGCTTTAGATTTAGGGTGGGGTGGAGGGTTGCTTATCATGAAAAACAGCATATTTTCAATTGTATAACAGAATCATTTGTCAACAGAAATTCTCCTTATAAAGGTAATTTGCCTTCCAAATTTTTTTCTATAGTAACTTTTTCAAAATAAAACAAAACCGGGAGAAATGTTGAAAATCCGTGTATGTAACTTAGTTTCTACGGGATAAAACATTACATTAAAATCTCAAAAATATTGAGAATAGCGAGAATTTTCAGGAAATAGTGAGTAATATGAAGTTGCTTATAAAAAAAGGTGGGTAAAAGTGAGAAAGGTGAGTCCGTGCCACACCAGTTAATGCAGTCAAGGTGAATGTAATACGAAGTAATAATGCTTTTCTTTTTACTGAATACCATATCGCTACGGAAGATGAAAAGCAGAATATATACTTGAATATATGCCAAGTCAATTTACGGCTGTTTCTCAACTGCGGGAAGACTTTGGAATTCTGTAATTAAACAGATACCACAGTTTAATTAAGGGATTTTCATTTAACCACAAGTGAGACGCATTTGTTTGGAGAATTTATGAAATGTAACAGCAGTTAGAGAAAATACATTAATGACTAACGTCCTCTTAAAAGGAAAAGTTTTTAAAAAATTTCTGTTTTCTTTGTCAGGAAAGGTAGATGGCATCTTGTAAACAATCTTTCGAGTATCTAGTATTATTTATCACTTTGTCTTTAAGATGGGCATTTTATGATTTTTGAAGCTGCACACATAAACTTACATTTTCGATAGGTACATGGACTAAATTCAAGACAAATAGCTTTATCTATTGAAAAGATCCTATTTATAAGACTGCTTATGTGTGATATCAAATAAATGTATGATGTGTATTAAGAGAGTTTTTTTTTATTTAAATTGACTTGCGTGTCAAGGTCAAATTTTGTAATCAATTTTTAACTAGCTTCTTTCAAGAAATTTTGTCCATAGATTCATTTCGGGTGACAATACAATATTCTATCATAAAAAAACTAAATTGGAGGAAAAGAAATCAGTTTGGCAAATGCGAAAAGCTGGTCAGGGAACATGGAATTCCATTTACAGTTAACAGCAGACCGTAGTGTTCCAAATCCAACCACAGTATCTATCCGTTTAAGCCCTTTTATCATTGTTGGGTGGGTACTTTTCCACGGTACAACTAATACATCTTTATTTTGCAATGAAGAACTGAAGACTGGAGTTGGAAGGTGTTAGGAACGCTACGGTCTATTATTTTGCTACAACAGGGCTAATGAGACTAGGTCTAGTGCTTAAATAAATTACGGAAGTCCACGAACATTCATATCCTCAGCGGGATTCGCACACGCGAACTCCGGTACCGATGAACAGCGCATTAACTATTCAGCCATCCTCTGTATGCGGAATGCTTAAGAATTTTTGTTACTACTACACATGCGCTTGAAGTAGCTGCGTTCCCAATGTACTCATTGAGAGTAAATCAAGGAGGTAGGACTAAAACGCCCATATTCGCGTTATACATGAGGGAAACCTGGAAAACTCTTGCCAATCTACTCATTTTCTTTGACTGAGAAATTAATAATAATACGATTTTATTCCCATGTATTGAGATATGCGATCCGCATAAATAAGTAACATTATGTCTTAACCCTTTCGTGAGCCGTGGGAAGATTACTTCCCACCTACACGATCTTACAAAATACACCTGTGGGAAGCGCAAAAACCATTATAATATATTAGTCTTGTTACTGAAATGACGGGAAGACTGATTCCTGCTTCGGTTTTGCGCTGTCATCAGTTGATCGATCGAATGAATAAAATTAGCAGCTCTGTTTTGAAAGTTTGGAAACGAGGAGTGAGAAATAAATGGCCCACGAAAGGGTTAAAGAATTGTAAGTCTTAAAGAATTAGCGCAATTAACTTCAACATGGCGTATAAAACCTCAATTTACGTAGCGGAAAGGACAAATGAAATTTCCGCTTGTGCCTAAAACTGCGGGAAAATAAAGGGATTAAAAAAACCTTACAAACGCAGTAGCGTTTACATACAATCATGGATAAGAAAATAATAATACGATGTTATTCTCCTTGTTTGTGATATGTGGCGGGAGTAAATAAGTGTAACATTATGTCTTAAAAAATAAAGCTGATGGATTGTAGAAATAAAAAAAGCCATGTTATGTATGTGCTTCTTTTCGTGGATATTATTCTTCCCAAATAATCGTTTTCGTGTGTGGCAACAGAAATTAATCTTTACAGTTTCGGCAGATAAAAGATGTATTGTGTCGCCGTTTGCGAGACATAGAAAAGCAGGGTTTGGTTCTTAATTATGGTTGAGGTCACGAAGAGTCACACCATCCGCAATTGATTTCGCGATGCCCCCAGAAAAAAAAATATCGGCTGATAAAGACCTAACGATGAGATCGTTAGGAGAAATCTATTTCTCCGAAAAGCACATAACGGGGACTCTATTGCGAGCCACCTGAAAACCTTCTCAAAAACACGACCAGTAAAAGTCATGGGGAAATTTTAACGAGTAAAAAATAATTCAAGTTATCTCTCGGAAAATGCGTTAAGAAAATGAGAGGGGGTGCGCGCAAGCTAAATTCTGCAAACGTGTGACAAATAGAGTTGTTTTATGTGACGGAACTATATCTTGTATCCTATTATAAAGAATGTGTTTCCAGCTAAGAGTAGATTGAAAGCCACGTGATATTTTGCCTGGTTTACCCGAAGCAAGAAATCGGGAATAGCGTCCTCTTGACTTTATCGTGTAATGATAGGGTGCTACCATATTGCGGTCGAAATACATCACAGGCAACATCCGAGCCGTAATAAT
The DNA here is from genome assembly GCA_032207245.1 of Pardosa pseudoannulata. NCBI lineage: Eukaryota > Metazoa > Arthropoda > Arachnida > Araneae > Lycosidae > Pardosa > Pardosa pseudoannulata. The sequence continues at coordinate 120,544,620 of CM063508.1, forward strand.
TCAAAAAGTCAACAAAGTTGAAAATTTGGTACCATAAATTCTCCTCTCTGAACTTCTGACATTATGCCGCGGATGTTTCCTAAAACATATCTTGACCGCAATATGGGTTTGGTTTTTGAGCGCTATGGTCTACATTTTGCAACACGGGGGCTAATGAGACTGGGACCTACTGCTTAAAGCCGATTCCGAAGGGCTACGAACATCCATGCCACCGTGGTATTCGAACCCACGAACTCTTAAGTCAAGCAAGACAATTTCTTTAATTAATTGTGATAATCTTTCGGATTCGCTTCCTAGATTTGCTTTCACTAGAATTCCAAAAATTAACTTGGATATCGATGAGACTAAAGGTAAACTTCAGTTCTATGATGCTTTCATAGAAAGAAAAAAAGTTGTAATAAATGCTTAAAAATATTAGAAATGTTAATTTTAATAGCATATCTTTGCTTAAAAAATGTAAAACGAATAAAAAAATGTGACATTTTTTTGACCGAATTCTGGGAAAAAAACGAAACTTTCAAAGGGTTAATATACAAATGCCCCGAGAAGAAAATAGAAAAGGATGATGAGAAATTAAAGATTATACCCTAAAGGGAAATATATAATATATATTTCCAAGACGTGCGGGATTTATTACGAATCAACTGGAGTCTTATAAGACACAACCAGAAAATGTCTCCGGGGGAACTTTTAACGAGGACAAAAAAATAATTTAAGCTTTCGTCCCGAAAATGCGTTAAGAAAATGAGAAACCGTGTGCGCAGGCGGGATTCATGCAACGCGCGACAAATGGAGTTATTTTATGTGCCGGAACTAAAGCTATAATATTAAAGAGTCCAATTTAATGTTGCATAAAATGGCGCTCGAATGGTCATCATAAAAGGAGTGCATTCGGAAATGGCTCGGAGCGATAACTGCGCTTAATTCCCGAGTACTACTTCTCTGGAAATTCTTGTATGCGCTAGGAGAGGGAGAGAGAGAAAATGCCGGGGAAAAAGGTTTTGATTTCTGATATCAAAAGAGCGACTGGTGGTAGATGCGACCGGGGAAAGACGTTCTCCGTTCGCAAATCAATAATTTTCAACAATGTCAGAATTCAGATACCGGTGTGGAGCGGAAAAGATTTTATGGCAGCCGAGAGTGAAAACATTTCCCGCTGCACACACAATGCGCTGTGACGATAATAAAATGATAATAGGAATAGTCAAGTCTCCAGGGAAGGAATGTTCTCGTTAGGAAGGATATTTATTTCCTCAACCTCTTCTCCCCCGTTTCCAGAACTTGCTCGTCGGAGAAGCTATGTTTAATCTGCTTTCGAAAATGACGGAAAATTGAATTATACAAAATCTCCATTATTTGAATATTTCCCTTGTTTTATTCATGTTCTTTAAAATATATATATATATATGCATAATCAGACAGCTAATATAAGATCATTACTTCAGTTCTACTTTAACTCAAAAAGAACATTAAATGAAGGGGAAAAAATCATGCACCATTTTGGCACCGAGCCAAAAGCAACAAATGCAATGCTCGGGGAAGACATGGTGCGAGCGCGATACTGAAAGAAATGGTACACATTTTTCAACATATGGAAATTATAAATAAATATAATTGTGCTATTTGATACACTGAGACTTACATCGAAACGTATATGCATCTTTAAGACGTAAAAATGTTTTTAAAAATATGTGGAATATTGTGATACTATGCAGAATTATTACGATAAACTTTACGATATGGGAGCATGATTTTAAACCTTGCATTGAAGCTTAAAAAAATCAGAAAAAGAAATATAAATGAAAGCTTAAAATTATAAATTACGAACGAACTAGATTAGATTTAGTCCATTAAATATTAGGAAGACATGGTGCTAGCGCGATACTGAAAGAAATGGTACACAATTTTTCAACAATTCGAAATTATAAATAAATATAAATGTGCTGTTTGATACATGCCTTGCATCGAAACGTATATGCATCTTAAAGTGAAAATGTTTTTAAAAATATGTGGAATATTGTGATACTATGCAGAATTATTACAATAAACTTTACGATATGGGAGTACGATTTTAAACCTCGCTTTGAAGCTTAAATAAAATGAGGAAAAGAAATATAAATGAAATCTGATTTACATAAATCTAAAAAATTATAAAGAATTACGAACGAACTAGATTTGATTTATTCCATTAAATATTAATTTGATTTTATACAACACATAACATAATTTCAAGAAATTTTAATCATAAAATAATTTTAAAAATTATAATTCCTGCTGGAAACTATTGATGAAAAGTAATATCACGGTGTAGAATATAGAAATAAAATGTATTGGACCTTAGAACAAATTTTAGTTTTTATCACAAGCATTGGTGAACACATATTCATTTTACCTGTAGAAAATAGAATAAAATGTATTGGAACTTAGAACAAATTTTAGCTTTTATCATAAGCATCGGTGAAAATATTCATTTTACCTGTACAAAACAGAATAAAATGTATTGGACCTTAGAACAAATTTTAGTTTTAATCATAAGCATTGGTGAAAATATTCAGTTTTACATGTACAAAATATCGATAATAGTTCTTTTCAGAATCGAATTAAGAAATTAAAGGTTTTAAGACTGATTAATTTAAACTTAGTTATTTTTATATAAAGGTCAATTGTTTATAAATTCCCAAGATATTGGACAGTTAGAAATATACAGAGAATATTCTAAATATTCCTGTAATACAAAATATTTCGTTATGAAAAAATATTAGTCGCAATAATTTTACTATGCTTATGAATTTAGTCCTATAGGACTAAATTCATTAGCATTCATTATAGAACGATGGCTATCAAACTCTTTTAGTTTCCCCATTTCTATTTAAATTTCATAATTTAATGATATAGAAAATACTTTTCAGCCTGATTTCATTCAACAGAAAACACGCTGGGACATGAATGAACAGTTTGGGATTATTCTAAATTATTTTACCAGAGAATGAAATCTATATTAAAATTCATATGAATTCTGGAAGGAAAAGAATATTGGCGAAAGAGTTTCAGGCGGAAAACATCGAAAAAGATTATAAAGAACGAAAAAATTCGCATCACACAAAATATACAGCAAAAAGATTAAAAACCACAACATAAAATGCTGTAGTACGGAGTTGTTCTCGAAATTAAGTAAAACATTTACAATTTTGGCATCGGGCCAAAAGCGAGTAAAATGGTAACGAAGGAGCTGGAAAATTCTCTGAGCATCGAAAAATAAGAGAAAATGCGTTAAATTAAAACTTTATGGGGAATTCAAACCTGTCAAACGCGTGGGAAATTTTAAAAACAAAGATAACTGAATGGAAAGAATTCATGCTAACATCGATACTTAATGTGACAAGAACATTCGTAACTTAATCTAGGGCATTCAGGGTAAAATAAATAGTATAAAAGAGTATTTAATTCCATTTATGTTAAATATAAATTGCCTAAAGCAGTCATTTGATTTGTGGTACAATGTTTCAACAAATCTTTTGTTGTTTCTGTATAGCCGTATAACACAATGTGTATCTGAACAAAATAGTAATATTTTGTAAAAGCGTATGAAAAAAATTTGATTAGCAGTGTCCAGAATTTTAAAAGACACACACTTGACGTAGTTTCACTCCTTCATAAAAAACATGATAAAAAAACACTTTTAAGTTAAACAGTTTTAAGTTTAAGTAAAACTACTTTTGATAAAATAAAACTCTCATTCAATAGCACAAATTTGATTTGATTATGATAGCATATATATACTATGACTTTTTCCACCATTAAAAATTTTTTCTGTACCTTTCTTCTAATTCGTAACTTTAACCCCTTAAATTTAATTTAAAATGATCAAACTATTTTGGTAACACATGCGTGATGATGTTGTCTCATTACTGACTTTCCAAGTGGCTACACTTAATGGATAGACTATAGTTAATTGTTTAATATATCCAAGTAGTTGAATATATTTTTATTACTGTATTATATTTTAAAACTTAATACTTATTTAAAATTTTTTCATTTTTCTCAGGCTTGCAACTGCTGAGGTACTTTCAAAAAGGTGAGAAAAGTGACAAATAATACAGAATAAGTGACTAAAAAGTGACTAAACATTGAAAAAAAAAAGCGATTTTTTTTCTCCTCTTGATTACAGATGCTATTATTAGAATTTTTCTATTTATTTTAACTGTAAATCAAATGATTCATGCAAGACATGATTTTAGTGTCAAATACAAAAAAGGTTAAAAATTTTGTTTAACACAACTCAACATTGCTTTTTATTCAAGAAAATCTATAAATTAGATTTGAATACATACAATACATTAATTTTATAATCACAATTTTCTGCGTATATTAATGATGTTTTGAAATATGTACATAGCTCGATTAGAGTATCTAAACAAAAATTGTGTAGAAAAAAAGAAATGTGTGCTTTGACGTAAATTACTTTGATGTATTAAATGTACATTTCAGTACAAATGTAGATTTCAGGAACGACTTTTACGGTTATTTAAAATCACTAAATTCTGGAAACCATATGACTAATTACATTTTAATAAGAAAAATAAGATTAGAGCATCACATTTTTGGTCTTTCATTAAAATATTTTGTTATTAATTCAGATTTTCTTTTTTCAATAACAGACTTTTGCTGTGATACACCATGAAAAAAGTGATTAAAAGTGACTACTTAAAAAGTAACTAAAAGTGATCAATTGTAAAAAAAGTTACTAAAGGTGAGAAAAGGGACGGAATTGCAAGCCTGTTTTTCTATGTCTTAACACATTGTGTGCGGGTACATTTCGCAGCGGAATTGTACCGTGAGCGGGCGTTTTGTGCTTAAATTTAGTTATTCAGTTAAATCTCAATAGATCGAAAATTATTTCATTTTTTAACCAACTTTTCGTATTTTATATTGAAATATATAAACAAATATATAAATAGAAATATATAAATAACAACCATAAGATTTTTGTAAACAAAAAATATATTTTTCAGTGGATAAATTTATAATAGTATCGTAAATATGAAAAATCAAATAGAAATAGTAGTATATAGTTTTAATCTTTTCGAATTATGTTATATATAAACATTTTTACATTAAAAAATGAAAAGAGCAATCATAAAACTAATAATGTTTTACAGTGTGGTAACGTTCAAAGCATTTTATTCTATGAAGAGTTTTTATTTGCCTAAATTTTTCCAGAATCTGTGTAGTAGACAAGAACATTCAGCTTCGTTTTCCTGTATATACCGTTATTTTTGTACCCACAAACAAACCATGTTGTTACACTAACCCGTACTAGTAAGTGACCCGCGCTCAAGTATCAATCGTCAGAAAACGTACTAGTTCGTGTCCCTAATACAATGTGTTAAAATTAAAATTCAAAGTTCAAAGTTATTGGTCTGAAACTGCAATAATTTATTACAGTACAAGTGAAAAAATTGACAGTATCCCTCACACTTGTGTCATATTTGCAGATTGCTTATGGGGTCCCCCAAAATTTTCATAAGTATTACAGGGTCTACACAAAGAGTTTAAGAAACCCTTGTATAATCCAACCTCTTTTTAACTTAATAATAGTCGGTTGTATCTACTTTGTAATTCAAATTAAATACACATATAATCATGATACTAACACGTGTTTACTTTAATTAAGCTTGTATGTTAACAAGCGTTTAAGACAAGGAGTAAAAAAAAACTTATTAATAGTATCATATCACCCCTGTCTGGCGTTGGCGTATCTTCTCTAGAACTGAAATCTACATATTGCCTTATATTTTTTTTCTTAAAATCCCTATCCTTGAAGGAGAAAAAACCCTAAATAAAAGAAAGGAAACCAAAAAAGGGCTTTGTCCCTATTTTTTAAATTGCCGTATTTTTTTCTTCATTTTTCCACTTTCGTTTTTTAAATACAAAAGAGAAAGAAATAAGCTCCCTTTGAAGTTGGAGGCGTGCATGTTACTTAATTAAGTCTTCCCCGAGAAGTTTAAAATATGTAAATTAAAGATGTACATGGGGTGTTTGGCAGTAATGGGATGTACTGATAAAAGAAAGCACTTCAGTATTAGATCATTTCTGTTTATTTTCTAAATTATTGTATCTTGTTTATATTTTGCACAGTATTGTACTGTTTATTTTTCGTGTTTTATTTTACACTAGATCGGTACCAGTTTTCCTCTATGGTGATACTGTATTGAGTCAAAGCATAGTCTTATATAGTATGTACTCAAAGCACTTCAGTATAGTCTTCTTTGTTCTAAATTATTGCATCTTGTTTGTATTTTTGCACAGTATTGTACTGTTTATTTTTCGTGTTTTATTTTACACTAGATCGGTACCAGTTTTCCTCTATGGTGATACTGTATTTATTGATTCAAAGCATATAGTCTTCTTTGTTTCTCTTGTGTAATTTGACAATTTTGAACAAAAAGACTATCGACCAGGTTTGGTAAAAATCTTTATTTTTGCAATCATATCAACTACATTGTTTTAAATTTAAATCAGATTTTTTTTTACTTTAAATATTTTTACAACTAAAACAATATAAATGAAATTATTTAACCCTTTTTTATACTGACGGTACTTATAAATACCGCTTTAATCAAACATCTATATATTCCTAATAAAGCCGTTTTTCATGACGGTACTCACTGTGAAGACGCCCCCCCCTTGTCTATAACTAACGACCGAAATCAGCTGATTTGAAGCCTCCCGAGAATTCAGCTAAAAAAACTAGCTGTAACTTTAGCTGGATTTCCCAGGTAGCTGGAACCGTAACTGACCCCGAGGTATAAAAAGCCTAGTTCTATCCCTAAACTGTCTACACAAAATTAATAAAAATTGTTTTTTACGTTTATTTATCATTATTTAGGCCCTTTTCGGATTTTTAGTGCAATTTATTTATTTTTAAAACATTTTTATTTTTTCAAAATTTTTAACTTTATCATTCCTGATCATTATTATTCAATAGACAAAAATTTATAAAAATCTAAATTAATAAAAATTATTTTTATGTTTAAATATTATTTAGGCCCTTTTCGGATTTTCAATGCAATTTATTTATTTTTAAAACATTTTTATTTTTTTCCAAAATTTTTCATTTTTTCGATCTTGATCACTATTTTACATTTTCGGCTTTTTTTGTACGGATGTCACTGGCCACAAAAATATTTTATGTTTTTCTATCCCTAAACTCTCTACTCTCTAGTTTTGTGTTATGAACTCACGAATCCACTCTTCTATCTCTTTGCTCTTTTATGTGTTTATTTTTCACTCGTTGTCATTTTTGTGCTTACTGACAGAAGCCTCTGGATTGACGGGCTCGGCCCATATGGTCCAGTTGCATCACCACCTTTGATGCCTTTGACTCGGGGCTTTTCGACATTTTCTTTTACGTAGGTGCTTTGACCTCGTGGAAGCTGTCGCGTCTTTTGACCGGAGCCAGCTTTCTAGTGATTAAGTTCTGGAGATTCGTAAAGTCCGCTCATATAGGGAGCGGCAGAGTCTCTGACACCGAACGGGGGATAAATTGGGTTTGCATTGCACCCTGGAAAAGCGTCACCACTTGTGTGAGATTATTTAATCTTTCTTTTGACTGTGAACCTCGTGGTGATGTTATGCAAGCGACAATCCTTTGCATTTCGACTTGTTTTGGGAGATTAGAATCCTCTTGTATATAGCCGTATTTACTCAAGAAATAAAAGTAATTTTCAATTTTATTGTGACTGTGATCCTTCTTCACGCTACCTCTTCACTCGAAAACATTGAAGTCGTGTCACATCACAAAGACATGAACGATCGATGCAGTTCCTACAGCAGAAAAGAAATGACAGCACCAATCAGGAATCCTTTTTATTCTCGTAGTAGGGATTTTTTAACTGGCGTGCTGCCTTCGAAGGTCATTTTGTGGTAGAGTTGATACACATGTTGTTCAATTGAGTAAATTCAGTGGTTTATTACCAGTTATTTGGTACTATTATTTTTAAGAGATTTCTATACTTCGCAGGTAAGCATTTCATTTGTTTTATTCACAATTTAATGTTTTATTTTCTATCATAGAGTCAAAAATGTATGTTGGTACTAGAAAGTACCAGCAGCGAAACTAACTATTAAAATACAGTAAAAATTAATTTTCTTTTTTCTTTGATTATTCTCCTTATCAGAAATATATTAAGGAGTATTTATTATTAGTATTTGTATGCACTATTATCTCCTTATTAGAGATAGTTATTAAAACTTATCTCTTAGATAAGTTTTAATAACTTATCTAATGATGCAAAAATGCAGCAAGAAAGTTAATGGTAAATTAATTCAGGATATAAAGGGTTAAACTATGATTAATAATGATGTTTTAGCATCCTAATTAATTTCTTATTATAATGTGAACAATATTATTTAGATATCGCAAGTTATGTACATAATATTTCGTACTTGTTATAAAGAAAAATTTAACTGTCATTAAAGTTATGATTCATGGTGAAGTTTTTAGTTTGCTACTTATTTTCTTGTTACAATGTGCGCAATATTATTTACATATAGCAAATATGTAAATAATATTTGCTCACTTATATAGCGAAATTAAACTGTTATTAAATTTTTTATGATTAATCAGGAAGTTCTATCCTACTTATTTTCTTATTATAATGTGCGTAATATTATTTGCATACAGAAAAGTTATGTATTAAATGTGTGTAATATTTTTTATTTCTTCGTCAACAAACTCTTAAACACGTTTCATTTCTTTTCTTTCTTATGTATGAATATAGAACTATTTAAATTTCGAATCAGTTATTTTTAAATTTCTATTTAAAATGCACGATACATATTTAATCTCTATCTTTCCTTTGCTCTTTTCTAGCAAAATTCAGATTTTATACTTTGTAATTAAGGTAAAGGAGCAGTTGATTTTCTTCTCTATTCCACCACAGTACTGTGTTCATATTTAACTTGATTGTAATCTGCTACAAATATTACATTAAATTTGAAATATCTTAATTCTTACGTATGATCATAAGCGCAGAAACGGTATTAGATGATCTCGTGTTGGACTTATTTAAATATTCATTAGCGTTACTGTTTAAATTGCATTAAACAATTTCCTCGGTACTCCAAAATATATAACATGTATTAAATCTAGAATTGTACGGTGGGAAATGTAACTAAATGAGGAAATACAGATTTAGTGCCTCCTATAAAGCCTCTCCGACTAATGTCTTTATTATAATTTAAGCAGTTTGATTCTTTGTTAAAAGATGATACATGGAAATTTTAGACAAACTACTTTCATAGTCTCTGTATTTATGATTTAATTAAGTACTTGTACACTATTAAACAGGTTATATACCTAATTAAAACATTAAGCAATATATGCGCTAGTTGTGTTTTCATTTCTCAACTGTTGCGATTTGTGTTTAAATAAAATGTTTTATTATTAACATTAGATTAATTCACTGGAAAATAAACTTTAATCCACAATAAACTGACTATTCTTTCTTGTTTACTGGTCCCTTAGTACTACAGTGGAACTGTTTTAATTAATTTGGTGTTTTCCCATGCTAGAAGATATACTACGTGATATGATTTTAGATGTCCATTTCGTATAATAAATTTACAAACGCACACGTGTTTCTTAATATACCTTTCCCTTATTTACCTCACAAGTTGTTTATTTAACCTCTTCCCAGTTTTGCCCGTATGGCGTACGTGTACAGTGTACAGGCCGCTACTGATTTAAACGTACGACATACGGCAATGTTTTTCTCCCTTGCATATACGATTGCGCCCATATATTCTCTATTTTTTAACATCCAAGTAATCGTCTATATCAGGGACCGTGGGCCAAACATCGAAAGAAAATAAGCTTGGCGGCCCAAGATAAATTTTTCTAAAATTTTAAAAACAATATACAAGTACTTAACGGTTTAAATACGTTAATGAGATGAATGAAATTGCGATTTCATTTTTTAAAGTTCCTTATACTGAGGTTCGAAGTGAGATGTAATGATTTTAAGGAATGATGCTAAATGCTCATCTGTCTACTTCTGAAATTATTCTTTAAGGTTCAAAGTTGAAAACACTTGTTCACATATAAGAAGCAAATATACCGCTGATCTTCTGGGCGTGAGATAATAAATTTGAGATATAATATTTAAGCAAAGTAGAAAAGGAGATGGATATATAATGTATAAATATATATTTCTTTTAATTTGCTTCGGACCAGCAACTTAAAATTCTACCCGCGGGCCGAATAAAACCTTCCGGCCGGCCGGAGTGGGCCCGCGAGCCGTAGTTTGCCCATCCCTGGTTTAGAAGAATACTAAATGATAGTTTTCTTACATTGTGTTTTCTCTTCTGGTTGGTACGCTTTTTTCACGTGTTTTGTATCATTAGACTAATTTCTAATCTTTCAGTGGTTAGTATTTTACTTCTATTTTATCAATCACCTAATAATTATATCCATGCTATCCATTTGTAGTTTATAGGCTGTTTCAGAGAGTATTCTGTTAATTTCTTGAAACCGACTGTGACTCCGAATCAAAATTCAAAACATTTGTAAATGAGTAAGGAGAGTACGATACTAATGATACTAATAGTAGCACAGAAGGTTTGCGTTAAGCAAGGCAAATTTTTTAAAATTATAATAATCCTCAAATCCAGAATAAAGGGTAAGTAAACGCAATAAAGCTGTAAAGCAATTGTACTTTTATATATTTACAACTTAAGCGTATCAAATTGAGAAAAAATTACATGATGTCTGGATTTTGACTGACAGTCGTGCTTCAATACAACACCTATCTAACTGGACTGTGATAGAGGACAATACCAGCTTGGGCATTTTAGAACTTCTCATCCAGCTTTCTTCTGAATACACTATACATTTTCAATTTATCTCATCTGACGTTGGGGTTGAAGGAAATGAAAGGGCCGACTCCCTGGTCAAAACGGCTGCCAAAGGGCGAGTACTTGTAGGGCTGTCACATATAGCGAGATTCCCTCCCTTAGGAAGATGGAATTAAACGACTTGGAAGGATTTCTCCTAATCATCTGTGGTATTTGGGAACAAACCCGAGAGGGACAGAAGATCTTTCCCGAGTGCTATTGATGTAGGTCCGACAGGGTGACCCCGGCACATATTTTAGTTTGCTTGGGATCATCTATTGCTTTTGGACATTTTGTGTATTTTTGGATTTATGAAGATTGTCTAGCTATTCTAGATAATCTGGGATTAGTAACAACAACATATTTACAACTGTAAACGTAACTATCCTGTTACGAAGTCCTGTATGAAAATAATCTATACGTACAAAAAGTGATTTTTTAATCGCATTAACAAGAAAAGCGATAAAAAATGCACTTGAAAGTAAAAAGTTGGTTTTGGTTTTTGGTTATGCCGCTTGCAAATAGATGGTGATAGTAGTTTAAAATCACTCCAATTGGGATTCCATGTATTCTGAATAGCATTTTATATTTGCCAAACTGATTTTATTCATTTTTTCTCCTATCCAAATTCTTATGATTGAATATTGTAGTCTCACTGAAGTTGATGCAAAGTTGATTAATGAAATTGATTATGTGCAAAATTTCAGATCTCTAGCTAGTCAGAAAGGCAGTTAAAAATTAATTTCAAACTATCAACTGAGAGTACAAGTGTACTTGTGTACAAGAGAAGTTAACTAAAACCGATTAAATGGACAACTGACAGGGAGAAAACATTTTCATTGAAGTAAAATATATCATAAACCAGGATGGGCCAATTACGGCACGCGGAAGGTTTTATTCGGCACGCGGATAGAATTTTAAGCTGCCTGTCAGAGGCAAATTAAAAGAAATATACATTTATACATTATATATCCATCTCCTTTTTCTACTTTGCTTAAATATTATATCCCAAATTTGTTATATCACGCCCAGAAGATCAGCGGTATATTTGCTTCTTATATCTGAACAAGTTTTCAACTTTGAACCTTAGAAAGAATAATTTCAGAAGTAGACTGACAGATGAGCATTTAGCATCGTTCCTTAAAATCAGTACATCTCACTTCGAAAGTTCATAAGGAACTTTTATATATGAAATCGCAATTTCATTCATCTCATTAACGTTTTAAAACCGTTAGGTACTTGTATATTGTTTTTAAAATTTTATAAAAATCTATCTTGGCCCACCAAACTTATTTTCTTTCGATTTTTGGCCCTCGGCCGAAAAGGTTTGTCTATTCATGTCCTAAACGCTTGAAAATGTTGGTAATGTTGATTTTAAGAACATTTTTGGAAATTGTAAAACTAATTTAAATATTTGAATAAAAATGCTACTTTTCTTGATCGAATTCTAGAAAAAATGAAATTGTTTAAAGGTTAAGTGCGGATATTTCCTTCCCTCCCGTTCAGTACAGATTCGAGACATCGAGTAATACCAGTTCTGTTCGGATTACCATACCAAGTAGCTGAAGAAAAGGAAAACCGCAATAAAACCGCCACACTAGGCTTCTGCCGTCGTATTCCGTTTCCAATCAGGCGATCACCACAGATCTCTCTTGTTTCGTGAATTTCATTTGCATCGTAATCAGTCGGAGAATACGCGATTAATGCCGCACGTACACCTCCCCTCCTGCTTTTCCTCAGCTAGCGGCAGAAATAAAAAAACGGCTCGAGTAGTCCCGGCAATTGCTTGTAAGAGTGTTTGTTTAACGCCTCTCCCGTCTAAATCCGATGTATGGACTCTTTCTTTGGGTGAAGCGGTTAATTACCGCATGTTCATGGGCTTCACTTATTTAGATTTGTGAGAACGACTACAACGTTATCTCGTGTCAACAGAAAAACAGAATTTTAAAGAATTTCTCTTACTTTTAATAGAAATTAAGGCGGCTTATTAGCAATCCATTATATACACGCGTAAACACTTATATGTGCAAATATGTACATACACAAAAATATCAATATATGCATACGTGTGTATGTTTGTGTGTACATATATAAATAGATATATGTATGTAAGCGAAAAGTAAACTAAATCGGTAAACTAATGTGAAGATTTTGTATAAAACCCTGAAGACTGCCCCTTAGGAAAATTACTATCAGACAATGGGATCGTTCAATTATGCCAAAATAAATTTACAGCTGAAAATTCTCATTATAGCCCGAGAAAATTCTAAGGGGTTTACAAATCTAAAGCCAAGGCAAAAATTCTGCGTCTCTTTGCTTTCCCCTTTTCAATCCCTAACCTAAACTGAACACTGGTACTACAGTACACGCTATCGGAAAAGGGTTCTAACCAATTAAAACTTTATAGTGCCCTTGTTGAATTATTCGGAAATTCTAAACAAACAGGAGATAGACGATTTTGAAGATAGTTTTTACTCAATTTTTCATGATAGTTTTTACTCAATTTTTACTTAAATTTTTCATGCAAGTTTATCTCTTAGCTTGTCTCGTATATCATAATTCTTACCATTATTTGCCCTGAGTGTGTGTGTGTGTGTGAATATATATGTATATATATATGTATGTATATATGTATATATATATGTATATATATGTATGTATACATATGTATGTGTATATATAGTGTGTATGTACGTATATATGTATATATATGTATATATGTATGTGTATATATATAGTGTGTGTGTACATATATATGTATGACAAGTTCCACTAAATGACACTAGAGTCGTGAGTACATTTTCATAGCTTTATTCAAATCTCAGAGCACACTACTCCTCAATCATCTTTAATGGCGTCGCACATTGGCGCCTAACTTTTAACAAAGGCAGGCTTAGGTGCCACTGGTAGCCTGAGCTCGGTCTGATGAATGTGCACACTGCTCTCTGCCCAGGTCACTGCGCGTGAACCGTATTTATGTGGCTAACTCCTCACGCCGCTTCACTCTCAGTAAAGAATCCCTACTTAAAATATTTTAAAATTAATCTACAATTTACATGCATATATATTTCCGGTCGGTTTCCGTCGCTCTGCAGTCGTGGAACCTCCCGATGAGAACGCAATAGAGATTCTCGAAAATTCAATCTAACTTCGTTTACTCGTCATATGAAAACATCCTACGAAACCTTAAAAAAACTTTATATGAAACTTTACGCAGAACTGTTTTGAAATTAAAGACATCTGCTTAAATAGTCATTTGTGCCGACCAATCACCTACTACTTGAAGCCACGTAGGTGATGTAACCCAAGTGTTAGAACTCTTAATTTTAGATATGGAACGGGAGAGATTTCTACTAGCGAACATTCAAGAATATTCGTTAGGTTCCTTGAGAAGAATTGCCGGGAAAATAGAATCTTAAACCGAAAGTGACAAAAATCACACGCACGCGCGCACACATATAGGCGCAGCATTAGCAGAACATAACTCCATGGACTATACGACTAGACTTTTTCAAACTGTGAATGGCAAAGCGAATATATATATATATATATATATATATATAATATATATATATATATATATATATAATACACCCCCCTCCCCCACACACACATACCGAGCTACGCATGTATAGGTAGTACTGCTTAACATAGAACTTCTGTTTCAGTGAATAATATGGTTTTAGAAATGCAATCTAAGAAGACTACATTTTTTTTACCTTTCCTTTAAAAATTATAATAAGATTAAAAAAAAGACTAAGTTTTTTAATGGAACTTTTGAAACTCTTTTCTTCCGACTAATGGACTGGAAAAAATAATCAACATTCTAGAAAGGACTTCATTTTTAAATAAATCTAGATAATCATTTGAATTGTATTCTTAGATTCTCTTTGAATGGAGAAGATTATAATTTTAACTATTACTTCAATAGTAACGTTAAATACTAGGTTTTTTTTCCATACATTTACCGTTAAATGTAGCTGATAAAAAAAAATTATTTGCTTTAAATTCGGAGAAATCGATTTTCAGATCAGCTTTTATTAAAAGGTTGGTATTGAATAACTTAAAATATCTTAGAATATTTTTTTTCCTTTATAAATCTAAATATTGCATAACTCGAGAAAAAGAAAGCAACTTTATCATATTCTAAACATTTAGGGCCTAACCAAAGGACTGGTTGTTTAAAGTTCCTAAATACAGGGTATCTGCCAAAAAAAAATTTTTCAAATCCATGACTTTTCATGACTTTCCCTGATTTAGCAGATCATTTTCCATGACTTTAAAGAAGCTTTCGTTAAAGTATATATGAATAAAACTTCTGATGTACATACAAATAAAATATATGCTTTTAGAGAAATTACAGGAAT
This sequence comes from Pardosa pseudoannulata, assembly GCA_032207245.1. Classification (NCBI taxonomy): domain Eukaryota; kingdom Metazoa; phylum Arthropoda; class Arachnida; order Araneae; family Lycosidae; genus Pardosa; species Pardosa pseudoannulata. The sequence continues at coordinate 120,559,883 of CM063508.1, forward strand.
TTATCATAAAAAACTATAAACTTATTTTATAAGTGTTACTCACATAAAAATAAACTGTTGTATATACATACCTAAGTTTAATCATATAGCAATTTTTCAATCCAAATGTTTCCAATTTGAATTCAGGGTACTTTGGTATTACCCAGGTGACCATGAATAATAGCCAAATATAACCCTATAATGTTTATATATATACATATATATATATATATATATATATATATATATATATATGTTTTATATTTTTTTCTTTATATTTTCTATGAATGTTTATGGAAACAACTACTTTTTTGTAAAGTCTATAAGATATACTTAAAAATTTTTTATTATATTTTATGTAAAATGGATGCGCCTGGAGCATTTTCAATTAAGCTAATGAAACAATAATTAATAACTCCAAAACTAATTAATATTTTGCCTTCAAATTTTTAAAATATTTATATATCAATAGTATTAATAACATAGTCAATCTTCAAGGAAATTCATTTAAAAGAACAAAAGTTTGCTTTGAAATCCCACCGTCTCCTTAATTAAAGTCCCAATAAAATGTAAAGTAGACCGCGACCTTTCTCTTGTGAAGAAAATCTAGTGCAGAAATGGAGAACCTATGGCACGAGAGCCACGTCACATATTAATTATTTATTCAATTGCATTGACTGAAAAGACTATTTAAAAAGTCTATCTTCAAAACTAGTAGCTATCAAAGGCAGATTCAGAAAAGAGTACAAGAATGAGCTCCATTAAGACATATAGTAGGACAAATGGGTGACTAGTGACTCCACCCCCTCCTTTACTATGGAAGCACTTGTAGGGAGACTTTCGTCACTTTTTGATTATTTTTTATTATTTGCTTACCAAGTTGCTTTTGTTATAGTTCCTGTAACTTTTTTGTGTAATTTTCAATTTTTTTCTGAGCTGCACGTTGTATTGAATACTATACATTGCTGTTAACCATACCTACTAGTCATTGTCAAGGTTCCAGTCTAATTATCCCCTAATTAGACAACGCGTTGGTTACTCATAATTTTTATGAGAACGTCCTCACCTCCTCGCTTCCTTGTGAGCTGAAGTGTATTAAATTTTGTTTGGATTACTTTTTGCCTAGAGGCTTAAATTGATGTTTTGATCTGTCTTACGTTCGGAGGTTAAAGTGAAGACTTTCCACTTCGCTAGGTACTCCGTTAAACCCAATTACCTTGAGGTTTTCGTGGAAAAATGCGTGGTGATATGAGTTATAAAATGAAAACCCAAACTACATTGCTAATATTGTGTCATAGTTTAGTTTAGGGTTTCTTATATTATAATATGAAGCTAGTATGTAACAAAACTAATGTTTAAAAATGAGAGGATGCTTTTATTTTTCTTTTTAACCAATAAACGCTATTGTCTCCTTTATAAATTGAGACAATCTTATTTTTCAAACTAAACAGTTTTCTAGGTAAGACTTTTATACCACAGAAAAAATGATTTTTTAAAAATAAATGTCACTTTAAACCTTTATATTTGAGTAGTGATTTTGACATTGTGACAAGAGGGTAGATTGTAGGTGTTTAAAGATAGTTTTTAAACAAATATAATACTTGGACATCTGAAAGTCATAAACCGTAATTTATTTGGCACACTAATCGAACATGAATCACTAACCCTGATGCAGTGTGCAAAATTTCACCGCTATCAGAACAAAACTGTAGACAAAGTTGCGAGACATTCAAACAGACTCTTCCTCCCTTGACTACACTGCTTGATTAAAGAGTGCATAACATTAATGCCCCACATGTAGTTTTGAATGTGTTACTTATGTGGACAAAATTACACAATGAGCCATGGTAACTCAGTAGGTAATTTTACCTATGTCGTAACTGGAAGGTAGCGGGATGGAGGTCGAGCTGGCCAAAAATCCACCAATCTGATTGATGTTGGCTAAGGCACGTAAAATAGGATCGTGGTAGCAACATCTTCAAAGTCACCACACGATACTTTTGGAGAAGGCCAATCCTTGGGGATATTCTGCTTGATCTCTCCTTTTCAATTACGAGAACCCATTCTTGAGGTTAAGTCAGTCTTCAGCCCTCATAATTCCTCGTTCAAAGTGTACCTGCATGTTACCTTTAATCATGGGCCAGTCCCATATTGCAAGGGGTCTATTGCCTCTGGTGTAGGATTTCCTGCACCAGAATGATAAGTAATAACAAATTACACACGCAAAGAAACTACACGTTATAACTAAAAATGACCTTTTATTTCCAACTGACGGAAAACAGGTCATTAATAAGTCCACCCTCTACAATAAAAGGAACTTTCTCATTAAGACTACCACTACCACGCCTCCTTCAACCAGTCTCGTGACTCTACAGTTACAAGTCTTGCCCTCCCCAAACAATATCGAAGAAGGCCATTCGGCACTTTAATACGAAGAAAATACCCTATTTTCTTCCTTTCTGGTAAGTGCCGTTTAAGTTAGAGAGCACGCACTCACACACACACACGCCAACAACGACAAAAAACTAAAGTAAATAAGTACGACAAATTTATCGCTTCCCGAACTAAATAAGGCAAGAGAATAAGAGAGAGACATCTTCAAAGGACTTCTTTTTTTTAATAAAGTGGCCGAATGTGAAGTGGGGCCCCACACAAGCAATCTTTTGGGCATGCGAGCGACTCTTCTCTCCGGTGGCATTTCAGAAATTCCCTCCTTTCGTAGGACGGCAACGAGATGGAAGAAAGGAGAAGCACTTTGAAGGGAAAATTTTATGGACGAAAATCATCGCCATCCATTCCGGGCGGAAAATGGCGGAGACGCAATAACAGTTTTAAAACTTATCCACTCCCCCTAATTTATATACATAGTTGGAAGTTTCTCAGATCGGAGTATCACAAGCTGAAACGGCGGTCTTTTACGGCGTCTTTTATGAATTCGCCAACGAGAATTCCGAGCATAACTTTGTGTTAAACGAGGTCTTGAATAATAATAATAACGTCATTGTTATCATTATTGAGCCACAAACCAGTGGAAATTAACCCGTTTTCCTTCACTTCCACATGATTTTAAACTTAAACCAAAGCATTTAGCGCAGATAAAATTCATGTTGGACGTTTAATTTAATACAGAAAAAAGTAAATGAGGGTATTAAAATTAAAAAAATTTCGTGCTTCATATTTATTTACTAGCATATAGCCCGTCATGTGACAGAATCAGTAAAATTTTTGATTTTCCAGAACTGATTTACCCTCCCTATGAGGCAGGTAAAAAAAAAATGGTTTGGTTTTTGGCTGAGAATTATCTTGCAACAAAAAATAATCGATGATTAAATTTAATCGTCAAGTTATTCCACCCCCCTTTTTTTCGTAACTAGCACATAGCCTGTCATATGACGGGATCAGTAAAATTTTTAATTTTCCCTATGAGGCAGGTCAAAAAAATGGTTTGTTTTTTGACTGAGAATTATCTGGTACACGCTCTATAATTTGTTTTTCTTCATACTCCTATAAGTCTCCTGGTACTGTGAATGCAGTTTAGAATCACGTTGAATTCATCTAGAAAGATAATTCAAAGTTTGTTTTTTGACTATCGATAAATTCTTCCCAATTTGTTTTTCTTCATACTCCTATAAGTCTCCTGGTACTGTGAATGCAGTTTAGAATCACGTTGAATTCATCTAGAAAGATAATTCAAAGTTTTCTTAGCTAAGTCAAAATTATCGATAAATTCTTCCCAATTTATTTTGCCGTAGTATTTAATGGAAGTAAAGGAAGAAAACTATCACTTCCACTACACCCTGGAGGTAGATTTTGTTAATACCGGTGATAAAATTTTCATTGCAACAAAAAATAATCGATGATTAAATTTAAAATTATCATATATGTACCTAATCTATTATTTAAGCCAAATATAAGAGAAAATTATTTACGTAATATCTAAAGTTCAGTGGAAAAACGTATAAAAATAATGCAGACGATATTTAAATAATTTAAAATAAGAAATGATTAAATGAGATGGTTAAAGGAATGACGTCATAATGCTAGAAAAAAATGTTATTTTTACCTATTTATTATGTGGTAAATTGATAAATTTAATCGCTTGCTCTGAACCGAGGAATTGAACTCTCAAAAAGGGGAGAAGGGTGGAATTCGAAAGTTTTAAAGACCACAGTATTTCTCGCTGTGATATGAAGCATATTTATACCAATTTATTTTAGAATCGGATTGATAGTTTAGGAGAAGATAAACTTCACTCGCTTTGAATTTTGCTAACCCAAACACTTCAAGAATCCAATATGGATGTTTCCATTCCAGCTACAATCACTTCATAAATTCGAGGACAGACGGACAGATAACTTAGGCTATTATTATACACGGGATTCAGGATTTCCGAGAAATATTCATGGAAAACTCATGATCGAAAACACATTTCTAAAATTTTAACTATTGTTTATGCGGGTTTTTTTCAGTTCAAAAACTTTTAAAGAACAATTGACATATACTATTATCTCATCCAATTTTTTTTAAATTCCAAATCTTAAGCTTTAATTTAAAAATTATTTTATTGACATCAAGTTGAAATGAATTGGGAACACAGAATTATTCGATATTCGAGAAATTCTATTTTTTGTACTGCGTGTTATCAGTTCTAAATAAAGTGAAACCACGAACTTCTGAAAATATGGAAACAAAAGTGATGACCCAATTGGAAAATAAAACCAATTTGTATTTCTATGATTTTAAAAGATGAATTAGATGTTAGATTTTATTCAAAGGATTTTCTTTTCAACGATGTAATATGGAAGCATGATAGTCTAATGGACCTGTTGTACGCATGAATAATGCTGATATACATGACATACGGGGGCGTGACTTTAGGTATACATTTATAATGGTAACCAGCTACAATTGAACTAATTAAATATATGTTACATGTTGGTCTGGACCTAATGATTTAATTCTGGAAACACTTAATATTGTTCTCCGTGCATAATACAATACCCGAGTATAGCCTAACAAAATCACCGAAATATCCTCTATGAAATACCTCTATGAATCTGAAGAATACATAATGCACCATTACCTAATATATAAGACAGAATAAAAAGAGTAGAAAATGTGTTGGTATAAAGGAACAATATTTAATAACGCTATTAAAAGGTAAAAGAAATTTACACACACACGCTAAGTAAACAAATTAATAAAAATAAAAAAATAAAATAATAAAGAACATTACTGCTTATTTTTAGTTCGATTTTTCTCTAATTGAGTACTATTTTTTACCAGGCTTATAACGGACTTAATTTTAATTTGCATCATTTTGTAGATTTGAGGAATTGGAGATAATTTCTAAAGCCATACAATACCAGAGCGTTAAACGAAAACTAATGTTTATTGGTATAATAAATAAAGACATTACTAAAGTAAGACAGTAAAGTAAGTCTTATTAAGTCATAAATATCATAATAAAATTTAATTTTACAATGAAATTTTGCTTAAAATTTTTAAAAGGCTTGAAAATGCTAGAAATTTTTAAAATGTTTGAAAACGGATGAAATTTTTAAATACCGCTTTTTAATTGTTTTTCCACGTCAGCGCTCCTAAACTGAATTTTTTAAATAATGTTACTCAAATTTCTATTTTGTGGAATCTTTTAACGCATCCCTTGAATTGTCTATCTAAAATTTTTCGACGGAAAATAATTCAGTATAGTAAAAATATGTTTACCGGTGAATTAAATGTTTTTGCCGGTAACTCCCAAACAGAAAACTTGCAGTCGAAATTTTTATTTACAATACCATACTGCCTATTCATGTGCTTTGTATAGTCATGAATATCCCGTATCGTTGGCTTGTTGCACCTCGTGAGATTTATAGCATATATTCTGGATGTAGTAACCATTCATCTTCAACACATAAAGAATGAAACTCATCTCTTTCGTAACAACATTTATTTCGTGACGGAACATTATTTATAAAGTTCATTCACAGAGAATGTTATGGCACATTTGAGTGATATCTCAAACCTCATTATGTGCTACAAATTTTTAAATACATTAATTGATCTTTTTTTCAATCATTACTTGAAAAATGGTAAATCATAAAAATTATATTTTATATACGTATTAATCTATGTTTATGCTGTAATTTTAGCAGTTCATATTTTCCATTAATATAAATTGATTATCAAACAAATGCATTTATTATTGATTATTTTTGTAGATATTTAAATGGTTAAATTTTACATTAAATACTAATTAGAATTTCGTTTTTTAAATGAAGGTATGTTCAAAAGACAATGGATCCAAGCAATAAAATGTAAAATATCGAGATATTTTAAGTTATATGTATGTATGTATATGTATGTATGTATATATATATGTATATATATATATGTACATACATACATACATATATATATACATACATATTTATATACATACATACATACATAAATATATATATATATATACATACATATACATATATACATATACATATATACATACATATATATATATATACACATATATACATATACAGATAAAACACACACAAATAAAAATACTTACAACCTACACTTTATAAGATTTTTTGAACCGCCAAAACTGTTTCATAACCGGAATGTTGCATAATCGAAGCTTCAGCTGGTCAAATCATCCTCCGTGTTCATTAATGGCAGCTGGGTCGCGTAAAATAGAATCATAAAAGTAAGAACTAAACCATGATTAACGAAAAGAGTTATGTTTCTTTTATTTGACTATACGAAAAAATCTAGAGGAAGCAACTACCAATTTTTTTTTTTAAATTCCTTTAAATATAGGTCACGGAACGTTTCGTAACTCAGTCAGCTGCCGTAATTAGGACACCAACACGCATGCCAACAGTAATGCGGAATTCAATATGCAAGTTCCTCTCCCCAAAACACAAGAGACGGTATTGTCGACATCATACAGAGCTGCGCGCGGAAATTAATTAAACGGCCCTCGTGTCTTTTTCAGAATTCTAATCTTCGGAAAGGGGACGTTAGCAGCCGTAAAGCTGAACACATAAAGTACTACAGATCTCTGGTCATGCTTCGAGGTAAACACCCGCCGGTGGCCCCGAACACAGTTAACTACGGAATGAGATAGCGAGAATGTACAGGAAAATGCGCACACAGAAGGGAAGTAAAGGATAAAATTATATGGTCAGGAGAAGGGGACTGAGATCAATTATATTTGAGACGGTTCAAGTTTTGAGGAAAATGAGATGAAATCGCTACTTAATTTAAAATATATCAGAAGCAAACATCATGTAAATCAGTCCAACCCAGAAGACTTTGTAAGTAACTTAGAAATGCATTTTACTCCGAAAGGCATCATTGTATATTATTACTCACCACTCATTCATTCTCACTCTCTTTCTCACTTCATCTCACTCACTCCTTAACCCTTTCTCAATCATACTTTCTCACTCTCACTTTACTTCTATCTCTTAGTATTTTATATATTAAACTAAAAAAACGACACCTAAGAATAATAAATATATATTATGCTAATCCCTTATCTTAAATCTGCAATTAGTAGACTTTCCCTGTGCAAAACTATCTTTCCAAGAGACTAACCATAGCTGCTAAGTAGTATATTAAGGTTTTAGACATCATATAATCGTAAAAACCCTCCAGCAGGATGAGGTTAACTTTAAAAGAGAAGATAATTCCCTCAGCACAAAATATGCCCCACGATTAAAGTTTCCTCAGAAGGTCGTCTACACTGCACTGGTCTCGAACCCCTACTAACCAGTTAAACGTAGCTAAATAACACAACATTCACTAAGAAAATGTAAAATTTATAGTATTCACTGGCATATGTATTGAGAACTTGACAAAAAGGGAGAAATTTAGTGTGAAATAAGAAAATAGAAAGGTGTTTGCTATGAGAGGGGGTGGGGGAGAGTTCCTCGGGAAAAAATGTTGGGAACTTTGGGAGAAGATCTAAAACCTTCTTCCATTTAAAGCGAAATGTTTGTCACCATGGAGGTCTTAAATTTCTAATCACGTGTAGGAAAACGAGAAAACTTGTCGCTGATGCTCTTAATGCCCCTTGTAAGAGCCTGGAGGTTGCTCGATTCAAGGCGACGAGATGCATCTTTCATTT
>CM063508.1:120572998-120592998 GCA_032207245.1 Pardosa pseudoannulata
CTAAATGAATTCAGCGTGATTCTAAACTGCAATCACAATGTAGGGAGACTTTAGAGGAGTATGAAGATAAACACATTATTGAGCGTGTACTGGATAATTCTTAGCCAAAACACAAATCATTTTATTACCTGCTTCATAGGGTACTTTACAATGCTGGAAAATTAAAAATTTTACTCATCCCGTCATATGATGGGCTATATATGCTAGTTATAAATATTTATAAAATAAATATGAAATATAAAGTAAAAACAGTCATTTCCTAACAAACATTAAATATTAGTGTCTTGCTTGCAAAAGACTGCGTGATGTAATTCGAGAATAATCGACTTAATAGTTCTTTCAGGAAATTTAAATTCATAGCATATATAATCAAGATTTGTACTTACAAAGAGTAGAGCATTTCGGGTTTTTCCGCAAATCATGGACAAAACCCAAACTAAGAGATTAATATAAACATGTATGCATGTTTACGTAAAGACTTTAATTGCTATGATTCGTGGTAAATAGAAAAACCATTCCATTTATTTAAATGCCTGTCATCGAACATACGCACACAAGAAAATCTTTCTAAATAATGACTGTAGAATGAGCTGCGTCTCCTACAGTCACGCAAGTCAGAACGGAACAAGAAACAAAATGGCAAAACAAGATAGAGGCAACCTTGCTTTATGGGATATTACCCGAAATGCCCTTTTTAAGAGATGCCTTTTCTTTCTGTGTATGCTATTTACTTTTTTCGTCACGTTTCTAGCAATCTGCTTCATTTTCAGAAAATGGGCTTTCTTTCGAAACGTAACAATCAATCGATAAAAAAAAGGGCTAGGAGCGGGTGGAAAAAGATAGAAAAAGCTCAAAATATCGATTTCAAGTAAAACACGGCATTGAGAAAATGATGCCAACTCTCAAAGGAAGAATTAATATGCATTTAAAACAAGCGCATTTCTGTCGTAATATTGTTTACAAACAAGTGGCAACATTAAGATATTCCATTAGAGAAACGTTATGATGCATTGCAAACACCGTACACCACGACTTTTTTTTTCCTCTCCGTGTGATTTAAAATCTCATAAAAGGTCACAGGATGACACTAAAAATATCAATATTAATAAAAACGATTTTGTGCCATTGTTTTTGTGATGGATAGCTGTAAAGAATAAAAGCATTAATTTCAGATAGCAACAACAATACATCAAAAGTGAAATATAATATTAAAAAAAAAAGTTGAAAAGCTAGAGAAGCTAAATGAGACATCGTGCGGTACAGGAAATCGATGATTTTCAGTGGTCGTACCATTTGCCGTTGAAAAATGGCTTACAAAAGGAGTTCCAGCTATAAACAGCCTGTCACACGCAAACGTTTTCGTTGTAGAAAAGAAATGAGGTAGACAATAGATCCTCAAAGCCACTAAAAACAGTAGAGGTAAAAAGTAATTAATTAAGATATTTAGTTTTGTATAGCGTTTGAAATCAAGAAAGCAATTTCCAAGTTCTAATAACGTAGTTAGCCAACGAGAATGATAATATTTAAAAAGCCCCAGATATTTCAAAATATGTAATAATTGTAATCGAATATTACGATAATTTTCATTAAGGAGACAGTGGATAATCGAAACGGAATCATTTCGTTTTTGACCAAATTACTTGAAAATTCAATGTTATTGGCAATATATATATATATATATATATATATATATATATATATATATATATATATATATATATATATATGTGTGTGTGTGTGTGTGTGTGTGTGTGTGTGTGTGTAACAATGGGGAGCATTCCTTAAAATATTTCGGTTTTGGTTTCAAAATTCTATATGTCAATTCTTTTAAAATAGCGGCGTTATTCTGGTTTTGGGATTTGCACACGGCACTCTGTTAGTGGGATGGGTTTTAGAATTCGCGAGAACTTTCCATGCGGCATGATTGGCTGTCTTTTGACGTCAATCATGACGTCGATTACGGGTTTGAAATGTTTTTAAATTTTTACATTACACACACACATATATGTGTGTGTGTGTAAATAAATGTTCCATGCGCATCACCTTTACGCATTATAGAGTATTTTATTCGCAATATACCTTTTAGGTCTCAGAATATAGTTAGTTGTTATCGTAAGTTTTCCGTAAAAATATAGCTAGCATAAAATATTAATTAAAATATCATTTCCCGTACAAAATATGTATATTTTCTTTAAATTAAAAAATAATAGAATTCCGGTGTTCAAAATCTATTTATTTTCATTAATTTTTACTTCACACTCTACAAGGTAAATGACGGTTAGAAATGTACCAGGAATCTTTCAAATACTTATAAAATTAAAAAATTTGTGTATTAAAAACTGTTTAAAAGTAGTTAAGTAATTGTACCTTAACTGTCTGTTTGGGCAATAATTATATTAATTTTAAGGTGTTGAATATTAAAATATCTCCTTTGATTCTTACTTTTAATTATATTTCACGATTCAATGAGATAGAAATATCGAATTTTCAGTCAAATTTTGCTTAGATGAATGGCTAATGTAGCCTTAAACATGTCAGCAATCTTCTCAGATTAAGATTTCAATGATTACGAATAACAAAATGTCGCCTATAGCTATATTTTGACAAAAGTGACATTCAAATTTATATCATCCGTAATTATATTCTATCATGACATGAGTAATGTGACCAATTAATTTCTGTTCTCAGTAAGGTTTTAAAATATAAGCTATTGTTAGAATATCTCTTAAAGGGACACAAATTTATTAAAATATATGTCAAATAATTCAGGACAAGAATTTTCTTCATTTATGAGTCTTCATTTTTAAAAATGCAGTTTTGCAATCGTTGAAAATAACATTTTCGAAGAATTTTCAGTCAAATTTCGTTTAGCTCAATGTCTAATGTAGCCTTAAACATGTCAGCAAACTTCTCAGATTAAGATTTCAATGATTAAGAACGACAAAATGTCGTCTATAGCGATATTTTGACAAAAGTGACATTCAAATTTATATCATCCGTAATTATATTCTATCATAACATGAGTAATGTGACCACTTAATTTCTGTTCTCAGTAAGGTTTTAAAATATAAGCTATTGTTAGAATATTTCTTAAAGGGACACAAATTGATTAAAATATATGTCAAATAATTCAGGACAAGAATTTTCTTCATTTATGAATCTTGCAAAAATGCAATTTTGCAATCGTTGAAAATAACATTTTCGAATAATTTTCAGTCAAATTTCGTTTAGCGCTCAATGGCTAATGTCGTATAACCTTAAACATGTCAGCAAACTTCTCAGATTAAGATTTTAATGATTACGAATAACAAAATGATATAATTACACAGAATTTCATCGGCAAAATATTAAATTTAAACAATTAATACACAGGCTGTAGTTCGAATATTTCTTAAAGGGATACAAATTGATTAATAATGTCAAATAATTACGACAACCTATTTTGATTGCAAAATAAACAAAGTTATAGATCACGGAATGGCACAAGCGTAACGGTCAAGCTCGCACAAATTAACCGTAAGTTATCAATACAAAATAATTACCAGAATTTCACAAAATATTAAATTTAATGACAACCTGAAATTCTTAAGGGGGTGCAGATGTGAGAAAATTTCACCAAACCTATTTTTGATTACATATAAAAAAAAAAAAGGGCGTAACGGTGTGATGAGTTGGGAAAGAGAGTTATAAGAAAAAGGAGTCGAATTCACAAAAGAGTTGCTGGACATCAAGAGAGCCCGGACCAGCAATCGAGTCCCGAACCCGCATGCCAGCATAGACGTACGAAAAAATAACGGCCGCTACGCCAGTACCTACGCCCTTGTAAACCCTTTACATTCTGATGAAAGCCCGAGCCTGCAACCCTGTAATATTCGGAGGTAAATAGTTTTAACATATTTATGAAAGTTATTAAATCTCAGTTAGTAATTCAATATTTCGATATAAGGAATAACGTATAACAAAAGAGAACTGTAATAATTATTGTGTAAGGATGAATATAAAATCTAAATAATTGCTGGTTATGTTATAGGGTGATCAAGTAGTGTCACAATTTGTAAATAGTGTACAGAATAAATGTTTAAATCCAAATATAAGGTATTATATTTTTACTGTGTTTCCCCTTGGTATATATTAATTCATTTCCCAGTGGTGTATATTAATTCGAAAATCAGAATTAATATACACCAGTGTCTTTTCTTTATATACATTACTGGATAATTATTTGAAAGAAAGAGATACAATATCTTTGAACAGTACTTTATACAGAATTTGAATATAAATAATATGACCCCCCAATAAAAGTAAAGCTTTAATACAATGGTTCTCAAACTTTTTATTCCATGAAACCCTTTTCTTACCCCGTTCATAGCAACGGAACCCTTAAATAAATATTACTTAAGGGGAAAAGAAGGATTTATTATTAATAGCTGATTAGACTTAAAAACTAAACAATATACAGCAGCCTAAAAATGTAAATAATGCTTTAAAAAAGTGACTTAAAAGCAAGAATTTTTTAAATGAAATGGTACAAGTAAAATATTAATGATGAATATTTTACTTCTTGTGTGTTTCCGTCGGGTGGGGTTTGAATGACTCATTGTCACATCCCTTTTCTGTTCCCAATTGTATTAGCTACTATTATTAATTCTATGTAAGGGGTTAGAGAAAACATAAAGAATTTACATATTTTCTTTAAAATTTCGATAGTGCTTAAAAATTTGTAGAGAAACCCCTGGAGGGTCGTTTCGGAACTCTAGGGTTCCACGGAACATACTCTCAAAAACCCTACTTTAATGCATAAAATTTTGCGATGTTTTTTAGTTAGCTACTTAAAGTGCAATATAATACAAAGTGATTACAGTCTATTTTTCTTATTTAACACATTGTATGAACACTAGTGTTAATGACACTAGTGTAAATGAACACTAGTGTTAATGTTGTAAGTACATTACAACACAATGATAAATAATTGTCCCTTACTTTCTCCTTAAGTAATAATTATTACGGGGTTTCGTCGATATTTATGTGGTAAAAAAAAGGATTCAATGGGATAAAAAGTTTGAGAACCACTGGGTTACAGCATAACTACTTGGCGTAAATTATGAGCCATGTTCTTTCAAACATTGTCCCTAAACATCGATGATGTTAATACCAACAGAGCCTCTTGCAAATTAAACGAAGACTATTGATTACTAATAATCACCTCTCACTGTGTCACGTGATGCTTGGTAAACGCCGTTCATGCTGATAAAATCCTAACATCATCCCTTTCCCCCTGATGACAGATGGCAGTCCAGCAGTTGCGAATGGTCAAGCACGGCCGCTGAAAACTACGAAAGCTCGTACGTGCAAGGGAGCTATTAATCTGGCGGTACTGGACACCGGCAAATTATTATTAACGACACTTTTCGTTATCACAACTTTGCAATGAATTTTAAATAATTCTCTAACCCTCCCCTCTTCACCGCGCCAGGACTCGATGAGACCGGAAGAGTTTTCCATTAGCTGGATTTCGACCACGAATGGACCGGCGGTACAGGAGTTTAGTAGGCGGAGAAATCAATGGAAGTTATTTTGAAATGATCTAACGCGTCAATTAAGTCACGCTGAGCCTGGAAATCGAATGATCGTGTGTCGAAACAAATCGCTTCTATTATGAAGATTTCAAAAAGATCAGGCAGGATAAATACCATAATTAGGATGTTTAACATAGATTAATAATTCATCTAAAACACACATTCGGCCATTAAGTACGGGAAATGAATATTTAAAGTAGCGAGAAGTGGGATAGTTCAAATTGATAGAGTAATTCTGTAGCACAATGTTTCTCAACCAAAAACGTATCGTGCACAACTAAAAAATATATAATTTTCTAACACGAACCACTAGTAATAATTAGTAGTCAATTTTTCTTTTTGCAAGAAAACATTTAATATACTACTAAATAATTTTATTTGTAGAATATATATAAAACGCGAATTTCATTTAATAGAATTTTACAGTTTCTGCTTGTCGGAGCCTAAAGAAGTTTCAATGCGCGCTAGTCTAGTGTCCTCTATATAATCAAAATAGTTTCCACTAAGCAACTAAAAAATATATAATTTTCTAACACGAACCACTAGTAATAATTGGTAGTCAAGTTTTCTTTTTGAAAGAAAACATTTAATATACTACTAAATACTTTTATTTGTAGAATATATATAAAACGCGAATTTCATTTAATAGAATTTTACAGTTTCTGCTTGTCGGAGCCTAAAGAAGTTTCAATGCGCGCTAGTCTAGTGTCCTCTATATAATCAAAATAGTTTCCACTAAGCAATTATGTAAATTAAGTCTTTAGAAATGTATTAATGAAAAGGAAGTTAAAATCAGACTAGTAATTATTTAAATTATTTTACATTAATACAATTCTACTGACTTCAAGCTAATCAATTTAAAACATTGAAGTTTAAATTTAAAAATTTACCGTCGCCTTAACAGCTTCTATTTATATTTAAATTTCTATTTTTCTTTATTAGGTAGGTCACTGTTTCTCAATAATACCAATTAGTTGAATTAAATGGATTAGCCATCTTAACAGATTTAGAAATCTCGTATATGCATATACGCAAGTTTAAGTAGATGTGAACACATTCGAATACACTTATACAGAGTTAGTAGTAGTAAGGAACAGAATTTTGGAAGTGTTTTTAGAACATTATCAGAGAAATAAGTAATCATCTAGACAATGATTATAAGGGAAGATTGTAATATTTAATTAAACGTTTGAGTGCGGCGAAGCGCTATCGCTCTTCTCATATATTCTGTCAAAAATGCGTGGAAGTGCGATCGCGGTGCTGTATGTTACTATAATTTTCCCATTAATTGAGAGAAAAATAAGACTTAATCTCTAGTGTGAAAATTATAGTAAAATACAGCAGTGCGATCTCACTTCTATGCATTTTTGACACAGCACAAGACAAGCGCGATAGCGCTTCGTAGCAGTCAAACGGTTGATACTTTAACACAATACTTGCAAAAAAACCTCGCTATACCAATATTAAAATAGAAAACCAGAATTAATATACACCAGTTTCTTTCTTTTTTTTAAATACGTTACTGAATATTTGAAAGAAAGAAATACGATATCTTTGGACAGTGCTTCGTACTAATTTTAAATATAAATAGTATGACACCCCCCAACAAAAGTAAAGCTTTAATGCAATGGTTTTCAAACTTTTTATCCCACGAAACCCTTTTCTTACCATTTCATAGCAACGGAACCCTTGAATAAATATTACTTAAGGGGAAACTAAGGATCTATTATTAATTACTGATTAGACATAAACATAAAACTAAACAATATAAAGCAGCGTAAAAATGTAAATAATGCATTCAAGATGTTACTTGGAAGCAAAATTTTTTTAAATGAAATTATACAAGTACAATAGTACACTGATGACTTTTTCACTTCTTGTGTGTTACTGTCATGTGGGATTTGAATGACTCATTGTCACATCGCTTTTTTTGTTCCCAACTGTACCGTTTCTTGTATATTAGTTACTATGATCGATTCTGTAAAAGGAATTAGAGCAAACTTAAAGAATTAATTTTCATATTTTCTTTAATATTTTGATAGTGCTTAAAAATGTGTCGAATAATCTCTGGAGGGTCGTTCCAAAACCCTAGGGTTCTGCGGAATACACTTTCAAAAAACCTACTTTAATGCATAAAATTTTGCGATGGTTTTTAGTTAGCCACTTGAAGTGCAATATAATACGAAGTGATTACAGTCTATTTTTGTTATTTAACACATTGTATGCGGGACAAGTACTAGTACGTTTTCTGACGATTGATACTTACGCAGGTCACGTACTAGTACGGGTTAGTGTAACAACATGGTTTGTTTATAGGTACAAAAATAACGGTATATACAGGAAAACGAAGCCTGTATGTTCTTGTCTACTACATAGATTCTGGAAAAATTTAGACAAATAAAAACTAGTTTTTACATTAGTTTTATGATTGCTCTTTTCATTTTTTTATAGTGTAAAAATGTTTATACATAACATAATTCGAAAAATTAAAACTATATATTACTATTTCCATTTGATTTTTCATATTTACGATACTATTATAAATTTATCCACTAAAATATATATTTTTTGTTTACAAAAATCTTATGGTTGTAATTTATATATTTCTATTTATATATTTGTTTATATATATATATTATTTCAATATAAAATACGAAAAATTGGTTAAAAAAATTAAATAATTTTCGATCTATTGAGATTTAACTGAATAATTAAATTTACGCGCAAAACGCCCGCTCCCAGTACAATTCCGCTGCGAAATGTACCCGCACACAATGTGTTAAAAATTCGTTTAAATCTCATTTGAAAAAATTCTGTATGATATAATTCCAAATCAAAAACTGCTAAAAATCTACGTATTTTCACAAATTTTTAAAAATTTCGTGAAACTATATAAAAATTAAGGAGGAACATTTTTTCCCTTGGGAAATTTAAGGACCGCTATGGTCCATGCTTGTATATGTTTAATCAATAAGGCCTTACCTTTCCCACTACTTATGGACACAAATTCACAGGATTTCCTCACAGGAACTTTTTTCCCTTTATTAGAAAATAAGCTTTGGACATAACCTAACCCACACACGGATAACTTTGGTAGAAGCCACACCCTTAATGATCAAATAAGGGGAACACAATTTCCTCTACTCTTAAAAAGAGAGGTATTTAGCTAGGAGGATATACAAAATGTAAATAAAAGTTAGTTCTTCCATCTAAAAGTATGGTGTACATTCCTTTAAAATTGTGGGATCAATAAAAGTAATATTTTAACCGCTTACTTTTTTATATTTAAATAAGTAGTTACACTGCTAATAAACAATAGGCGTTGCAATATTCAGGGTATCTGCCAAAATAATATTTTTCTAAATCCATGACTTTTCATGACTTTCCCTGATTTAGCAGATCATTTTCCATGACTTTAAAAAGCTTTCGTTAAAGTATATATGAATAAAACTTCTGATGTACATACAAATAAAATATACGCTTTTAGAGAAATTGCAAGAATTTTATCATAAAAAAACTATAAACTTACTTTATAAGTATTAATAAACTTACATACATAAAAATAAATTGTTGTACCTACATACTTAAGTTTAATCATATAGCAATTTTTCAATCAAAATGTTTCCAATTTGAATTGAGGGTACTTTGGTATTATCTAGGTGATCATGAATAATAGCCAAATATAACCCTATAATGTTTATATACAATATCCCAAGAGATAAACTTAAATTTTGTGCAAAAATCTTAACTAATTTTTATTAAAAAATAATTATTATTATATTAATAAAATTTTAATCTACAATTTAAGAAAAAAACCAGAATAATATACATTTACCCACCCATTAAGCTTTCTTGCTTTGAGTTTCCTTGGTGAACAAATTTTACTTGGCAAAAGGGTCAATAGGATAATACATAAATACCAAACTCAGTAACTTTAGCCAAATGACAAGTAAAAATAGAATTAAACAATTCAATGCATTTTTTTTAATCGGTAGTTTAGCGGATCCATGACTTTCCATGACTTTTACTCATTTTGCTTCAAAAATCAAGACTTTCCATGACAAAATTAATCCATTGTCTAAATCCATGATTTTCCATGACTTTCCCGGGGTGCGGAAACCATGAATATTTCACATTTGTCAAGAACAGTTGTAAGCTGCTTATTTCAGAAAAGCAAAGTGATACACGTTGTGCTTTTAAAATGTCAAAATTAAATCAAAACTATGTTTAAGTGCATAAAATGTGATCCAGCAATAAAATCTTAATAGTATTTAAAATACTAGCAAAACCCAATTAACGAGAAATAAGATGATGCAAAACACTACTCTGTTTATGAAAAACGTTTAAACAAAAGACTTTTAGAGAAGGTTGGGCAATTTCATTTAAATCTCAGCTATCAAATAATACAGATTTAAATATACTAGATAGTGGGTTTCTTACAATGCTTACAATATACAGCAACAATGAATACAATTAAAGAATAAACTGAAGGGTTTTTTTTCTCCCTAATGTGGGCACTTGCCTTTATTAGGAATAACCTATAAAATGTCACACATTTTTTCAGTCATTTTATTATGACAGTACTATATAGGTGGCGAACATTACGAGTTAATTTGTTTGTTTTGGCGCGCTACGGTCTACTATTTTGCAACACGAGGGCTAATGAGACCGGGACCTACTGCTTAAAGCGGCTACGAACACCCATGCAACAGTGGGATTCGAACCCACGAACTCCGGTACCGAAGGCCAGCACCCTAACCATTCGGCCATCGTTTGG
Source organism: Pardosa pseudoannulata (assembly GCA_032207245.1). NCBI lineage: Eukaryota > Metazoa > Arthropoda > Arachnida > Araneae > Lycosidae > Pardosa > Pardosa pseudoannulata. The sequence continues at coordinate 120,583,352 of CM063508.1, forward strand.
CTTTACGAGATAATTTAAATTTACATATTAAATTTACCAGTAGTGAATTCAATTAATATCTAAAACTGTACCAGATCTTTTTTCCACTCAAGATGGCTGTGGAGGCCAGCCTTGTACCGGTATTACGGTATACTGTTTAATACAATACCAAATACCGGTATTGTATTTTTCGTATGTTGTAAGACGCTTCGCGCGTCCCCGGCTGCACTTTCTTAAGTCCGCACGCCTCGTTCTATACCTGCCCGCCTATTTTTACTGGGGCAAGTATCTTGGGTTCGTTTAAAGCCTATGTGGCCGACAATTATTCACAGCAGCGACAAAACTCTTGGCTAAACATTTTTTAATAAGAAGATTTTCAAAACATATATACAACGCAAATCATACCCAAACAGGGCTCTAATAAGACCGAGGACAAAAAGTAAATCGTGCCGAGCGGAAACACCTCTCTCGGTCTCTCCTGCTTTCCCAAGAATGTCCGTTTTTCGTCGCACCGACAGGGCATCCTTTTCCCCCCTTTCGTGAGGGCCGGGGGGAATCCCCCCCCTCGGTCAAGTTTTCGCCTCCATGGGAAAAAAATGTCCTTTTCTGCAGCTGGCGGGGGTGGCATCGCATCGCTCGCCCCCCTCCTGTGGAACTTGCCCACCCCCTCTAGGGGTGTCCGTCTTCGGCCGCCGAAACAACAAAACCAGGGGCCCATGTAACACCAACTCGAGTCTTGAGTCTAGTATTACATATGTATTGCAATTATTTATTAAATAGAAGCTGTTAATACAGCCACTCAATTTTGTCCAGTTAAAATACTCCAATGTTTTACTCCTAGTATTCTTTGTATAGCTCTGTATTATTTAGATACCAGTCATTATTTTGTAAATAAAAGAATTCCAAATAATTACAATTGTAAATGTATATCAAATTTCCGGACAAATACAAAATCAAATTGAATACTATACAGGCTTGCAACTGCTGAGGTACTTTCAAAAAGGTGAGAAAAGTGACAAATAATACAGAATAAGTGACTAAAAAGTGACTAAACATTGAAAAAAAAAGCGATTTTTTCTCCTCTTGATTACTAGATGCTATTATTAAGATTTCTGTATTTATTTTAACTCTAAATCAAAGGATTCATGCAAGACATAATTTTAGCATCGAATACAAAAAGGTTAAAAATTTTGTTTAATACAACTCAACATTGCTTTTTATTCAAGAAAATCTATAAATTAGATTTGAATACATACAATACATTAATTTTATAATCACAATTTTCTGCATATATTAATGATATTTTGAAATATGTACACAGATAAATTAGAGTGTCTAAACAAAAATTGTGAAGTAAAAGAAAAAGAGAAATGTGTGCTCTGACATAAGTTACTTTAATATATTAAATGTACATTTCAGGAACTTCTTTACGACTTTTTAAAATCACTAAATTCTGGAAACCATACGACTAATTACATTTTAATAAGAAAAATAAGATGAGAGCATCATATTTTTGGTATTTTATTTATCGTTTTGGTTTCGATTTGGTCGTGTCAAGTGATCGTAGTGCTTGCACTCTAAGAACGAAATATGGTTCATTACATTGTCAGACCCCATGATACACCATAAAAAAGTGACTAAAAGTGACTATTTTCTTAAAAAAAAGTGACTAAAAGTGATCAATTGCAAAAGAAGTGACTAAAGGTGAGAAAAGTGACAGAATTGCAAGCCTGTACTATATTTTGGAAAGGTGGGAGTATTGAAACCTCGCTTTCAAAATATTTAACAATAGACGGATAAAACTTCTCTTTTACAAAGCGTTTATGAAATTATTATTTTTAAATATTTTTTATGAAAAAGAAATTCATTTCTTTCTGGTGATTTTCCTTGAGAAAATAGCTTTTCCCTATTCACTTATTCCCCAGATGAAACATTTAACACTTTGAGCAGCATTCCCTGAGAGATACTTTAAATAACTACCGATGATTTTTAAAGCTCATAAATCATTTTAATTTATCCTTAATGACATTATTAATTATATTTCTCAAAATGGCAACAAAAATCATCCTTTCAGATTTTCTTTTTTATTCCTTATAAGCAATCTCGAATTTTAAACATTAAGGCTTGCTTCTTTCTTATTTTTTCCCCTTGAAGAGCTTAATTATTTTCTAGCGCGCATATTTTTTAACAATTGCACAATTATGGAACAAATTCTCATTTTGTGCCGTCTTAATAGCAAGTTTTACTATTCACTAGCTGCTGTTAATTTCTTCTTATATTACACTTTTTTTTCTGTCATACATGACATGCTTAATAGCTGTTCTGAAAACAGCCATTAAACAATCGTCACAGGTTTTTTTTCTCTTTGAAGATGAAAACATTTTCTTTCTAAGAAAAATAAATAATACTTGGACTTAACTTAAACGCCAGGGTATTAACATCCTGAAGAAAATTATTACTTCGGTGTTACATAAAATATTAAATGCTTATGTTGGCATCGTACACGAATGCCAGATGGTACAACTACAGCAATTTAATCTTCAATCTGAATCTATACTTCTGAATCAACTAGCATATGGCCCGTCATAAGACGGGATCAGAATTTTTTTTTATTTTCCAGAATTGTAAATTACCCTATGAGGCAGGTTAAGAGTTTGTTTTTTGGCTGAGAATTATTTGGTACACGCTCGATAATTTGCTTATCCTCATACTCCTCTAAAGTTTCCCGATACTATGAAGGAAGTTTAGAATCACGTTGAATTCATTTAGAAAGATAATTCTTAAGTTTCCTTAGCTATATTGAAATTATCGTTAAGTTCTTCTCATTTTTTTTTTGCCACAGTAATTAATGGAAGTAAAGGAAGTAAACTATCATTTACACTACTTCCTTGAGGTAGATAGATTTTGTTGTTAACACTAGATTTACGCTCCGGGCCAATTTGACTCATTAAAAATTTGATCCATATAAATAAAACTTTAATATCACTTTTCAAAAACAAACGTTAGTTTTTAGTTAAGTAATAAAATATATGTAAACTTCCATTCCTCTTCCCCGCAGACCCCTTCATTTCGCATTATCAAATGTGATATACTTATTTTCAATACACATTTCATTTAAATTAATTTGGAACTATTTTCTTTGAAAAAAACTTCAATTTTCTTGTATGAGTCAAACTGGCTCACTTCAGTAAAAATAGGTATATGATCAACATCCGTAAATCTAGTGTTAATACCGATGATAAAATTTTCATAGCAGCAAAAAATAATCGATGATTCAATTTAAAATTAGCACGTATGTACCTAATCTGTTATTTATGCCAAATATAAAAGATAATTATTTACGTAATATCTAAGTTCAGTGATAAAACGTATGAAAATAATCCGGACAATATTTAAATAATTTAAAATAAGAAATGATTGAATGAGATGGTTAAAGGAATGAGGTCATAATGTTAGAAAAAATATTATTTTTACCTATTTATTGTGTGATAAATTGATAAATTTAATCATCTGCTCTTAACCGGTAAAAATAGGGTTTGAAATAATGGTGATATAAAAGCTCGAAAAGGGAGGAAGGGATGTATTTATTACGTTTTAAAGACGACAGTATTTTCCACTGTGATATGAGGCATATTTATACCAATTTATTTTAGAATTGGATCGATAGTTTAAGACAGTGGTTCTTAACCTTTTTAAGCCGCGACCCAAATTTGAGAAATATGTTCATGTCGCGACCCAAAAAAAGTCAAAACTTTTTCATTGCTTTATTTTAGAGCGTATTTTTAAAAAATCTTCAATCCTACGATGATGGTTTTTTTTAACTTTCAAATTATTTATTTATTTTTTTAATAATAAAGATAAACAAAAGTACTTTTCGATCCAAGGAAAATTTAATTAATAATCAAGTGTTTTTAATAATTTTTATTGACCAAATTAAAATATATTTATAACTTTTTGAAAATAATTGACATTTTAACTTATTCCTAAAAAAAAAGAAATATCAATACATATGTTAAGTTTTTTAAATTTTAAATGCAAGTCATACAGTTTTAATGAGAACCTTATGCTTGAATACATTTTGAAAGATCTTCAAACCTCGGTTGAATGCTTGTCAAGGAGCACCTTATATCTATTTCAGGATTTAACTTGTTCTAGGAGGTGTTGGTATTACTTATTATTTGGTGTATTACTAACTTTTTTGGTTCGACTCAGCGCGACCCAAGAAATATGCTTCGCGACCCAATTTTGGGTCGCGACCCATAGGTTAAGAACCGCTGGTTTAGGAGACGATAAACTTTACTCGCTTTGAATTTTGCAAACCCTAACTCATTAAGAATCTAATATGGAAGCTTCTATCCATTCCAGGTCCTACCGCTTCATAAATTCGACGACTGACGGACAGATAACTTAGGCTATTATTATAAAGGGGATACTTATGCTGGCATCCTACAAGAATACCAGATGGTACAACTACAGCAATTTAATCTTAACCAAAAATCTGTTGAGTCCTGTTACATTTGAATAAGCTTGTTACACCAGGTTAGATATTCACCCAAATTATGGCAATTCCCAGACACCATTCAGCTCCTGTTGTATTCGATTTTACTCTATTTATTTCTAGATTTCAGTAATAGAAGCATAATTTTTTTGTGTGTTGTGTGTACTGCGCTCTAGTTCAGGTTTTTGTCGTCCCTAAATGTTGCTGCCTCAAGCAGCATGGTTGTAATTTTGATCGGTCAAAACTGATTTTGACCAGTACACTGGATAAAAGTGGTTTTAACCGTCCAAAATTGGTCAAAAATTGTCAAAAATGGTCGAAAGTGGTCAGAATTGTTAAAAATGGTTTTATTTTTAATATATATCTTTTGTACTTAGAAGTGACTTTTAATAAACAATAAAAATAGTAGTGCAGTTAAACAAAATATTACACTAACAAGTTTATGAGATTTAACATGCTTATACAGTATAATAAGAATGTTTAAATTTTAAAAATGAGCCATGCACATGCAGTTGTAAAAATGTAATCCAGTTGCAGTAAAAAACATAAAATATACTTGGACCTGATGTCTGGTGGGCAGCAATGAAGAAAGTTAAAGGCGTTAACATAAAATTTGTTTATTTTACAATACATATAATGTGCCAGCTCTTCATCTATAGAAAGATTTTTTCAGTTTGGTGTAATCCAAAATAAATTAGGAAATCGTTTAAATTTAGAGACAACTACAAAACTTGTTACTTGCAACCGTTTCTTGGATCCAACGTAAATTACATATAAAACAACTTGTATAAAAAAAGTAAGTAAAACATTTTTCTTTTGTATCTTGGTGTTATGTTATATTCGTTTTTTGCTGGTGTTATTTATATTATGACATTTTTAACAAATGTAATTTGCCTTTATCATATGGTAGTAAACTATGTTCGATTAGTCTATATATATAAAAATGAATTTGTGTCTGTCTGTCTGTCTGTCTGTACTCAATAGACTCAAAAACCATGCATCCAATCGCCGTGAAAATTTGGGTAATTCTTAGATATATCCCTGGGAAGGTTTTTGTAAATTTTTATCGTTCGAAATCCATTCCTTCCCCCTTTTTCGAGCATTTCATGTCCTTATTCCAAGCATTATTTTCCCCGGTTAAAAGCAAACGATTAATTTTTTTAATTTATCGCATCATAACTAAGTGAAAGAAGCAATATTTATACCAATGTGACGTCATTCCGTTAATATCACGTAATTGATTTAAGCGCGATTTTCCTCGGTTAAAAGCAGGAAATTAAAATTATCAATTTATCACATAATAACTATGTGAAAACGATATTTTCTATCATTATGACGTCATTCCTTTAAAAGTCTCATTTATTCATTTCTTATTTTATGTTATTTAAACATCGTCTGCGTAGTATCCATTCGATTTGACCTGGAAATTGAGATATAAAGTGATTAACTTTCATTTCTATGCGACTCAAATTATAGCATTTTTATATAAGAACTAATTTTAAATTTAATTTTTGGTTAATTTTTACGTTACAATGAAATGTTTATCAACAATATTCCAACAACGAAAAGTACAAATTTCAGTGACCCTCATAGGCAGATAAAAACCTATCATTCGTTATGCACGATAAAAAAATCTTTGTTTAAAAGTAATATATTAAGTTTACCGTAGCGAAGTACGGGCATACTTGCTAGTATTAAATATATGGAAAAGTGAATTTCAATGGTCTAAACTGGTCGAAACTGATATTGACCAGGACGGTTAAAACCAGTTAAAACCACTGGTTTAAACCCCCATGGTTAAAACCGATACAATCCTGTTAAGCAGTCGTCTACCTTACTTATCGTCTAGAGCCGTTCTTGCTTAATGAAAAACATTTTTCCTAACGTCTGCTGCTAAAACAACCTTTTTCCGATAGTATTTATTTTTTCGATCGGTCGATTTTTAAAGCTTTTGTTTGTTTGGACTTAAAACAGCAATCTAATGTTCCCAATTTTCCCATCACCTCGCTGCTTAGTTCAAAACTTTATCTTCTAAAGTTTCGTGAATTTTCCCACACTTCCCCCCTACAATTCCTAAAAAAAAATTTCCGGTTATTCTTTTAACGTTTGTCACAAAACTGTGCGTCTTTTATTGCATTCCTTTTTTTTATGAAATTTTAATTTGTCGATTGTCATATTATGATCCTAAATAACTTGCAATAACAATGAATTCGAAAAATACTTTTATTCAGGGTTTCTAATATAAAATTAAATAATATAAACAATTATTTATGTATGTTAGACACCACAATATTAGTTGCTTCAAAATTGAAAATGTTCTATCTACATCCTATTTACGTATAATAATTTCATTTTTTTATTCAAAGGGTACCTTTTAGGCCTTAGAAAAAATTCGTTATCATAATAATTTCAAGGAAGTATAATTAGAAACAATAATAATTAAAATAACCACTTTTCCTGCACAAAATATGTTTTTGTTAACTTACTTACGACCAATCTGATTCAAGTTTTAATATGTTGTTAGGAATAGATTTATGTGAAAGAGCTTCAATTTCAAGGTAAAATCTTAAGTTTAAAAACTTGTGAGTATTAACTGTTTTATAGGAAACATTGAAAATGTTTCATCTGCATCCTATTTACATATAGTATTTTTGTTTTTGTTCACAAGGTCTCTTTTAAACCATAGAAAAAACTTAGTTGTTATCGTAAGAACTACAATAATAAGTATAAATAATATAATTAGAAAAAGTAAAATATCCACTTTTTTCGTGCAAAATATGTGCAAAAACTATTTAAATTTCAAATCTATTACTGTTTGAAAACTGTTATTTTATATTCTTACGTGTAAAAAATTGTCGATAAATGTTGAAGGCATACGACGGTTAGAAATGCATCTAACGATTTTTCAAATACTTACACTAAACTTGAAAATCCCTGTTTTTAAAAGTGTTTAGTTATTAGTAACATATGAGTTGCTCGTTGTAGTAATATTTCTGTAAGTTATAAAAGGATGGATATTAAATTATTGTGCACAGTTGTGGTAAAAGCATTTTTAATGAATATTTTGTGAACGACTCTATGAAATGCTTTTGTGTTCCGATCAAAAATTCTCTTTATAGTAAATTTTACTACAATAAATGTTTCACGGAACAGTCCTATATATGTTCATTATAAAAATACAGTTAAAAGAACAGTAAATTTTGAAATATTGAAGGTACACGACAGTCAGAAATGCACATGGCGAATTTGCAAAACTTGACTTAAAAATCTCGCAATTTCTTGTTTTAAAAACTATTTAGTTATTAGTAATAATTGAATAGCCTGTTGTAATAATAGTTCTCTTAATTATGCGGTGATGGACATTAAAACATTCTCTTTCATTCTTATTCATAATTATATTTCACATTTTACTAAGGTAGAAACTTTCAGAAAATTTAGCCCAGCTGAACGACTACTGTAAATAATTTACACTATTATCTGCAAATGCGGGTGTTGTTATCCAACGTTAATAACTAGTATTTTTCCAAAAGTTGAATAATTTTTCTGAGTACGATAAAATTTGAAAGAAGGTATGCAATAGATTTAGGTAAATATAATTAGGTAATATAATTAATTCAGGCAAATATAATTAGGTTTCTCTAATAAAAACCATAAAAATTCGAACTTCCATGACTTTTTATAGTAAAAGCTCATATGAGATACGGGTGAGATACGATAGAAACATAAAATTTTCAGATAAATTTCACTCAGCTAAAAAAGTCCGCCGTTGCGTTAAATATTAAGTATTTTAGAAAACTAAGATACAAGGTTCCTTGCCCTTTTAAATTAATTACTTTCTACACGGCATTCTGATCACTTTTACATTTGAAATAGAATGTAAATTAAATACATTTGTTCGTTGGATATAAACAAACCAGGTACACCTGTGCAAATACAGATTTATTACCTATAGTGCCATCATGTAAAAATAGAAAAATATATATCATGGTAGTTAAAAATATAAGAAACAATTAATTCAACACGGAAATTATGCCACAACGACAAAAGGCAGTATTATTAATATTACATTATACAAATTCCTCTCACAGATAATTTGACCCGAATACCATGAAGAAAAAAATCAAAATAGGAAAGGAAAACATACAGATACGATATAAAACATACATAAAATGATGAAACAAGAATCGAGAAAAAAATTTTTTTTAATACCGCTGAAAAAACAGCACATTAAAAACGAATTATTTAAATTGACACAGACACACTTAAAAATTATTTCTCACTGAAATTGAAAACAATCCACTACTTTCATCTAAGACCTACAAAAGATAACGACTGATCTACAAATAATTCCGATTTTCATGCTGCAAAGAAAAGAAAAAAAGTAGAATGAAAGATATCCCTAGAGAAGTTACGAGGAGTGCAAATAACAGAATAAAAATGTATTTGAAAAGAAAGGAAAAAAAACTTCAACACCCACACTTTCTAAAAAATAACACTTACCCTGATCAATGCACGACTTGGAAGTGGAGAAGAAAATAGAGGGAGAGATAAGATTAAAAAAAAAAAGTAGGAAAAGTATAAAATGTGAGCTAGGGAGATGAAAAAGGGGGGAAGAGAGTGTGTTTAAAAATGTTGGTCACGCCTCCGTTGCCAGAATCCTCAAACACAATTCCAACGCGGCCATTTTTTGGGGGGCGCCTTGTGAACCAGGGATTCAGAGTTGGGGGGAAGTTTTTGTTTTGTTTTTTAGGAAAAAGAAACGTGCGATGAGCGATGTGGAAACAAGACTGGTCCCCTGTGCATGGTCTTCCCTGCTCTGCGCCAGAACCAACACGTGTAGCAGCCTACAAGTTCAGTGGCCATGTACCAGTGGTCGCCATGGTTGCAGAAAGCAGTGGCGCCATCTATTGACTAAAAATATACTAAGAAAATAAACCACGCAAAGTGTTTCAAAAACACAATTTCGAAATAAACCAGGTCAGATTGTATTTATGTTCTAATGAAGACTACCTTTTCTTTTCTTATATTAGTTTTATTCTGGTGCCTAAATCCAGCAAATTCAAAAACAATATCACCCTCAAATTTGAAATCGATTGAGGAAAAGGAACCTTAATTAATTAATTGTATTAAAAAAAAACTAATTTTATAAAGTAATTTTATATTAAAAAAT
>CM063508.1:120597998-120612998 GCA_032207245.1 Pardosa pseudoannulata
GGTGAGGGCAGTGGCGTACGTAGAACTTTTTCAGTGGGGGGGGGGGGTTCATAATTTTCAAGAGGGGATTCGTAATTCTAAAAAAAAAATAGCCTGCAAAATTTTTATTTTTGCCATTTTGTCTGAGCTCAAGGGGGTGTTTAAATCTCTAACCCCCCCCTTGCGTACGCCCCTGGGTGAGGGATACAACCGAAGAACAACACACCAACTCCAAGCCACGAAAAAACTTAACACACAGACGCACAAAAGCGCCCTCTGGAGGTGGGTGCAAACATACTGAGACACTAGGTGAGATATTCCCTCTCATCAACAATCAATTTCGAACTTTCTCCTGCACTTCATCGCTCAACTGAAATCCACGAAATTGACTGAATTTTGGGAAGAAATTGAAATCGCACGGAGACAGGTTGCAACTGTAGGAGGGTGGGGTGAAGAACCTCAAACTGAAATTTTAAGCCTTGAGACATTCAGACGTTCACCTGTGAAGTTCCATTCCTTCCCAAGCTATTGCTGTAAGGAATCTTATTACGTCGTGTTGTTCCCTTTATGATGTTTCCATTTCGAAGTGTGACCATAAAATGCATATCGACATATATTTTATGAAACTTTACAAAATTATAAATTTTTTTGGAGTTTATATTTAAAAAATAGACTGAGCGTAACAAGCTCCTGCCCTTTAGTTATTGAATGCATCACCTTAAATAAATAAATAAATAAATAAAGATATAAATAAATAAATAAAGACACACACACACATATATATATGTGTGTGTGCATATATATATATATATATATATATATATATATATATATATATGTATATCGAAAGAGAGAGAGAGACGTGAATTCAAGTCAGCTGTCGTGAAAATGTTAAAAAACGATTTGCCCATCCCTGATTAACGAAGAGCCCCGGGTAGAATAAAACAAACGCAAAAGACCGATACCTCTTACCGAACAAAAAGGAATTCTCAGACGAATCGGGTTTTAATCGGATATGCATCTGATTTGTGACAAGTTCGTGGCGAGACTGACATTGTTAATAATATCTTTTCGCTCACCGAATTCTATTGACACATTCAAAGTTGCGCACTGAACTAACACCTGCTTTCCGAGAAGAATCCTACTTTCGCCGACGCTAAAGGTCAGAATACAGGTGTTTATGCGGCTTCACACACTAGAATCAGTTCACTCTACCCTCTCTCCCTGGAATGTGTCGGCTGAATATTAAAATAGATGCTCCGGAACATGTGGCAATGCAAGTTGCCCAACAGCGCGGGCTAATTAATCATTAATTAGCACTCTTAGTACTTCAGCGTTGCATCAGCGTGCGTGATGTAAAGTGAAGAGAAAAAAAATATCGGAGAAACATCGGTTTATAGAATGACGTCAATGGGTAGACGTCACAGTACGTTACGGATGTCGTTTGACGTGGTACTGAAACAACCAGGTGAACATCACTCGCGATTGGTGGATTAACCCCTTCCAGGTTCATTTTATTTCAGGATTATGGGTCAAAAAATGTCAATTTTTTTATGTTTATATTCATACATACATAATTTTTTAAACATAAAAACATCATTCGTGTACAAAATTTCCTAATAATTAATGTAAAAAAATCAATTTAAACAAATGAGTAATTTCCTGTATAGTTGGCTTTCTGTACGGCAGAAATCATTAGACTTTGGAGTCAATTCACACTAACTATAAATATAAAGCTTAGAATAACTAGCTTTTATTTTGAATTAAACATTTATTTATATCCTTTGCATTTACATAAATGATTAAGCAATTATTAATCAAGATTTGATCGTGTATGATACAATCGAAAGCACGGTACTGCACAGAGTCCAATATCGTAATCTGAACAGTAGAACCTTGTTTCTCTCCTTACTTTCTAACCTCTACTGTCTCTGAGCAGCAAGTAATCTAGTAGCCAGAAAAGTAAACAAAAGCATTCGAAATCATAAAAAGCACATGTGAAATAATTCGGTAAAGACTGATTACATAGTGTAAAAATTTCACAGTGCCCGAGCTACACTCGGGATGAGCCTGGATGGTACATTTCGACTTCCCGAGTTCAGCTCGGGAAAAACCGGGAAGGGGTTAAAGATGGTGAAAAATACAAATGTTCTCAAACTAGTTATTTTTTTACAAGTGGATCGGGACAGCCAATTTCAGTGCTACTGTTCCAGATGAAAATTACTTGGTTCACTAGCACCATTTATTTATTAATTTATTAACTAAAACTTTTGAAATAAATTTTGTTTGATCTTCGGCAGTTTTTGTATAATTTTATTTACATTTTTGACAATATTTTAAATTAATTTTCTATTTTAGGCTATAAACAGCCTGATTTTTAAAGATAAAAACATTATTCTGAAAAAATGATATTCAATATAATAATTTAGAAACTTGCATTTTTCTATCAAAGAATATTCATAAGTTTATATTTTACTATTTCTCTGAAAAGTATTCAGCAATATTGAATAATTATTTCACTTAGTATGGAGTAAAAAATAAATCTTGAATATTCTTTGATCGAAAAATATAAGCTTCTAATTTACTATATTGAATGATATTTCAATGAGTAATTTTTTCATGCTTAAATCCGACTATTTACTCTCGATTAAAATAAACTGAGAACAAACATAATTGCTTGAATAATGCATTGTGATTGCATATTATTACCAGATGATATAAAAATGTAAGTTTCTATATTATTATATTGAATAACATTTTTTTCAGAACTATGTTTTTATCTTTAAAAATCAGGCTGTTTACTGCCCATTATAGACAGCTTGAGGTATAAAGTTTATAATGGCAAAAATTAATTCTAAAAACTTAAACTAAAAAAAGATGATAATAAAAAAAATTGACAGTAAAAATAAAAATTAATTTTAAAAATTGTCAAAAATGTAAATAAAATATTAGAAATGATGCAAGCACTTCTCAAGCTCATTTCTTAGCAAAATTTATTTTTATAAACTTAAAACGACAAAAACTAACAGAAGTGAAAATAAAAAATTTAAAATTCAAACAAAAAAAATTATTAAAAAAAAAGAGAAAATAGAGGATTAAATTAAAATATTGTCAAAAATTAAATAAAATAATACAAATACTGCCCAAGATCATACGAAATTACTTGAATAGTTTTAGTTAATATATCAGTAAATAGATGGCATCAGGGAATCAAGCGATTCTCTCCTGGAACTGTACCACTGAAATTGGCTGTCCCGATCCACTGGTATTTTTTTTTCACGTTTATTTGATGCATTTACCAGCGACAACAAACCAACATCACAGATGATAGAAAAGTGGTGGAAAATAGCCATAAATCAATTGTGACTGAGTAGATGAAACACCTTAACCCAAATCACTAGAATTTCTGCGGAAAAAAAATGCTTTGTTCGCAAATGATCAATCAAAAAACGACGGGCAACATTTTCTCTGACTTGTGGGACTTATAATTTTGTGTATTTAATAGTGCTGAAACTTTTAATGTTTTGACAACTGAAGCACATTTACTATTAGTATTACCCGAAAATTACCCATGATCCTCTAAACACTTACCTAATGTAAATGTATTACAACGGGTTTCTGTTCTGGGCATTATATTTTGACAACGCAATATTATGGGCAACAGAGAAAAAACCCTACTTTAATGCATAAAATTTTGCGATGTTTTTTAGTTAGTCACTTGGAGTGCAATATAATACGAAGTGTTTACTGTCTATTTTTGTTATTTAACACATTGTATGCGGGACACGTACTAGTACGTTTTCTGACGATTGATACTTGAGCACGGGTCACGTACTAGTACGGGTTATGGTTTGTTTGTGGGTACAAAAATAACGGTATATAAGGAAAACGAAGCCGAATGTTCTTGTCTACTACACAGATTCTGGAAAAATTTAGACAAATAAAAACTAGTTTTTACATTATTAGTTTTATGATTGCTCTTTTCATTTTTTATAATTTAAAATTGTTTATATATAACATAATTTGAAAAATTAAAACTATATACTACTATTTCTCTTTGATTTTTCATATTTACGATACTATTATATATTTATCCACTAAAAAAATATATTTTTTTGTTTACACAAATCTTACGGTTGTTATTTATATATTTCAATATAAAATAAGAAAAGTTGGTTTTTCATATTTACGATACTATTTTAAATTTATACACTAAAAAAAATATTTTTTGTAGAAAAAATCTTATGGTTGTTATTTATATATTTCTATTTATATATTTGTTTATATATTTCAATATAAAATAAGAAAAGTTGGTTTTTCATATTTACGATACTATTATAAATTTATCCACTAAAAAATATATTTTTTGTTTACAAAAATCTCATGGTTGTTATTTATATATTTCTATTTATATATTTGTTTATATAATTCAATATAAAATACGAAAAGTTGGTTGAAAATTAAATCATTTTCGATCTATTGAGATTTAACTGAATAACTAAATTTACGGGCAAAACGCCCTCTCCCGGTGCAATTCCGCTGCGAAATGTATCCGCACAAAATGTGTTAATCATCAAAAATTACAATTCCTGACACTGATACACAGAAAGCAAGCGATGACCCGAGGGCTTCAAAGGTGAAAAGCCTTGCGTCACGTTAATTGCAGAGACACTTTAATCGAGCGGTCACGTGATGATACACACCGACAACACGTTCACAAAACTTTCTCGTGATAACCCAATTTTTATCGGTCGTGCTAGTCCCGGGACAATCAAAAAACGTGAGCACATTAGAAACAGGTTTTTATAAAAGAATTCCATACACTTTTTTATCACACGCTACGGTATTGTTTAATCCTTTGCAGAACCTTTATTTTATCAGCACTCCTCTGTTGGTTAACTTTTGGACTATCAAGCTGTGCCAGGAAATGACACACGACTAAATGGCAATCAGGGTAAATGATACCTTTTATTGAGGACCGCATCAGCTGCAAGACAATGCGTAGATCTCGGAGAGGCGTTCACCGATTTAACGCTGCAAACAAGCTGTAATTTTCATGTCAAACTTGCAAAAGTATCATTTCGTCCTGATTAAAACTATAAAATAGGTTAGCGAAGTAGTGCCTCGATAATTAATCAACATCATTAAGGTGTGTTAGATACAACACTTCATAATTATATTTCTTTGCTAATAGATCGTCCATCCAAACGCCACCAACGACGATATGCATACACTAAGCCGAAGACAGTGCACTAAAGATCTATTCAAGAAAGCTACTCATCTGCTCCCGAAGACTGCGTTAAACTAAGTTAAAGACTAAGTTTGGTTTACAGCTTAAAGCCGATTCCGAACGGCTATGATGTCAAATAAGGTGCTAAGATGCGAATTCGATGGTTTTAAACACATAAAAAAAGTCTACATTTACAAGGTGGTTCAAAACAAAGATAATTTAATTTCATCGAAATGTTTCAAAGAATAAAAATCAAAATTAATCAGTTGCGATGCCAACATTAATCCAAAAGAAACTTAATTGTTCGAGCTCGAAAAGAAATCGAAACTAACATATCTATACTAGAACTGCAGTGGTCAAGTCTGTCGAAGTTTGAATGCGCGCTAGTCTAGTGTTCTTTATATAATAATGATTTCGACAGGTATAGTACAATATTTCTGACTATTTTATATAAAGGAGCACCTTATAGGCGGCTAACATTGCTCCATATCTAGACAACACAAATTCCATCAAAACCTTACAAGAAAGAAACCCAAACCACTGACTGTACATGCTAATTACTGTACAAATGGGTGGCAAACGTAGGGAATGTAACAACTCCTGTTACGTCTTTTTGCTCATTTCAATGCAATGTGCTTTCTATACATGATAGAACAATGTGCATAAATAAATATGTCTAAAACTTTAATATTACAGTTAAATTCAATTATGTCCATGCTATGATCTTATATCTCCAGTAAAGATATATGTGGGAAAGGTGAAACTGTATACAATAAATATGGAGTGTTGAAACTGGAATGTTACCATTGCAATTAAATTCTACACAAATGTCCGTGATAAGAATTCTGTATATGCAAAGTATATATGTCTTGAAATAACTAATACAGAAAATTAAATATAACTAGTAAAACCCTTTTCTCAACGAAACTATACTCAGTAACGAGACGTGTGCATGGTGCGACGTGACAGTGTGCAATAGATATGGAATGCCAGAACTGGAATATTCTAACTCCAGTTAAGTTCTACTGTTCACCGCAATGCAATGAAAATGTTTTACATGAGTAGTCTATGAATAAAATAAGTAATAACTAAGTGTATTCAGTCTCTGTTCTGCGTGAGTCGAGGTAAAATGTTTCACTGAGAACCTGGTAGAGTGGTTATACATGATCCTAACCTCCGAATGTGCCATCAAAGGCAGGCTAAGGAGCTTAACCAGGGGTATCCCTGGATAAGCGCTAAGGAGCTACTTAAGCTCAGAAGGAATGAGGTAAGGGTGGCGATTGGTCTGTTGACAGGTCACTGTTGCCTCAAGAGGCACCTTAACATTATTGTTATCACGGATAGCCCGGTATGTAGGGGGTGTCAAGTGATGGAGGAAAGTTCATTGCATATCTTGTGTGATTGTGATTACTACGCTGCCAAGAGATTTTAATTTCTTGGTTATCACTTCACTGAACTATGGGAGTTAGCCAA
Source organism: Pardosa pseudoannulata (assembly GCA_032207245.1). Classification (NCBI taxonomy): domain Eukaryota; kingdom Metazoa; phylum Arthropoda; class Arachnida; order Araneae; family Lycosidae; genus Pardosa; species Pardosa pseudoannulata. The sequence continues at coordinate 120,604,681 of CM063508.1, forward strand.
CTTCCCGATTAATTTGCTGCTGAGATTTATCTCAGCTATTGGTCTCTTTGAGACTTAATTGGTAATATTCTTAACTTATTGCTGGGACTCTTTTGTTCCAGTTATTGGGGGGAGGTTCAGTACAATAGGCCTTGGTTCGCAGTGCTAGTGCTCTTATGGGCCGCCTCACCTTAAATCTAAATCTAAATCTAACCTCCGAATGTGAGATAGATCAAGACATAATTTTGAACATCAAGAAACGAGTAACAGAGGTTTTGTGTCGATGAATGAAACTTTAGTCCAGGGGGAATTAATACGAAGAGATATTTCTATATTTAAAATTAAGAAGTGTAAAAGAACGGGAAACTTTCGAAAAGCATGCACAAAAGAAAAAAGTGACCTTATAGAGCTAAAAAGGCAAGCGGATACAAAGTTATGTTCTGTACTCAGAAACGAAACTTGTGTGCTCAAGACGATGCCCTTAAATATGTATTGTCGAATACAGAGTGTAAGCAGTCGAGTCATTCAACAGCTCAAATGTTCAATTTGCTCCTATAGTACTTTGCATATTGATGAGACGATTATAAAGTTCCAAAATTGGAACATATCTCCATTCAAACGCAAACGCTAAAGCAGGCTTTTCTAACTACAAATCGCCTAATACACGGAAATTCAAAATAATCAAAATAATATAAACCCTCATCAGAGTTTGGAGAAGATTCCGGGTAGTCGTTACATCATTGGGGTAAAACGTCCAATTAGCCAGATAATCTGTTTTCGGTAGTGATCAATTGGGAGTTTTTAAGACCAAATCTAAAACACTGCCTTAATATTTCAACAGCGCGTTGCTGCTAATAAAGGAGAAATACTTCCGATGAATTTGATGACGGGCCGAGCAAACAAGTTGCATAACACGATATGCAATACCGTCTTCTTCCGCTTTCCAGCAGTTGCGTAAGGAACGCTTCGACACATAATGAAAGCGTAATGATTGTTTCAAAGTCGAAGGTTTCGGATTTCATTAAGCTACAGCCGACAAAATCTTAAGGAGAAATAAACGGAGAAAATGCGAATGATCTTGAAACTGCTCCCTATCTCTCTCTCTCTCATATATATATATACACATACAAATTTATATATATATATATATATATATATATATATATATATATATATATGTGTGTGTGTGTGTGTGTGTGTGTGTGCATGCACATTATATATTTAAACATATATGTGTATATAAATACATACGCACATATATATACAGACACCCCCCACATATATATATATATATATATATATATATATATATATATATATATATATATATATATATATATATATATATGTACTATATCAAAATTATTTCACTTTAATATTACCATAAAAAACCTTTACTCTCCCTTTCTATTTCCTTAAATTCTTTTTCCCAGCCTCTAAATGTCTTAATCAAAGGAGTGTCCTTGACTTAAAATTCTTTCAATACATTTCCCAAAGCTTTGTGTCCAATAGATGTAAATATTCTATCTACTCAACACGTTTTCCAGCTGTCGTCGCCAAATGGCGCGGCTTTTCTCCTGATCTTAACACTTAAATTCGCTGACTAAGTTTCGTATCCATAGGGAAAACTCTATCTGTCTTCACTCTTGGGTGCAACTCTGTTCGAACAAACTGATTTTTGTGTCTTTTTCTTGACTGTCTTTGACTAGTAAAGATGTTCTTTTTTAGCAGCTCTAAAATAATGTTTTAATTAGACTTGTGCCGTTCTTTTCAACGGGACTACATTGTTATTACTGCTAGCTGATTAGGTTTCTTCTTGTCCAGCAGTTGTATAATTCCTGGATTACATATATATACGCACATATATATACACACATATAAGCGAAATACTGCTCTTCAATTGATTAATTCATGTTACTTAAGAACAACAAACCATGTATGATTTTTGTATGGTTATTCTTTTTATAATTTAAGATTAAATTGCGATTTTTTTCTTTAACTGCGTATAAAAATTTATGAAGTTACACAAGAAAAACCAAAGCTACAATACTTTAATTAGCTTAATTTATACAGAAGAAGCACATACTTCTGCCACGGGGAAATTCGGGCAAAAGAATTCAACGCACATTTTATTCACGTTCAGGCAAATTTCATTTTCAATTTCACTGGCTGCGAGAAAATTTCCGTCTCTCAAATCTTTTATGTTGTCGAGGCCCATTCAAAAGGAGTGGCGAAGTAGAAAATCAACGGTAATCAGTATTTGCATAAACAAGAAACTCGACGGGGGGAACAAATTTACTGCCAGCCAGTATTTTATTTTATTTTAAATCCAGACTTGATATCCAAAGAGTATATAACATTCCACGCATTCTTCCTGTATGGAAATGCAAACAGATTACCGCCAAGAAATTGACTCGGCAGGGTAAAAAATAGACAGGAGAAGTGCTGACCTCATTCCGGTCTCGAAAAGCGGTATGAACATAACGAATATCATACAAAATCAAGGAAAACCAGAAATATCTCATTCGTAGCTCACATAATAGGCTGAAAACCTGGATTGGCAAGGCCGGTATGAGACGATTATATGGAAATATCATTTTATTATTCCTATTACATATTTGGGTAGGACACCAATCGTGTTTTCTTTAGATTACGAATGCATTAACATCACCTGTGGGTTAACTGTGGGTCATCAAACTGAGGCATTCGTAAACTTTATAAATTCATACCTTTACGAAATTTAAAATTAAATTAATCGACATGAAAAATTTAAGTGAAAGAAAAGACACATTTTCCCCTGAAGACAGTAATTATATTATTTAATAGTCTTATTGATTATTATTTAATATAATTATTTATTCATAATGATTATAATTATGATTGTGTATAAATAATTATCAATAACAAATGTTTAACTCGTATATTGTTAATTTTTTTAATATTAAAGAAAACTATAATAGTGTATTATTATTTCTATTACACATTTGGGTAGGACACCAATCGTGTTTTCTTTAGATTACGAATGCATTAACATCACCTGTGGGTTAACTGTGGGTCATCAAACTGAGGCATTCGTAAACTTTATAAATTCATACCTTTACGAAATTTAAAATTAAATAAATCGACATGAAAAATTTAAGTGAAAGAAAAGACAAATTTTCCACTGAAGACAGTAACTATATTATTTAATATTTTCATTGATTATTATTTAATATAATTATTTATTCACAATTATTCTAATTATGATTGTGTATAAATAATTATCAATAACAAATGTTTAACTGGTATATTGTTAATTTGTTTTAATATTAAAGAAAACTATAATAGTGTATCATTATTCCTATTACATATTTGGGTAGGACACCAATTGTGTTTTCTTTAGACTACGAATTCATTAACATCTCCTGTGGGTTAACTGTGGGTCATCAAACTGAGGCATTTGTAAACTTTATAAATTCATACCTTTACGAAATTTAAAATTAAATAAATCGACATGAAAAATTTAAGTGAAAGAAAAGACAAATTTTCCACTGAAGACAGTAACTATATTATTTAATATTTTCATTGATTATTATTTAATATAATTATTTATTCACAATTATTCTAATTATGATTGTGTATAAATAATTATCAATAACAAATGTTTAACTGGTATATAGTGAATTTTTTTAATATTAAAGAAAACTATAATAGTGTATTATTATTTCTATTACACATTTGGGTAGGACACCAATCGTGTTTTCTTTAGATTACGAATGCATTAACATCTCCTGTGGGTCATCAAACTGAGGCATTTGTAAACTTTATAAATTCATACCTTTACGAAATTTAAAATTAAATAAATCGACATGAAAAATTTAAGTGAAAGAAAAGACAAATTTTCCTCTAAAGACATTAATTATATTATTTAATAGTCTTATTGGTTATTATTTAATATAATTATTTATTAACAATGATCATAATTATGATTGTGTATAAATAATTGTTTAACTGGTACATTATTAATTTTTGAATATTATGGAAAACTATAACAATGTGTTTGTTCTATTCTAAAATTGCATCTAAAAATTGTATATATTTGAATGTGTGATATTTTTAGATAAAAATATAAAAATATTTAGAACAGGTAAAAATAATATTTTTGTAGGCCTAAAGAAAAAGATCTAAAATAAAATCTAATCTAAAAGACCTAAAACAGCAGATCTATATCTAAAAAATCTAAAAATTATATATAAATACACAAAAGTATTATTATTGGATGGATTGAATACTTTTACTACTTTGCTCAGTTAACTTTCATTTAAGTGTGTGTTATTTTTTTTAAGTGTTTGACTTTGAAAAGTGGTCATAACGCACATCTTAGAGAGCTGAAAATTATTGCTATCTTTCAGCAGTTGCATGCACTTTTTCCACCACGTTTATTTTAACTTGCTCTCAGTAGAATCGTCGAACGATGCGCTACCAGAGTTCGTGGGTTGAATCTATGGGCATGGATGTTCGTAGACAGACAGACAGACACACACACATATATCTGTATATATATATATATATATATATATATATATATATATATATATATATATACATATACATACTCACATACAAGCGAAATACCACTCTTCGTGTGGTTAATTTATGTTACTTAAGAGCAACAAGCCCTGAATGATTTTTGAATGGTTATTCTTTTTATAACTTAAAATTGAACTAAGATTTTTTCTTTAACTGTGCAAAAAATTTATGGAGTTATACAAGAAAAACAAAAAAAAAGACAATACTTTAATTAGCTTAATATATACAGCATCTCCGTAGCGAAGCACAGTGGAAATTCGACCATAAGAATCCAACGCACATTTTATTCCAGTTTGGAATCGATTTTAAACAGTAGGTCCCGGTTTCATACGCCCTCGTGTAGCAAAAAACCAGACCGGAGTGCTCTAAACCAAGATAAACTCCAATCGCCGTTTCGAGCTCTTTGTGACAGGAAATTAAGTCCTTGATTTCCCATTCCTCAAGACGGCATTTTCAAACACCAACAGAAGCCCATCTTCTTCATCATTCGACTCATCAATAGTATCAGAGATTCCTTAACTGTAGTCAAACACTTAAACATAGTGTATATAAAATTATTACCATTAAACAAAGTATATTATTTGGCAGACATTGAATGGTCTCCGAAAAACGCACTTGAATTCTCGTACAAACGGGTAATATCAATCTCGTTTCCGCATTTACATACAATGGCGCGACGTTTACCTTAGCTTTGTACCCAGAAAAAAAAAGTTGTAAAAAGAGAACAGGGCAATGCGGAGTTTCTTAGTGGAAAAGAAGTTTCACCTGAGACAAGGTGTTTGCCCAAACGCAGTGACCCATCTTCCTCCCATTGGAGGAATTTTCGGCAGAGTTCGCTTAAGTGGTTCTCGAACTAGAAAATGCCCACATTCAGATAAAATTTGTAAAGTTACTAACTTCTACATGAAATGGTAAATAGGTAAATGAAAATTTGAATATCAATATCAATGTATTTTTTAAGAATAATAAAATGTAGCAGATGCTAAATATATGTACTAATTTTAGTATATATATTTAGCTACTATTACTTTGATACGTTATATGAAAAAGCGCACTTTTAATTACAGCAAAATATATGTATCAAATGAAAAATAAATCTACCCTCAAAATAATTTTGAAATTTGAAAATTAGAAACTAATTTTTATACGATTAATAAAGTTAATTATCTATTTTATATGTGAACCTCAATTATATTAATACGAGCAATTTACTTTTATAATATGATAAAAGGAAGCCCAAAGGCGTTGGGGTAATGCTTCGAGCTCCCATGACATAGGTCCGCGGTTCGATCCCCAGGCTGAGTTAGGGGGACTCAGTCTCTCATCCTTTCACTGGGTAGACAAACTGAGGACGAAGCATAATAGGGACTAAATGCTCGGGGTTCCGCGTAAGGTTAACCACCTAACCAGGACATATGCTTCGCACCTCAGGGCCCTTAGTCTCGAAAACGGAGACTGGCAGCTGGTCGCCAAGTTGGGCTTTTCCGCCGAGGAGTTTAGTGTAAAATCTTGCCATTTTGTACAATTGTTGTAGATTCTCCAGGGTAAGGCCAAGCTTCTCAGTTTGTTCTTCGTCTTCCTTTTCATCTTCTTTCTCACTTGCAGACTTTGTCATCTCAAGAGCCCGTGGTATGTACTTTGAGTACACTCATCTTTTTGTTCGACATGCAGGGATCCTTCTCTCTTCAACATCAACATAAAACAACGCTCCTTCCCGTAATGTGGCTGCTGACATGGTTGTAATTTTTTAATTTTTATTTTTTTATGAATATTTTGGAAAAACCCGTGAAGAACTGAAGACGCAAAACATGAAGCGCGAAGTGGAGAGGGAACACAGTATACATGCTTTGAGTAGAGAGGGAGAGCCTTTTGCTTCAAAGCTTACATTCGATCTCTCCGTTCAAGCGGGGTTACAAAATATTCTCAGTAGCGCCATCTAGTATAGTACTCTAGTATAGTATATAAGTGTGTGTATATATATACGTGTGTGTATGTAACTGTGTATATATATATATGTGTGTGTATGTGTATATACATAATCTTCCCATCTTCCCCCCCCCCTTAAACGTTAGCTCCTAACTTTTCTCCTGCAGCAGCTAGTGCTGCGGCCACACTTTGGTGGGTCAATTTCTAAGATTGCCATTGGTCGAATTGCACAAATTCTATTGGCTCTGTGCTACCCCAGTTGGATCTCAATGTTTTCAACTCAATCTTACTTTGAGTGCTTCCTTAGTGATCCTAATACTTTGCTTCCTAACTTTTCTTGTGGAAAAAAAAAATAAAAATAAAAATAAAAATAAAAATAAATATAATATTATTTTAGTCTTAATTGTTTTCTTAATGTATTAACTTAGCTTGGACTTGTCTAAGCTCCTAGTACACTTAAGTACTTTAATACCAGTATCTACTTTAAACTTTAATTTTACTCTTTTTATTTGTCGCCCAAACTCAAGCATCCATTGCCTTATTTTTTATTTTGCCTTTAATTTTACCCTCTTGTCCATGTAGTAGCCAGATCATTGTTATATGTTGTTTGTGTAACCACTATGTAGCTCAGAACTAGAGGGCTAGGCCCAGGAAGTTCTGTGTAACGAGTTCACTGAGTCACTGAGTGTATATACATGTATATATATATGTGTTAGTGTATATATATATTATATATATATGTGTGTGTATATATATGTGTGTATGTGTGTATATATGTATACATGTATACATGTATATATATGTATACATGTATATATATGTGTGTATGTATGTGTATATATGTAGTACTAGTGGGTTATGAATTTCCTACAAGTTTAAAGTAAACCAAAGCAAAATTATAAAAGTTCATAATAACTTCGCTAGAAATTCTTGTTCATGAAAAGTTGCAGTATCTCCTAATTTAAAGAAGGATATGTACAGATGATTACTTTAATTATTTGTCTTTGATCAGATATTAAACTAGAAGCGAATAGCAAAAGCAAAATCAAAAAGTTGGATCCGTTGAGTCGAAGTTTTATTGTTCTCATTACATTTTATTCATTAGGTAAAAGAATAATCTTCCAGCGAATATACAATGATAACTGTTTTTTCCTCTTTCATTCAATTAACCTATAAACTTTACAACTGTAATAAAAGAAGACGTCACTATGACGTCAAATTACGCTTATTATGAGCACTAACTTTCCAACAGATGATGATGTACCGATGGATATGACAATTTGAGGTGATATACAGATAAAAACGAACCTAAATGGCAACTGGAAAAATGAATGTGCATTTTCCGCTAAAAAACAAAAGGAACCGTGGATAATACGGGCGTATAAAAGAAATTACGCATTTACTGAATAAGTACTAAAGTGGTGAAAGCGATTTTAAGAGCGTTTTGATGTCTGACAACCGGTAACCCATTTCATTCATCGATTACAATAAAACACAAACCGAAGTAATGAATAAATGGAGATTTCATCCAGGAATATCTTTGATGGGAGATAAAAGAAAATGGGTAAAACCAGAAAAAGTAATTATTTTTGATAACTCGGGTCGATAACAGATTCTCTACTGGCTGAGTAGAATTTTATTTCAATTGCATTGCACGGACTAGGGAGATAACAAATCATCGATTACCACTTGAAAGGGACTTCGGAATTTAAACTTAGGAGATACACAAGTTCAGATATCAATTAAGTGAAAACACAACGGACAGCAGATTAATCACCAATGGAATGAAATGAGATATAGATTATTGTACTTGGTTATTTATTTATTTATTTTGAGAAAGCGAA
>CM063508.1:120617998-120620498 GCA_032207245.1 Pardosa pseudoannulata
TTTATCCACTAAAAAAATATTTTTTGTTTACAAAAATCTTATGGTTGTTATTTATATATTTCTATTTATATATTTGTTTATATATTTCAATATAAAATACGAAATGTTGGTTAAAAAATTAAATAATTTTCGATCTATTGAGATTTAACTGAATAACTAAATTTACGCACAAAAAGCCCGCTCCCGGTACAATTCCACTGCGAAATGTACCCGCACACAATGTGTTAATAATTGATTCACACGCAAAAAAAAGAAAACATATTTAAATGCAATAAAATGATTTCTAACCTTTGTTGGCGATTTTGTTGAATAACAATTTTTATACCCATGACGGATAATTTATTATAAATTTAGACTGTATGCGGGAAAATGTATTTAAAAAAAAAGAATAATACAAAATTATGCAAAAAAATGCATAATTGATAAAGCTAAAGAAATTTAGAAATCATATAATATTTTATTTGATATAGGCAGGTATTCACAGACACACATAAGGAGAAATCTCTAAAATCGAAATAGTAAGATTTCACTAAATAAATATTTTATTTTAGAGGTTTCGGTCAAAAGGTATTAACAAAGACCAGAATCATGTATTCTTAACCCGGGGTTAACGAATAAACATATTTAAATATAAATTGGAATATAAAAAGAGATCTCATTAATAAAATTGGGACATTCACCTAGTTGGGATCGAGATATAAAGAGTTACCAGAAAATAATCACAGAAAATGTCCCTAATTGGGTGATACATCAGAAAGATGAAAAATAAACGAGATTAATCTGCCTGTTTTACTCATCGAGCATTTAAAGATAAGTATCAGACTACTTACGATGGAGTTCTGATGATAAAACACATACACTGGGTATCTGCACATTAAGTAACCGATGAAATTTCAAGAAGTAGTAATTGCCCTCAATGCTAGTTTCGAAATCATATTTCGTTTAACTGGATACATAAAGTGGAAGAATAAACAAGAAAACATGAAATATAAATCAAGGGTCGGAGAGTGAAGTTCAGAAGAAAATTATTTAAGATTATTTTTCATTATTAGCATTATTATTTCAGTCTCTGGAGTTTGGATTAAGGTTCGGTTATGATTTGGGTTATTGCCCTGTGTTATGATTCCTGTAACGGAAAATTTCGTTTTGAGCTCTACTGTCTACTATTTTTCTATGAGCTCTGTCTGCAAATTGCAGCCATCTCATAACAGAAAGGTTGCGGGATAGAGGCTCCAGCCTGCCAAATATCCATCGTGTTCATTAATGATGGCTGGAGAACGTAAAACAGATTCATGGTCGCAATGTCTATAATGTAGCCTTCTCACTATGGCCAATTGTTAACCATTTCCTGATGGTGACCTTGGACGATGGTTTACGGGTTTCATCCACTCACTGGGCAAGTAAATGAGACGAGAGCGTGGATTCGTACATAGGGTCTACTGCGCACTTTAGTTGCGCATCTGGCTGCCTTTGATCTTTGGAGAAAAACCGCTTTCGAAGTGATCCTCCGCCTTGGTCATTTTATCGTCTGCTATCGACGACTTCGATAAGTCATAACCCCCCCCCCTAGACGGTGGTAATGGCTTGCAGTGGACCATAGTGTGGAGGAGCCTTTAGATTTTCAAACGATACCTTTGAAGATAAGAAGCAGAGCATGGGGTTCTTCTACTTTGTACCAGCTTCTAAATTACGAGGACCCACTTTGTTTCTGTTGTCCTAGGGAGTAGTGTAGGCAGCCCATAGGGTGTTCCCATAGTAAAATGGTCAACAAAATATGCAGCGCCGCATGGGTGAATGCATAGCAAGAAAATGCCCCCCCCCCAACGTTAAAAAAATATGGTTTGCTATACGAGAGTTATTGAGACCTACTGCTTCAAGCAGATTCTGAACAACTAAAATATTCATGCCACTAACGAGATTCGAAAAGACAAACTCCGGTTTCAAAAGCCAAAGCCCTTATCAATCTGGTTATCATCTATTTTGAAAATAAGAACTGGGAATCCAACGTTGTACTTTGCGTTATTCCATTATTATTAGAAAAACTTTTTACACTTGAAAAAGGTTCTTTGTTTATTAAGGCATACACAAAATTGTTTTCCTAAAATTTTACTAACCGATCATATCCTTACATAGGAAACTTACATTTCGTCCTCGCCATACAAAATCGATGTTATGGATTGAAAGTATCTAGATAGCAATTCTGTTAAAAGCCAAAATGAACTATGCAGTTAAAAAAATAAATAAAATAAAATAAATAAATAAATAAACCTAGCAAATGAGCTATCAAACCAGACACCCTAGCTGCCTTAATTCTGTGTTCCGAAACAAAAGGCGTTTTGAACCTTATATAAAATGTCAAAAACCGCCCTCTTAAATAAAACAAAAATATTTTAAATAAAACTCCGATTATTTGATGAGAATATGGAACGCCTTTTCTTTCCTCTTTAAAAAAAATCATTGAACTGAAAGTTTTAATCGTTATTCATCAAGGTAATACTCT
>CM063508.1:120625498-120662998 GCA_032207245.1 Pardosa pseudoannulata
CAGTGGGATTCGAACCCACGAACTACTGTACCAAATATCATCGTCCTAACCATTCGATCACGGTTCGGCCTATATGGTGCCAGATCACTGGGAGGAACTTCAGAGTTGTAGCACAATGATTTTCGCAGTAACAATTTGCATACATTGATGCGCAAGCAGCATTTTCAGTCGGAGTAAGGTACACCAAAGCGGAAATGAGCTTCAAGCAGTTTTTTTTTCTCAGTATGTGACGTATTCAAAATATTTATAGTGTTTACTCTGTATTTAAATATTGTGACGCTGTAACAAAACCATTTTTGCCGTCTACCATCTAGTGTCAGAGCAATAGCTCCCGCAGGATTGGCTCAGTAGACTCATTATGGTGGCATATATATTGACTCAAATTAGAGTCCTTAAATTGCAGGGTATCCTATTGGATCTAAATTTAATCATGGCGACCCTGGTCCTCTGGCCCTAATAGGGCAAGCTGGACGCGGACGATACGTCCCGACGGATTGGATTACGGAATGGAGGAACTCCAGGTATGAACATGGTTGTTGGTGGAGCAACGATTCGTCGTCGGTTGCAGTATTGCTTAGGCAGGGTCCATGTAAGAATTCTTCTTACCATCTAGTGTCGAACTGAAGAAACTATCGTTGGTCTACCTCCAACAACGGTTAGGATAGGTTGGCCAATGTTATGTCTAAATTTAATTGTTTCTATATTTAAAATTGTAACGTTGTCTTTTTAGTATTGTCTTGTAACCGTTCTGTACTCCTGTAGAATATGATAATAAATAAATCAATAGCTACTCTGCAGTATTGTTTACCGAAAAATGGTTACAACGCTAAAATTAAGCAGATATAAAATTTCAGTCTTTATTACAGCTTAAACGCTGTTTTAGAACATTAAAGATAAGAACATTCTTAACATTAGATTGCACAAGGAAGTCATTTTGACTGCTTTTTAATTTCAATTAGAAAAACAATTATGTATATAATGACACAATTTCTTAGAATTTTGTGACTTTTTGTACAACATATTAATAAACTCATTTATATATTGTAATAAAATTACAAAATTCAAAGAAAGTGTGTGTGATTATATACATATTTTTTTCTTATTAAAATTAAAAAGCAGTCAAAATGACTTCTTCAGGTAATCTAGTGTTAAGAATCGTTATAAATAAGAAATGATATGAAATAAATGTATATAATGATAATGAATGTATACACGCTTGTATCGGTTTTAACTGGTACCGTCAAGAGTCGTCTCTCGACGGTACCAGTTAAATACAACCGTGTATTAAAACATTATACACGGTTGTATCGGTCTTAACTGGTACCGTCGAGAGACGACTCTCGACGGTACCAGTTAAAACCATGGAGGTTTAAATCAGAGGTTTTAACCGATTTTAATCGTCCTGGTCAATATCAGTTTTGACCAGTTTTGACCACTGAAATTTACTTTTCCATATATTTAATACTAATAGAACATAGTTTACTAGCAAATAATAAAGGCAAGTTGTATTTATTAAAAATGGCATAATATAAATAACACCAGCAAAAAAAATATAACATAACACCAAAATACAAACAAAATGGTTAACTTATTTTTTTATACAAGCTGTTTTATATGTAATTTATGTTGAATTCTAAAAACGTTTACAAGTAACAAGTTTAGTAGTTGTCTCTAAATTTAAACGATTTCGTAATTTATTTTGAATTACTCCAAACTTTGAAAATAATCTTTCTACAGATGAAGAGCTGGCACAACAGATGTATTGTAAAATCAACATATTTTATGTTAATGCCTTTAATCTTGTTTTTAACTGTAACTCATGTTTTATTTTTTAACTGTAACTCATGTTTTATGTTTTTTTACTGCAACTGAATTACATTTTTACAATTGCATGTTCATGGTTAATTTTTAAAATTCAAACATTCTCATTATACTTAGTATAAGCATGTTAAATCTCATGAACTTGTTAGTGTAATATTTTGTTTAACTGCACTACAATTTTTATTGCTTATTAAAAGTCACTTCTAATTACAAAAAATATTATATATTAAAATTAAGACCATTTAAAACTATTTTAACAACTGTGACCATTTGACCAGTTTTGGAAGGTTAAAACCACTTTTTGACCAGTCAAAATTGCAACCCTGAATGTATATAACGATTTCCACTTAGAAACAATTACCCAAAATTCTTACAGATATCACAGAAAATACTATCGACATTTTCCCATAGAGAAAAGAATAGATTTAATTTTCAAATAACTGTTAAATTAGATGTACCAGACCGTAAATTTATAGATAATTAAAAATAATTTTCATGTGTAGTTATATATTGTTTAAATTTTATCAAAGACACATTTACCATGCGTGTGTAGATTTCGATGGTTGTTGCCCGCAATTTCAAATCATGAGCAACTTGGCAAACTTTTATTTATAACAAACTTTATTTCAAGTATAAATATTCTTGAAAAAAATATTGTTTTTCTGAATCAGACCCCAGACAAAATTATCATAAAGAATGTAAATGATTCACGCGACAACCGTTACCTTATTTCGAAATGTATTTAAAAAAACTGAAAAGACTTCGCTGAAGGTCACACTTCAAGATAGTATTGAATTATCTGGTTCAACTCAACTCTTCAGAAACGAAAATGGGATAACGACTTCGTTATAAACAAATCATCAGACCATTGTCGAGGGAAAAAATTGTCAGACGAAGCAAGTCGTATTTCTTTGGATGAAAAATAAAAAAGATAAATTCTTCCATCATCTACAAACAACAATGAATCTCGTACATATACCCACCGAAGACTGTGTACACCACATGTTCTTGAAAGGCATGACTCTTTTTTTTGTCTCTTCACTTTATCGTAGTTTGAAAAGAAGTATATTTATGCATTAAACAAAACAATGAGGTATGGAAAGGAAATTTTCAAGGTAATACAGAGATATTTCACGTCTTTTCATTTTTTAGATATAATCTTAAAACTGAAAATGGTAAAAATTGTAAATATTTTCTTAGGTAAAAACCGAAATAACTTCTTTCATTTTGAATTCTTTATAATAAAAATTCGTATTTCATTCCCTGAAAATTTAATTTTACTCAATGTGTACATTTTACTAACTTAATAAAATTTTTTATTAAACAATTTTTAGAGTTATGTTTTCTTTTTTATATTTATGGATGTTTAAATAATAATCTAACAGGTCGATAACAATTCTTAAGTATAATTTGTCAAGGGTTTAAATTATTCATACACCACGGAACTTCAAGAACAAAATAAAAAACAGAAATTCTCTAAAATGTGTGATTATGAATTAAGTGTTTAAGACAGTAGCTGGAAATATTGAATTTTTTATAAAATATAATATATTTAGAATGATTCTTAACATTTAAAAATTATTTTGTAATTGAAACCTGCTTTATACCTGTTGATAACCTGGTTGCAAAGAACGGGTATTGTATCAAGCACACTATCACTGTAATCACGTAGCTACATAAATGATTTTAGTTTTGACAAGGTTTCGTGTGCTTTTAGAAAAACTTGGTACTGATTCAGGTTCGTTTTGATCTTACTCTTCCCCTTGCTCATGTTCTTGCTTCTGGTCTGCGCAGGTCATGTATCATGTACACTATCACTGTAAGTGCGTGGCTACAAAATTATTTTAATTTTGACATGGTTTTGTGCGTTTTTAGAAAAACTTGGTACTGATTCAGGTTCGTTTTGATCTTACTCTTCCCCTTGCTCATGTTCTTGCTTTTGGTCTGCGCAGGTCATGTATCATGTACACTATCACTGTAAGTGCGGGGCTACAAAATGATTTTAATTTTGACAAGGTTTCGTGTGCTTTTAGAAAAACTTGGTACTGATTCAAGTTCGTTTTGATCTTACTCTTCCCCTTGCTCATGCTCTTGCTTCTGGTCTGCGCAGGTCCTGTATCATGTACACTATCACTGTAAATGCGTGGCTACATAAATGATCTTAATTTTGACGAGGTTTCGTGTGCTTTTAGAAAAACTTGGTACTGATTCAGGTTCGTTTTGATCTTACTCTTCTCCTTGCACCTGTTGTTTGTATTTCAGGAGTGATTGCGATTACCGCAATCGCAATAACTCATGAAATAACACAGAACGAGAAATGTTGTACATGCATATCACGCATTGCTGAATACCGTTGGTGCAGCGAATTTCAACATTTTGTTACAACTTTTAAAAAAATTCAAACATCTGAATCAGCAGATACCGAAACTTTTAATGCAGCCTCCACACTATGGCCAATTGTTCCCCACTTCCCGATGGTGACCTTGAAGGATGGTTCACGGGTTGCATCCACACGTTGGGCCACTAAATGAGCCGAGCTCTTGGGGTCTACTGCGCACTGTAGTTGCGCATCAAGCTGCCTTTGATCTTTGGAGAAGAACGGCCTCCGAAGCCATCATCCTCCAAGGCTATTTTATCGTCTGCCACCATCGACCACGGAACGCTGGCCGATTGGTTAGGGTGCTGATCGTAGGTACCGGAGTTCCTGGGTTCGAATCCCACTATGGCATGGATGTTCGTAGCCGTTCGGAATCGGCTTTAAACAGTAGATCCCGGTCTCATTAGCCCTCGTGTGCAAAACAGTAGACCGTAGCGCTCGAAACCAAATCAAACCAAACCATCGACCACGATAAGCCATACCCAATCCAGATGGTGGTAATGGCTTGCAATGGCCCATACTGTAAAGGGACTTAAAAATTGATGTGACATTTAATTTCAACAAACACAAATTATTGTTGTTCAAGTGAAAAAAAATTTTTTTTCCAATTATTTCAAATCGCAATCATTTGTGAAATAACACAGGAACAGAAATGTTAAAATTGCAAATCATGTGTTGCTGAAAATCGTTGGTGTTTGGTGTTCAAATGAAAAAAAAAAGTTTTTTCCCATTATTTCAAATCGCAATCACTCTTGAAATAACACATGAATAGAAATGTTGCACTTGCAAATCATGTGTTGCTGAAAATCGTTGGTGTTTGGTGTTCAAGTGAATAAAAATTCTTAATTATTTGAAATCGCAATCACTCGTGAAATAACACAGGATCAGAAATGTTGAACTTGCAAATCATGTATTGCTGAAAACCGTTGGTGATGGATGTTGTTTCCCCATATTTGGAGAAAACTGATGACGCACGCATTCTTATCCTTGGAAAACTAATTAAACAATACATATGACATAACAATAGCATCCACGAGGTTCATCTAAAAAGCATCCACGATATTCTGGCGGTAACAGACCTTGAGTGACGGTTCTGCAGTCTCTTTTTTTTTTCTTTCCTGAGGAAAGGAGGGTCGTCGCCTGCACTCTCCCAAAAGGAAACACCTGTCGAAACTCGGCGTGAATCACGAGCGACGTGGGGAGGTCACGTGACAGAAAACAATCCGTCTCTCGGCTGGTTTCCTCGTAACGAAAAATGTGTATGAATAATCTTTCCTTTTTGCATGGTTCCTTTGCAACACGGCGGTATGAAAGAAATACCAAAATATGTAATCAAAACAAAGATGAAAGGACGGATAGAAAACTAGGCATCTCTTAAATATATTCGATACCATCAAGGTATTGAATCCTCACTTTTATAATTCACAATGAACCTACGAAATGTGTTTATTATCAGTAGCAACGTAAAAATTTTCCATTGGGGAGGTAGAGCGAGGTTATCAAACTTCAAGACTTATCTCGCATCCCAAAAGCATTGGGCAAATCTGTCACATGCGTGAGTGAAATTGCTAGTTTCTTCACTTGTAATGTAATGTTCTATTGCAGTGTTAGGCCAATAAGTTTAACTTATATTTAAAACATAAAACTTAAAAACATAATACAATAATTAAAAACAAATTACTTGGGTAAATTCAAACATTGACTATAGTCCGTCTATTCAGTGCAGCCACTTGGAAGGTCACTACTGAAAAAAAAACCCTAAGCTTTAAAAAAAAAAAGCTAAAACTTTTAGTACACCCTGCTGCAGGTCCCGCTTCAACCAGAGATCTTTCCAAGGGAAATTCCAAGGGGTATTTTAACCTTTCAATAAAAGGAACTTTTTCGTCGTGAAGAGAAAAAAATAACTCATTTAAACAAATTCCTGGTTTAAGAATAAAGAGGTTTTGGTGCATTCCTATAAAATATATTTCCTCCTCCTCCTGTATGTTCAGAGTAGGATGAAAATTATCCCTCCGATGATACGAAGGATAATAAAAATTACTGATAACAATGACACTCACTTGCCTCATATGGTTGATATTTCAACCAAGCCCGTAATAACAACCACCCGTCCACAAAAGGCTAATTGTCATAAATCGAAAAGTGAATTTCAAGTGGTCAGTCATAATTGGTCAAAATTGATATTAACCAGGAGGGATTAAAACGCTGGTTAAATCCGATACAACCTTGGTGTATATAATATTTTCGCAACCCCATTGAGATGGTGTCTCACATTTTCGAACAGGTAGTATGGTGTCGAAATTTTCAATATTTACCACTACAATATTTATTTACTACTGACATACATAAGAAAATATAATATTCTCATATCCCGCCAATTTTTTGCCACAGAATAACAACAGACGAGCGCAATATATCTCTGTTAGATGCCCAAGACGTAAACACAATCTTTGTGTCATACGGATCTACAGCCACAAAACAAGTGCTCGCCTTATTTATTATCGTGTTATGCTATTCATATGAACTTTTTAACAAATGTTACCTTAGTTTTAGCACACACTAGTAAAATATATTTGATTAGTAGTAACTAAATTAAATAATGAATTTGAGAGGCCAAAATTAATATTAACCAGGACGGTTAAAACCCCCATGATTAAAAGCTATATAAACTTGCCATTGGTTAAATAATATTTTGGGATCGTGACCCGTATTTTTAGACGTGCTGGGGTATGTTTTCGAAATTATCAATATTTAGCACTACAATATTTATATACCACTGACTTACAAAATAAAATATCTTCCTCGTATTTCGATCATTTTTTCCAAAGACGAGCAGCTCGTCCAGCACCAGAAGAGCGTCCCTGGCAATATATCTCTGTTAGATGCCCATGACATGTAAACACAATCTTTATCTGTGTCATCGGGAGGTACAGCGCAAAACAGAGCCCGCATTATTTATTATCGCTTGGGTGTGGTGGCGTTCCGAAGAAAGAAAAGAAAAGAAGGGAGGAGGAGAATAATATTAATAATAAAAAAAAAGATGTCGATTCGAATCACGGTAGGAACGACATTCGAATGCGAAAAGATTAAGGGTGTAAATGGAATGAAACGCACCAGCAAAACGAAATCGAAAACAAAAACCGAAACAGGTTTATATGAAGAGAGTGAGAGGTGAGAAACGCAGTCACCGCGATCCATTCATGTGCAAATCATGTTTGAGAAGAGCGTCGTTTAAAGACAAAGAGGAACGAGGGAAATTAGCTAACTGAACATGACACGGCTGCATGCTAATCGAAATATACTACCCATATCCAGTTCAAACTTTTGATACAAAATGGAAACTAACAGCTACATTTCGTGTTCGTTTTTAGACTTCGCGATGTCACAGACACCAGATTTTGATTTAGCTCAGTCGGCAAAAGAGCGATCTCGTAACCGGGTAGTTACAAGTTTGGGGTTCGAACCAGCCAAAAATCCGCAGTGATCACTAAGGGCGGTTGGAACGAGTAAAATAGGTTCATGGCTGCAATGTCTTACAAACTATATCTCTGGACGTAACAGACCAAGGCTGGGAGTCTTTTTCTTGGTCCTTGCTTCTAAATTACGAGTGTTCTATTCTCTAAATGAAAGAGTCTTTGGGAGAGCTTTTTGTAAAGTTTATCCACATGACGTACACACACACATATATATTTCGAAACCTTAAACCAGAAGGTGGGGTACATTTCGATTCTAAAGGCTTTTATTCTACATAAGTAATTGTATTTGACATCGTCGGCGACAACCTCCGGTAGATTTTGTTTTCAACTCCATTTCTTTCCCCGTTGCCAGCCGCGGAAAACTAAAAACAGGCAAATAAATCTCGAGCTCGGGACAACGACCACCTACTTTGTTTATGCTGTCCCTAGGAAGTAAATGTTGGCAGCCTATATGATGATCCCATAATAAAATGTCCAAAAATTCCGAGACGTTGTATGGGCAAATGCTTAACAGGCAAGTGCCCACACATTAAGAATCTTTTGATTTACATTATCGTTGTATTTAAATACTCCCTGTCACGAATTTTTCTTGACGAGAGTAAGCGGAAAAAAGCCTTTTGAAATACATATTTTTTATAGGTGTTAGAAGAGCTAAACTCTCTAGTAAAATATTAATAGTGTCCTACTAGAGTTGTAGAAACTGGGAAGTCGTCTTAGAAGCCACATCATGGAGCAAACGCTACTAAACAGTGCCATTAGGTTTATGCTATTAACTATACTAGGATCTTCGCTCTTCATATCTCTTCTCCAAAAGATTACTTTCAACAAACCATGATATTTTTACAGTTCAGGAGTTAATCGCCGATTAGCAAGTTTTCCGGTTGATTCGTAAGGCGATCTAAAGCTGGAATAACGAAGTTTGAACATTTCTCTACACATTAAATTGCAAGTTTTAAATCTTGTATAGTCCTCCAACGAATTAAAAGCCCCTAGTCATATCTGCACATGTCTTGAAAAAGACGAATCTGTAAAGGCCCCTCCAAACTATGGTCCATTGCAAGCCATTACCACCGTCTGGAGGGGTATGGTTTATCGTGGTAGATGGTGGTAGACGATAAAATAGCCTTGGGCGATGGCTTCGGAGTGCGCAGTAGACCCTACGGGCAAATCCACGAGCTCGGCTCATTTAGTGGTCCAGCTTGTGGATGCAACCCATGAACCATCATTCAAGTTCACCATCAGGAAATGGAGGCTACATAAGAAAATAGGGACGATCGTTTCTCGTATTTAGTTTATTTATACAATAACCGGAATAATCGATATACTGAGGGGGATATAATATAAAACGAAACAATAGATTGTACTTAAAACTTCTTTCTATTATTACTAGGATATTTAAAAATGCAAGAGTAAATATTTAGTGCAAAACAAATGCAAAAAAGAGACGATTCTACAGAGTGCAGAAGGGAAAAATTTAAATATCCCTCCATTTTCGCCTAGTTTCCTACATTGCAATACAAATAGAACGTAATCAAAAATTGGCCAACCGATCATCTAGCATCTATAGTTGAACCATATTTCAAATAAATTTGCTACTAAATACATTCCTGTGTATTTCCTCAGCTGATAAAATTATACACAAACTCGTGCATATCTGTGAATGTATTATAAGCACTTGTGTATGCATAAACATTTATTTATACATACGAAAAATTTAATTAATTGCATGTATAATTTATTATACACTATTAACTGTCGGTCATCTAAAGTAACGCAACAATGGGATAAAATTTAAGTACTCATCATGATCATCAAGATGCAGTCGTCCTTGTTTATGTTTATGATTCACGAACGCTTACGAATTTCTGTCAACGACAGCTACTACACGTTTTGTAGCCGTACTTGCGTTTATTTTTGAAAGCAAATATAGATGGAAAAACAACGTGCTGCGTCAGCAGATTCTTGTAGAATGACGTACACGTTGAACCATCTAAAGTAGGAATTTTTCTTTTAACCAGCATTACAGAAAACCCAGTTTATTAAATGCATGGCTTTTATACATCGAATATATATATATATATATATATATATATATATATACATATATATACATATTGTGGCAGACACATATACATATATATACACATGTACATATATACATATATATACACATATACATATATATATAGATACATATAAACATATATATACACATATATATACATATATACATATATATATATATATATATATATATATATATACACATTTACATACATATATATACATACATACACATATATATATATATATATATATATACATATATATATATATATATATATACATACATATATATATATATATATATATATATATATACATATATACACATATATATAGACACATACATATATATACACATACATATACATACATATACATATACACATATATACATATACATATATATATATATATACAACATATATATACATATATATATATATATATATATATTGTTTTCATAAGATATATAATAAATAATTTTCATTATATACACTTATAATATATACAATTATTCTGAAAAAAGCAGAATTTATAATAGAACAAAAATAGACTATTATAATAAAGTTATTTCAGATCATTCCATACTGTGTCCCTTTAAAAAACTTTTATAAGCGGCTACAATTTTCCAGATAACAAGTTTTCGGATACTTATAAAGTTTTTAGCAGATCTCCAGATACAATTTCCTTCTTTTGCTCTAAATGTGCTATTCCTCCCCCCCCCAAACCACCTCCACTTGAAAGTGGATAGATCTCTTACTGCCTGGAAGTAAATTATGATTCTATATTTAGAATACTATTCCTTCTCACAGAGATAGCGAGCAACAACACAAGGCCGGAAAAAAATTGTGCTTTAAATTTGTCTTCCCGAGATAGGAAACCTGAGAGAGAAAGCGTTACCATAATATAACGAATGGTTTTCTATTTGTTTGGGCCCATTTTGTAAAATGTATAAAAGTAATATTTTCCAGCTGACTTTTATTTCGAAAAACAAGAGGTATACTTTTAGAATTAACTATAACATTGTTTTCACCACACTCTAAAGGGTCAAGTTGAATTAAATATTTTTGAAGTACTATTTGTTTTTAATTTTGTTATCTATTTTCAGAATTATTTTCAGGGTATCTGCCAAAATAAAATTTTTCAAATCCATGGCTTTTCATGACTTTCCCTGATTTAGCAGATCATTTTCCATGACTTTAAAAAGCTTTCATTAAAGTATATATGAATAAAACTACTGATGTACATACAAATAAAATATATGCTTTTAGAGAAATTACAGGAATTTTATCGTAAAAAACGATAAACTTACTTTATAAGTATTAATAAACTCATATAAAAATAAATTGTTGTTTCTACATACCTAAGTTTAATCATATAGCAGTTTTTCAATCAAAATGTTTCCAATTTGAATTCACTGTAGTTTCCAGGTGACCATGAATAATAGCCGAATATAACCCTATAATGTTTATATACAATATCCCTAGAGGTAAAGTTATATTTTGTGCAAAAATCTTAACTAATTTTTATTAAAAAATAATCATTATTATATTAATAAAATTTTAATCTACAATTTAAGAAAAAACCAGAATAATATACATTTACCCACCCATTAAGCTTTCTTGCTTTGAGTTTCCTTGATGAACAAATTTTACTTGGCAATAGGGTCAATAAGATAATACATAAATACCAAACTCAGTAATTTCAGCTAAATGACAAGTAAAAATAGAATTAAACAATTCAATGCATTTTTTAATCTGTAGTTTAGCGGATCCATGACTTTCCAGGTGCGCGGAAACCATGTATTTTACATTATGAGTCGCAAGGAATGGCAAGATCATGATATATGAAAATTCGCTATTTTGACCACATTTGGAATATGATTTCTCCTCTATGATTTTATCAGGATATTATTTACTGATTTCAAGATATTCCCCTTTGAAAATCAAGATATTCCTCTTTATTTCTAGAGGAATATGATTTTGCTTGATTTCCAGATATTCCTCTTTGAATATTTCTTCTGTGAAATACAGTGTTTGTTTGGTTTGGAGCACTATGATGTACTTTTTTGCTACTCGAGGGCTAATGGAACCGGGACCTACTGCTTAAAGCCGATTCCAAACACCTATGCTAGTTGTAGGAATCGAATCCACGTATCTGTATCGCAGAACAGAGTTATACCCATTCGGCCATCATCTGCCGATGTTGCCACAGTTGTCTAAAAGGGGTTCCCAACTTTTTCTAGACCAGTAGCCTTTTGTATATTCCACTTTTGTATATTCTCTTTCCGTGAGCCATCGTCAAAGATATACATTGGAACGGTTGGAACTAGGAAGAGACTTCGGACTTCTCCCAACCAATAGAAGGGCCCGTTGGTTTGGTGGGATTCTGACCCCTTCGTTCTTGAGTTACCCCTCGAAAATTATTAAGTAGTATCTCGAAAATTCTCTTAATAATAATGTGGTGAAGTCGTAACTGTCTTTCTAAAAGTTCTCTGTGATCAGGTTCGAAAATGAAAGATCTTAGTACAAATGGAAAATTTTTCTAGCATCGTTTTAAAATTTGTGGTGAGCCGGATAAGAATCTTTAAGTGGACCGCATTTTGTCTTCGAGCCGTAATTTGCTCCTTAGTGGTATATGAGAGTTGAGGGAAATTTTCTAGGCATAGCAGAGGGTAATCCCACTTCACTCATAACTAATTTTAAATTGCATTGTTTATTTTTAAGGTGAAGATAATATCTATGTAGATTAAGGGATTTTGAATATTTAATTCTTTTATGAAAAAGAGTCATAAAATTTAAAGGTTATTTTTACAAACATAAATGTACAGAAAAATTCCCCCTTTTTTTTTTCAATACCTTATTGTTTTAAAAGCTTTAATATTTTTCTGAAATCAAATCCATGCTTGTCAAAACTAAAAGCAATTTAATTTGAATAAAAAGTTTACTCTATTACAAGTTGTCTGTTCAAAATTTCAATATACAGCAACTCTAAGGGGTTATGTCTCAACCACAATATCCCCCATCGCTACGCGTTGTTATAGACGGAAGAAAATGTTTTATGGTTCAGCAAACATAGTGCACTGGGTCACACCTTTCCAGCCAATAGTACACAAGACACGTTGATCACAAAATATGAACACAATATTATAAAATGCGATACCTTACTTCGTAATAAGCCGAACCATAAAACAGAAAATATTAATGCCAATTTGAAACAATACAAATTCTTTTTTTTAATTAAGCGTTCATTAAATAAAGAAATTAAACCAACAAGTAATCAAAACCAAAAACAAGCTAATGTCGAGAAGTCCTGTTAGACAAAGTTTTCACGTGATAAAATGGGTGATTGCATTTGTCGTGTCTAATGGCATTTTAGTCAGTGTCAGATAACTGTTAAGGGCATGATAAATACCATTTAAGGCATACGTCTACATTCGGAGAACTTTTTTCTTTAAACGTAGAAACTAGTTCATGTTTTTACATTTTTAGATTTATTTTTTATATTATCATAGAGAATTGCACTAAAAAATTTTATTCCTGGAGAAGTTTTTATAAAATTTCTAATAAATGAAGAAAATTTAGTAAAAAAAAAAAATCGGTGTAATCAAAAGGTCTAATTTTTTAATAAATTAAATTATTTCAATATTTTTTATGCAACACATTTCTTATGCAGAGTACTAGTGAATCCCCTAAAATCTTTGCTTAATATACACTTGGTAAAAAATTTTGGTCCTCCAAAATCATACACATAGAATTTTTAACGAATTTTCTTTACCTTTAGATCCAACTATGAGTGTAACATCATTAAATATTATCCAAATTTAAAGCTTTTTGGTCATTCACTAGTAAATACTATCAAAAGCATTCATAAAAATTTTCAATAAAATATTTTAAGAACTTTTTGAGAAATCGCATTTGAAGTTTCATCCTTTTAATAAAAATGCCGTTCTGAGGAAAACGCATTTGAAGGTTATGAAAGCAACTTTAACTATTAATAAATTAAAATATATGCTTAACATTCCCCACGCTTTCTTGCTTCAAAATTTTCTAATTGCAAAGTTGCTAATTATTAAAAATACTAGAAAAATGTTTTGAACTAATCTTCATGAAAATTTAAAAAGTTTTGTCCAAAAAATGCTCTTTAAAAGGCTTTTAATTCACAACTTTGGTTTCGAAGGCGCTACTTCCGTTTTGTTTTGACAGCTGTCACTGATGTTTAAACAACTGTAACTTTTCTTTAAAATGCCGTAGAGATTAAACAAAAACAGATTTAGAAGCCTAGATGTTGAAATTTTACAATAGAGAAATAAAAAAAATATGATTTTTGTCAAAAAATGACATTTTGAACGTAGACGGATACCTTAAGAAAATACCACGCTAATAGCAGAAAACGCTAGGTTAAATTGTATCGGAATACTAAAAAAAATAAAGTCATCAACGTTAAAAGTAATCTAGTGATAAATTAAAAGTCAATCAGATAAACCCCTCACCTCATCATTTCCGAAAAAAAAAGGGTCATTCTAAAATAAACGAATTATTCTTTTCAGACTGCGTGTACTTTTTAATCCTTATCTATGCACGAATGTAATGACTTATACTTTCTCTTGCCAAAGCATCCTCCATTAGCTGCACCTGTAATGAAGGCGGCAAGCCTAGGTCATGCATTTTTGGGTGCACCACTTAGAATTACTACAGATGGTACACCACGTAAGGAGATCTCAGTATCTCATTACGAATGATAACAATAAAAGGGTGGTAGCACGGTTCCAAACAAGTAAGCAGTTCTTCATTAGGATGGTAAACTTTGCACGATTGTTTCTGTGAGCAATCTGGATCATGAAACTCTTCCGTAAGAATAGAAGAAAAACAAAGTTTTTGAAGATGGCAAAAAAGAGACTTCAGTAGGTCTGTAAAAAAGAAGCTTAGTGCGACTTCATGACACCCTGAGAATGTCTTTGTCGTGGCTACAGATGAATATTGAAGCATGAATTAAAAAGAAAAGCAGAACATTACGAAATCTGATTAGTCTGTACTAAAATCTGATGCCATTTTCAGGAAATAGGATCTTACTTTTATTCAAATGCATTTTGTCGCTACTGTATTTTACCGTTGTTGCGTATTACGCCGTAAATAAAATGAGCCCAGGACGAGGAAAGACAAGCTGATTCATAACGTAAAATAACATTTAATTACACGCACACAAAACAAAACATAGGACTCCATTCTCACTTAACACTAAAAACTAAACTTGAAGTATGTAGGGATAGGAAAAGCCGAATATGCGTGCATACGCACATATAAAAACAGAACACAAGGGGGGAGGGGTTTAAACACCCCCTTGAGCTCAGACAAAATGGCAAAAATAAAAGTTTTAGTAGAAATTATGCGGGCTATTATTTTTTAGAATTATAACCCCCCCCTTGAAAAAATTCTGCGTAAGCCACTGTATGAAACAAAACTGAATGAGAAGCCACAACCGTATTAAATATGAGACAATATTACAGTTAAAACATTTTCGCACGTCTGATAAAAAATGATGAAATTGATACAATTGTGTAATAACATTTAGAGAAAAGCTAGAGATAGTAATATGTCTATCCTGTTTCCATTACAAGCTCAAATCATATTGGAAACTCATTTATACGAAATAATGAGTTATTCGAAATACTTCTCGTTTTCGAAAAATCCCCCCCCCCATAAGGCCAACAAAAAAGTGTATTTCGATATTAAAGAGCAGCGCCATACCATTCAGCCATCATCCGGCAGTCTCGTTGCCGGACATACTGTTTAAATTCGAATACGAACAGCTTCCAACATATATGACAACAGATGGCTTCGAATCCTCAAAATTGCTAACCCAAATAATTTGGCAAGACCACATAAGGAAAGGAATACCAGGGCACATGTGACCGCACTGATTTAGTAGTATAGGAAGACCTACTATTAGATAGAGTCAATAGAATGATTAGAATATATTAGATGTAATAGGAAAAAGAGCATCGAAGGAATGCTTAATATTTTCATTCAGTGTAAAGCTAATCCTAACAGTTCAGCAAAACCGCATAGGCAAAGAACACTAGGGCAGGTTAGGTGACCACAATGGTTAGCAGTGTCGGAAAAACCTACTGATATAGCATAGTGCCAATGGGATGATTACCATAAATTAGATATAACTGGGAAAAGAGCGCCGGAGGAATGCTTAATACTTTCAAACCAGTGCACAGTGAACTTTGGTGTTTCTGTCAGATCACAGAAGAAATGAAAACCAGGGCAGGTTCGCTGACCATACTGGTTTAGTAGTATAGAAAACCGTAATGATATACGATAGATCCAATGGGATGATTACTATAAATTGGGCGTAATGGGAAGAAGAGCACAGGAGAAATACTTTCATCCGATGCAGAACGAAAAGGGAAAATCAAAACCAGTTTTGATTACTAATTGAGAGGGAGCGGTTAAGCATCGATCTCTCCCACAGATGGAATGAAATGAGGAATAAAATGGAAATCAATTAGTCAAACGCTTCGTTAAACATACCTCTTCTTCACCCCTCCCTCTTCGCTCTCAACACGTATTATTTCGTCCCCGCCTATCCCGCGTGACGTCATCCATCCACATGGGATGTTGTCCGCGCATAATGAGTTGTAAAGGTCCCCTTAATGAGCCACGATGGAGAGTCGATGTCAATTAGGCAAGGACACACTGCCATGCAGCAAACCATCGCGGCAACGGTGGGCTTTTGTAACCGAAACGATCACAATTAGCAACAGATGGCACGAAAGATGCGGGATGACCTAGAAGTCAGATGTGTCGGGGAGGAGAAATCTTGCGTTTCGGGAGTTCTGCACACGAGAGGCTGGTGGCAGCGTCACGAGACCCGCAGTTAATTACCCTTGTAACAAGTGACCGATGACAGAAAGATAAACTGCTTGGAGTGGACTCCTAACACACATTTGACAGCTACCGAAGGATGGACTGGCGCCAGGTCAGACGGACATGGACAAATTTAGAAATTTCTGCTATTTGAAATAAACATTCGGTTGGCGAATGCAAGCACGAATGACAAGCACAAATTAAGTGGTAATTTATCCCGCTGGTGAAACGGAAGTTTCTGCAAATTTGAAATTTTGTAGATTCTTACATTACTTTATCTATTTCAATAGTAGATTTCAAGGATGTAAAATTACTGATAAATTTCCATAAATTATGTTTCAGCTACCTCTGTAAAGGAACGCTGGGTATTTAATTGGGCTAATATGCACATAGTTAAATGTTCCAAGAGATTTAAAGCATTCCAGTATGGCTTTACTTTATAAATACATAAAGCTATGTGTCATGGTTTTAGTCGATGTACCTGCCGAAAGAGTAAATTTATGTATGAGGTCCAAAAAATTCTAAAAAAGCGAAACAAATAACAAAATTTTAAATAAAACCAGATACTACAAAATTTGGTAGATTCATTATAGGACTGTCATCTACCTTCGATGACAAAGGAAAAAATGTCTTGAGGAAATATAAAAATTCTACAAATTATATTTCAGCTGCCTCTGAAAAGGAACGCTGGGCATTTAATTGGGCTAATATACACATAGTTAAACGTTCCAAAAGATTTACAACATTCCAGTATGGCTTTACTTAAGGATTCTCAAAATGTATTCCGCAGAACACTAAGGATTTTACAACGATACTCCAGGGGTTCTTCTATAATTTTTTTTAGCATGAACTGACATTGAAGTGACATATTTAATGAACTGACATTGGACTAATAAATATCATGACTTCATTAAACAGTGTCAGTATTCTGGTGTCGTTTGAAACAATAATATCCATTATTATCAGAAAAGTCTCTCTCTGTGCTGTTACTATCTACAACGACCTATAATTTCAAAACTTGCATTTCTGCTTATGCCTTAACGAAAATTAAACACCAGAGTATGGTGGGTACAGAGAATGATGTGAGAATAAGGCCCTTACTCTGGGCGTTACGGTTCGGTTCGAACCTTCGTTGTGAAGTTATTTTGACATGAGCTTGCGGGCATTATGCGAGCAAACTATCAAGCTGACGTACTCACACGTCAAAGTGACGTCACAACGAACTTTCGAACCGACTCGCAAAGTCCAGAGTAAGCCCACATAACTTTCTTCAATAACCCCCCCCCATAACTTTTTTCAATACAGCTAAACTTTAAAGAACTTTTTGACATACAAAAACAAAGCCATTCATACCATTAATACTTCTTACCAATATTTCATTTTACTTGTATATTATTTCATTAAAAAATTTCCTGTTTCGAAGTTATTTTCTGTAAGTAATATGTACATTTTTATGATGTTTTATATTGGCTAGTTTTATGTCTAATCAATGATTATAATGTTTCAATCATATCAATTATGTTTAATCAATGGTTAATAATAGACACTTAGTTTTTCCTTAAGTTTTTCTTATTAAAGATTTCCGTTGCTATGTATGTGGTAAGAAAAGGATTCCGTGGGATAAAAGGTTTAAAAACCAGGAGTGGTTCTCAAACTTCTTATTTCACGGAATGCTTTTTCAGCAATACGGAAAAAAATGACTACGAACAAACGAAAGCGATATTTCTCTTTACCCTCTAGGATATTCCCGTATGGCGTAAGCTGGGTCGGGGGACTAAATAACTTACCCTCTAGGATAAAAAGTTTGAGAACTACGAGTGGTTCTCAAATCTCTTATTTTGCTGAATGCTTTTTCAGCAATGTGGAAAAAAATGACTACGAATAGACGAGAACGATAGTTCTCTAAACCCTCTACCTTGACTCGAAATACCTCTCAAAAATAAGCAAATGGTAGAAAAAAATTCTCATCAACTTGACCTGGGATTTGGCCCTTTTTGCTTCTTTTTTGAGCCACCTACGTATATCAAACCCAGGGAAGACCAAACTCTTATTTTGTATCCATTTCGTAGTTGCGGGACGGGGGCGTATCTTGGCGAAAATGCATCCGCCGACTGTGTTGGTGCTCCGGAACGAGCTTTTAGTCAAAATCCTTAATTTACCTTTGTTGTAAGGGCCATTCCGAGGGGGTTAAAGCCCGATCTCACCATGCCCTCACACATAATAGCGCTTTCGGGTTCGCAGAGATAAGGAGAAAGATGACCGGTTGTTTGTTCTTTAATGAAGTCCACCTCAGGGGTCGAAACGCAACTATTCGAAGCTCGAGATGATGAATATTTCCTCTTCGTTTATTTCCCCACTTCATTGTTTTGGACAAGCCTGTTCAGCTCTGATAAGCCGGTATCGCAGTCGTATAGCTAAAATGCAAAGGCAGGTGTCACGTAGCTTGTGGCAACGAAATTACGGATTAAAATTTCAATCCTATTATATACCTTAGAATTCAGCATCAGTGTGCAGAAATGCATAAAAAAACTGAGGGGTAATTCTAAACGATTCTCCCTTTACAACCCTTCGCATATTTTGGGTCTGAGATCTGATAATAAAGATTAGCTGAAATAAATAAATAAATAAGAGCTAAATCAAGATATTAAGCAAAAATAAAATCATTATATCCTTTTTTTTACACCAGTAAAGAAACAGTATAAAAAATGTTCTCACAGTTTAAAAGTTACTTTCTTAGATAAAGACAATTTTATGACGTGACGTCTTTTTAATTTTATTACATATCATATCACTTAAACATAGGACATAACAGTTAAATTTTGTAAGGGTATTAGTTTACAGTATTTTCCTTTGAGTGTAGAAATCCATTTCGTTACTACAGTTAATTTTATTATTTTTCTAAAAATGTAACATGTCGCCAGCAGTATATTCATGTACAGATGGTTAAAATTGAAGGATAAAACATTTTTGAAATTCATTATTAGTTACTTACTCCTCCCCCTTTTACAAATAGTTTACTGAAATTTATCTTTTTTAAAAAACGAAAGTTTCAGGCCTGATAACATTTTAAAGCAAAGCTGAGAAAATGGCGCTAATATTTACAAACTATCATTTAACCCCTGCATTACCTCGGGCGTGTAAAAACGTCTTGCGCAGTCAATACTTTAACTGTCTTAGGCGCATATAAAAGCCTTCCTGTCGTACGTTTCTTAGTAACTTCTCACTTGTCCTCGAGTACACTCACTGATACGACAGTTAACATATGCAATGTATATGAATACGCATTACGACGCAGTTAACTCATCAACCGCGCAAAGCGTATATATGTGACAGTTACGGAGTTAAGAATGTGTTCAATTTTTGTAGAAAGTTCCCAAGAACTTAAAATATTTCAGTTATCCTTGCATATACAAAATAAAATTGTGTAAATTTTTTCTTGTAAATAAATGGTTTAAAATTTTTGCATGCACAGATGCTGTCTTTGAGTTATGCGAAATCAGTGGCGTACTCAGAATTTTTTTTCAAGGGGGGGTCATAATTTTCTGAAACTACTAAAAGAAATTTGAGTATGTAATAAAGCACTATTTGTATTTTAAGACACCCCCTCTCCGCTGTTAATATTCCTTAAACCGGAATACTCAAGAAGATTTTTGTTAGAAGAAAAAAAATATATCTTCAATCTTGGAGTGTGCCAATTTCAAAAAAATAATAGCCCGCATAATTTCTACTAAAATTTTTATTTTTTCCATTTTGTCTGAGCTGAAGGAAGGGGGGGGTTAAATCATTAACCCCCCTTACGTACTCCCCTGTGCGAAATACATACATACGTCAAGCCGATATTAGTCAAAATATACTCAGGGATGGTCAAAATGACTATTTAAAGTTTCAAAATGAAAGTTTCTTACAGACGTAAAACTGAAACTACTCGAAATTAATTGAGGCACATTCAGAATGAGTATTTCCATTGAAATCTAAACAATTTATAACTATTTAGTTTCAAAATAAAGTTTCTTGCAGACGTAACACTGAAACTACTGGAAATTGATTGAGGCACATTCAGAATGAGTATTTCCATTGAAATCTAAACATTTTATGACTATTTAAAGTTTGAAAATGAAAGTTTTTTACAGACGTAAAACTGAAACTACTCAAAATTGGTTGAGGCACATTCAGAATGAGTATTTCCATTGAAATCTAAACATGTTATGACCATTTAAAGTTTCAAAATGAAAGTTTCTTACAGACGTAAAACTAAAACTACTCGAAATTGATTGACGGACATTCAGAATGAGTATTTCCATTGAAATCTAAACATTTTATGACTATTTAAAGTTTCAAAATGAAAGTTTCTTACAGACGTAAAACTGAAACTACGCGAAATTGTTTGAGGCACATTCACAATGAGTATTTCCATTGAAATCTAAACATTTTATGACTATTTAAAGTTTCAAAATGAAGTTTCTTGCAGACGTAAAACTGAAACTACTCGAAATTGATTGAGGCACGTTCAGAGTGAGTATTTCCATTGAAATCTAAACATTTTATGACTATTTAAAGTTTCAAAATGAAAGTTTTTTACAGACGTAACACTGAAACTCCTCGAAATTGATTAAGACACACCCAGAATGAGTATTTCCATTGAAATCTAAACATTTTATGACTATTTAAAGTTTGAAAATGAAAGTTTTTTACAGACGTAAAGCTGAAACTCCTCGAAATTGATTAAGACACACCCAGAATGAGTATTTCCATTGAAATCTAAACAATTTATAACTATTTAGTTTCAAAATGAAAGTTTCTTACAGACGTAAAACTGAAACTACTCGAAATTGATTGAGGCACATTCAGAATGAGTATTTCCATTGAAATCTAAACATTTTATGACTAATTAAAGTTTGAAAATACAGATGTAAAACTGAAACTACTCAAAATTGATTGAGGCACATTCAGAATGAGTATTTCCACTGAAATCTAAACATTTTATGACTTTTTAAAGTTTGAAAATACAGACGTAAAACTGAAACTACTCGAAATTGATTGAGGCACATTCAGAATGACTATTTCCACTGAAATCTAAACATTTTAATTTTTCCCGATCACAATAGTTCCTTTACTTCGTATAAGGAAGTGATGAAAAGTCATTCCGTATGTGCTTATGTCGATTTGAAGAATACATCGAAAGAAAACATATTCACCGCAGGAAATAATAGCCAACTGATAGATGCCATGCTCCAACCAATGGATGTCTAAAAACCGGACAAAAGTCTCTTATTTATTTATTTTTTTCGAAATGTATGCGCATATATCTAATCTGGAACGGCATGTAAGAATAAACCCATAGTTGATGCGGTCAATAATTTTGTTTGAGAGTCTCTCGTCCCGTTCCTTGAATTCCAATAGCATCGCTATGGCAACGCACGTAAAGGTTAGGTTTCTGCATTGCAAATGGCACCGTACGGACACCGAGTTTCAGGAGATGGATGGGAGACGACTCGAATTACGCATGCTGCTCCAACATTTTATTGTCCCTCTCCAATGCGAAACTTAAAACAACGGCCTTCCTTTATTTATTCCTCCGAGAAACGCATACGGTACAGATATCTGAAATTAATTCAGCGGCAGCATGAAATCGAGAGCCCCAAAAACTTATTCATGACAATGAGCTGGCGACTATAGATATCCAGTCTCTCCCCACACAACATGCGTAGACCGCGGGAGAAAAAAAAATGAAAATCTTTGAATACTTTAAAATCATATACGGATATGCTATTGCTACCTAGAAATAAGGTGGTCGAATATATGACATGCGTTTTAAACAAAGTCTCGGAAGCAAAAAAAAATTTGAAGCAGAGGTTACAAAACTTTTTCATACTGGGGCCGAATATCCTAATTAAAAATATCTTGGGAGACACATTGTGGACAAAAATAAATGAATAAATAAAATATAATAATAACAATAAATTAAAGCTAGTTATATAATTTTATAAAATAGGTAAAATTTCATATTATATATGTGTGTGTGTGTGTTTTAACAATATGTATGTATGTAATATATCAAAATTATTTAACTTTAATATTTCCTTAAAAACCTCCTCTCATTCTAATTCCTTAAAATCTTTATCCCAGCCTCTAAATGTCATGATCAAAAGAGCGTTCTTCACTTAAAATTCTTTCGATCCATTTCCCAAAGCTTTCTATCCTATAGATGTAAATTTTCTGTCTATTTAATACGTTTCCCAACTGTCGCCGGCAAATGGCTTCGCGTTTTTTCCTGATTTACTCTTACATTTTCTGAGTAAGTGGGAAAGTTCTAAGAGCGAAGACAGAAAGAATTTTCCCACTTACTCAGCGAATTTAAATGTAAGATCAGGAAAAAAGCGGAGCTATTAGCCGGCGACAGCTGAGAAACGTGTTGAATAGACAGAAAATTTACATCTATAGGATAGAAAGCTTTGGGAAATGGATAAGAATTTTAAGTCGAGAACGCTCCTTTGATTAAGACATTTAGAGGCTGGGAAAAAGATTTTAAGGAATTAGAATGGGAGAGAAATATTAAAGTTAAATAATTTTGATTCATATATGTAATATTAAAATGCCTTATTTACATATTTTAATATTAATTTAATGACTTCTGTTCATAAATTACGTTGGGGGTTTGCGCGGTATTTCTGATTTTTCTCTCCAGACACGCTATAGACTTAATTCAGCCTCTGTCTGTACGACTTTAACCAATAGTTTGCGCGTTCTCTTTAAACATGAGTAATTTTTATTATCACGTGATCAATTGTGGTTAGGGATTATTCGTAGTCTTTTTTCCTAAGAAATCCCTACTTGGAAAGTGTGTGTGTGTGTGTGCAGGTTCACATTGTCTATGTGCACGTATGTTGAAAAAGTGCTTGCCTGTCGTATGGAGTTCATGTATCTCACCAGAAACAAAATGTGTTGTGCTTTTGAATGAGTGTTGCCCATATATATATATATATATATATATATATATATATATATATATATATATATATATATATATATATAGAGAGAGAGAGAGAGAGAGAGAGAGAGAGAGAGAGAGAGAAGGGCCGGACAGATAGACAGGTAAAGCTGTTGTTTCGTTTTTTTTTTTTTTTTTTTTTTTTTATTTGAGGAAGGACTTGACAAGTTTTATAGCTTTGTATCCATCAACAATTTTTCTGTTTTAAAAGTATTTTTTCATCGTGAAGGAAGAGGCAGCACTTTGCATTTTGTCCGATGCGGCGAAACTGCAAGAGTCCGCTTTGCTAACAGATGCCTTGTGTCGGAGATAAAACTCTGCTTTAACTTTCTCCTCGTGTTATTCCGCCACAACTTTGATCATGCGTTGTCAGAAACCCGAGTAGCAGAGCCGAGACAAAGGGAACTCGGTATCCATTTCTCATCTTAACATCTCATTTCGCGTTTCATCACTGAGGGTTTCTCCGTATCGCTTACAACAATCGACCGACACATTGCGCGAATCTGGCTGTTTTCGTGTATATTTTACATTGCACATACAATTCAGTAATTGTATCACGGAGTTACGCAGCTGCGTTCAGTGAAAAGGGGGAAAACGAGGAAAATTCGTGTAATGAAATGCTTTATCACTGCGTTATATCAAAGGTACAAATGTGGTGTTTAACTTAGAAGAGTCATTAAAAATCTTTCGTGACCAAGGAATGGGAAGATACTGGAGTTCATGAAAACAGAGAGCACACTCTGACAATATATATTACAGTTGAATACGATGTAAATGCTGGGCATTTACACTTTTTAGAAACTTTATTATCTTTAAATGATTTTATTTGCTGTACTTAACTGTTAAGAACTACGAAAAATGTTACGATATCTATCTCTCTGTAATAAATCTTCAAAAGAAAGTAATAAGCTATTTCTATATTTATTTTTCTTGTTAATAAACGACTGAGACTTGTTTGAGGAACCTTGCGTTATTTTGATGAATTTCTTTAACGTGAAATAAACTTAAACCTTTATTAGTTAAAACTTGGAAAGCAATAGTTAGAATATAATTCTAATTATATGCTAATTATTGTTTTTATAGCCCTATTATTCTTGCATTTAAAAGCATTGTTCTTGAATAGTTAAAAGATGTTTATATATCACTAAAACACTCAAGGCCTTGCAGTTACACATGTCTTTTTAATTCTATAAAATTTCATATTGGATGTTCAGGAAAAGCCTGAAATCTTACGGGAGATAATGATGCAAGAATGAAAAATTATTATGATTTATATTCAGTATTGTTGTTCGAGTAAGCTTGAAATTGATTAACAATGAACTATTTAATGTACTATTTTTTAATCAGTAAGAAACTCGAAGTTAATCAACTTTTTTAAATTTCTAATTACAGTACATAGTAGGTCACCATCCAAACATGACAAAGAATGAAATATATATCTAGAAAAATTTGTGGTTTAATTTAGTTTGGAGATCTACGGTCCATTTTATTAAAACGGACACCTCTGCTTAAAGCCAGTTAGTTTCGAACTCGTGGACTGTGGTATCGAAAGGCATAGCCCTATCAAATTCAAAAACATTTTGGAATATATGTGAGGGGAAATAAAATCTAGATGGAATTTGAAATCTAAAACTAATGATCTCAACACAGTGCAACTTAGTTTGACAGCTAAGTTACTATCATTTTTCGGTTGTCAGCCACCGTGTAATTCAAAAAGGAATCTGTATACGGAGAAAGATTTTAATATTTCACTCCGAGTTGAAATTTTAAATTTGTAAATAATAATAGTAATAATAAAATTACACAGTGGTATATAAAATCCCTATCCGACTTAAAACAACGTAACAGGCTTGTTGAGCAAAAGCGACCGTTACGGATCGTTAGATTTCGACAGGACATTCATCAACATTTAGGATATTCGGTCGGCCGCCCCCTCGACAGAGAAGGGTCCGCTAATTTCTACGGTGCGTGTGCCCCGTTGCATCGCCCATCAACTTCCCTTTCCCCTCTGATTTTGGGGACAACAATCTACCACATCCTGGGCAAAAATGGATTAACAACGGACGGTGACTGAAAAATTAATGCGACATTATTTCAGCTTACTACCCCGATTCACTTTTGGATATTTTCACTCCAAGACACAAGCATGAAGGCCAAGCAGGAACAGAGTTTAATGTCTTTCGCTGAAGTGGGTCAGTAGTTTTAGGCGACGGAGGTTGTTGTGGGGGAAGCAAGGAGGTACACAGATAATTCGTAATATAATTTATAACACAATTACACCCCGATCTCTCCAGGCCTGGGAAGCTTCAGAAGCGTGAACTAGAAGAAAGAAGCGTTATTCAAGATAGAGGTCCCACTCTGTGATGCAGTGAAATATAATGACTCTACCTACAAAGAAGATGATCTGAATAACCTCTAATTAAAGAAATTAACGACTCAGAACAAATGGCTGGCTGGTTGGTTCGAGTGTTACGTCCTATGTTTAGCAACTGTGGGACTAATTAGACAAGGGATTATTGTTTAATGTCAATTTCAAATGGCTACTATGATAAAAACCAGACTTTGAATTACAAACATCAGCATCTTAGCTATTCCGCCTCCATTCAGCAAAACAAAATAAAAATTAGAGGAAAGTAAGCGTAAACGACAATATTCTTCTCTGTTCCTACACAAGAAACAATGAAATGAAAAGGGTATAAATGAATGTGGTGGAGAGCTCCAATGGCAATTGGCAGATCGACTGGGGAACATACATAGTCTGTGTCCACAGATAAAGAGAGCACTGTAATACTCAATATATTGTAGGAATTGAAAATACTTAAGCATATAACAGAAATCGAAGATCACATTCCATGCAGATATATTTTAGGCGTCACTCGATTACACGTTGAAGAAAAATCCCAGTTAATACAGAAACAAGTTTCGTCATTTTGTTCCTCCAACAATTCAAAAGAGAACAATTCAAACTTCCAAGAATTATGACAAAATAATTAACAACTACATTTTCAAATTTCAAATCATATGAAACGGCATTATAGGTTTCGAAAGTAAACCAACCATTTTCACTTTGGTCGCAGTCATGGGTCTTGATATCATTTTAAGAACAAAATAGAATAGCGAATCCTCGTCACATCATTGGTAGTACTCATCGAAACCATAACAAGAAAGTCTGCTTATTCGTTTCCAATATTAATCTGATAGCACCAAATCCAATCAAAAGCATCCATATTCTTCTCACCTTGACAAATGTTCAAAAATATCCTATATATAATTTTTAAATAACAGCTAAAAACTGTACTATAAATAGCCAAGTAATTTCCTTATTCCTACAAACTGTTATGTGGGCGATTTCATAATTTATACAGGTTCGCATTAATGTTCCACAGCGGAAACTAAGTTACAGTCTTTCTAAAACCTAGCGGGCCGACTTAGGTGTCATGTTTTTGCTGGGTGAACAACACATTCGAATAAAAACCAGGAAACAAGTTCCAACTTTTTCAGAGATTGTATTTGATACAGACAAGGAATGAACATAAGGTCAACGAGTTCACAAGTTACATACAATGTATCTCCTAAAACTTCCTGACAGCATTCAATCATGTGGTGCTATAGAGTGCTTTGAAGCAAAACAAGTACTTCCTACTGCAGAACTAATTTTAAGTCACCAATATGTAAGGTTCAAAAAGAAGGAAAATAGTAAGTTTTTCTCTGGGTAGAAGTTTGATATTTAATATAGTCTTTCCCATACTGGAATGATAAATTCCAGGAGTCTGTCCAAAATTTCAGACAGGGTCTTGATTTTGTGAATATGTGAAAAGTCTTCTCATAATTTTGTGAAACTGAAATTAACATTATATCTAGTTCTTTCAGCAGAGGTTCTGTTATCTGAATTTGTAAATTTAGGAATCTGCTTTGTGAAAATATATAAATTTACGAATCTGAAATTAGAGTAAGATAAAATATCACTTTAGAGAGTCTTAATTAGGAAAAACCACATGTATATGTATGTATATATTAACATATACAGATTTACTAATACATATTACATTTAATCAACAAGTAACGTTTTAAAATAAAAAGTAACATATAAAACCTTAAAATTGAAAAAGAGGATGAATAATTTCTAAGTCTCAGATGCAGTATTCTCAGAAGCTATAGGTTTTAGAAGGGCTCATTACTAAAATGAAAATATTCTAAAGGTCAACTTGAACAATAAAATATTTTATGAAGGGTTCGTTTTTACAATAAAATATTTTGTAAATGGTCCTTTACTGGACCCAGGTTTAGCTTAATCAGACCCTGCTTTTCAATTAATATTCATATTGTTTTAATTGAATGGGAAGATAAGCATGTAAAAATTCATTATAGTAAATTCTGAATAAAAAGGCCTAGCAAACATGAGGCCAACTGTAAAACATGGAGAAGGGAGCGTGTTCGTATAGGAATATACGGCTGCAACAAAGGTTGGCCAATTAGTGCTTCTAGAAGCAACTATGAATCAGTATGTTTAGATTAGCCTTTTAATGTATAATCTAAAGCCTGTTATTTGCAGGTTGGAATTCCAATTACTTTTCAATGCTATTGGTATAATGACCCTAAACATTCTGCTGTTATTACTCGTTTGTGGCTAATATACAAATGTCCTAAATTAATTAAAACAACCTCACCTATTAAATTTGAATATTATAAAAAATTAATGGCATTAGTTAAAAGTTGGAATAAGAAATCACATTTCTCAAAAGAGGACTTTAATATAGCTTTATAAAGGCCTTATCACACGTTAACTTTTACTTGTCTTAAAAGCAACGAAATCAGCTTGAAATTTCTTTTCCCTATGATGAATGTACTGATTTTGCGTGTGATACGTTAAATATTAAACAGATTAAAGGCCTTATCACACATCCAACTCAAACAAAATAAATTGGTTCAAAAGCTTCCGACGTATGATAAGGACTAAGAGTAAAATCATGAATATTGCAAAATTCGTATTAGATTTATGCTAACAAGATTAGAACACGTTAAGAGACAGAGAATACACCAAAAAGTATTAAATAGAAAACAGTTTGTTCTACTCGAAGCAAAGGAATATTATCATTCAAAATACAACACAATAAAAACTAAACACTTCTAGGGAAGCTTTTCGGGGCTGCAATGGACAAAATTTATGATACAGAAATTTACGCTGTAAAGAAAACACAGCTGATAAAGCATAACAAAGTCTATTGTGGCGGTACTTTTAATTTATAGTGCCGTACACTTATCAGTTATTATCACATTGGTGGGGGCAAAATGAACTAGATTATTTTCAACCTATTGGGGGATGTTAGAAAAACAGTAAACTCTCTCTAAATTTTGTGGGAAGATAAATTTCTTCTCTTATTCTTGAATTACAACCAGATATTCGATGCAAAAACAGCTGTAATTGTCAAAAGTTATAATTCTACTAAATGTGCCTAGCTGCAAATGAAAATTAAAGCAAACCTTATAATTTCCTAGAAACAGGAAAGAAATATGAAAAAAAATGAATTTAAATAATGTATTAATTTGTTTTATTACAATACCACAGACATGTTGACTGGTTGGTTGGTGTCAAGTTCATATAGAAGTAATTTAGACTTCTCATGGAAAAATGGTTACATTCATTGCCTTGGAGAAATTTTGATTCTAAGAGTGGGTAATTGTAATTTAGAAGTAGTGACCAAACAGAAAACTCCCATTACTGGCCTGACGTCCTCAGAGGTATCGTTTGGAGGACACTACGATTATGAACGTATTTTATGTGCCCAAGCTGTAATTAATGAACACAGCGTATATTTGGTTGGATTGAGCCTCAGTCCCGTTATAATTTGGATACGTGATCGACGCCTTTGCCGACTGAGCTAACGCAGCTAGACAAGTAGACTATCTATTGTAAAGATCTGCAATGATCCCTCGTTTTTCGCGGTTAATAGGGACCAGAACCTTCCGCGAAGTAGGATTTGCCCCTAAGAATTTTCGTGTATGCGGGTACAAGAATGTTTTAAATATGTAAACTGTATTGTTACGAATTTCGCACGTTGGCATGTATTTTTGCCGTATACTGTGTATTATAATGGGTAAATCATGTATTTGGCGAGATATTGGCTCGTAGGCGATGTTTTTGGCGATTTATCGCCTAATTTGGCGACTTGGTGACTTTCTTGGCGTCCGTTTGTACCTAGTACTTTCTAGAATATTCCAGTTTCTCCCGAGGATATAAATACCGGGGGCCCATCCTGATCGAGGTTCAGTTAGCTGAGAAATTTGTAGAGGTAAAGACCTACGTTGTTTGGCGCTAAGAGTTTTAGTGAACTATCGCCTGTGCTAGCCAGTTCTCGCGGTGTTGGCTGCTGTATTCGTGTTTTCCCTGCATTACGAATAAAGTGCTGTTATTTTTGCTGTCTTAATTCAAAGTCTACTCAATCCACGAACGCTAAGCTTCATAAATTGGTAACAATATTTATACTTTACACATTTTAAACAAAAATTACAGCAGTATACGTATTTAGTTAAACGTGTCACTGCTATTTAATAATGTTAATTACAGAATCTTATAGCGTAATAAATATTAATCAACATTGCTTTCTGAGAGAGGCGAAGAGTCTTGTGTTGGTGGCGGAGGAGAGGTTCTCAATTGGCTCTTAGAAGCTTTAGACTCACTCGGACAATCTTCTGCTGGTTTGGTTTTGGTTTGGAGCTCTACGGTCTACTATTTAACACATTGCTTTCTGAGAGAGGCGAAGAGTCTTGTGTTGGTGGCGGAGGAGAGGTTCTCAATTGGCTCTTAGAAGCTTTAGACTCACTCGGAGAATCTTCTGCTGGTTTGGTTTTGGTTTGGAGCGCTATGGTCTACTTTTTTGCAACACGAGGGCTAAAGAGAATATGACCTACTGCTTAAAGCCGATTCCAAACGGCTACGGACATCCATGCCATTGTGGAATTCTAACCCACGAACTCCGGTACCGAAGACCAGCACCCTAACCTTCGGCGAATCTTCTGATGGAGATACTGACATGATGGGCTTTATCTTAGAGAGAAGCATGTTGATGGATAGTTGTTGTCTTTGTTTTTTCTCTTATTGGTCGATGTCGAACCGGAAACCAATCACTCGCCTTTATGAGAGCCCGTGGTATGTAGTCTGAGTCAACTCATCTCTGTTTGACATGCAGGGATTCTTCTCTCTCGCGCATCACCATGAAACAAGGCTCCTTTCCGCAATGTGGCTGCCAACATGGTTGTATTTTTTCATTTTTATTTTTTGATGAATATTTGGAAAAAACCCGCGAAACACTGAAGCCGTAAAACATGAAGCGCGAAGTTTCGAGGAAACACTGTACCGCGATATTACTGCATACCGCATTATAGCACAGTATAGCTTAGCAAAGCATAGTTATAGCATAGTATAGCGTAGTACAGCATAATATAGCACAGTATAGCTTAGTATAGAGTAATATAGCGTAGTATAGCATAGTATAGCGTAGTATGGCATATTATAGCATAGTATAATGTAGCATAACACAGTGTTATCTCTGAAAAGATAACTTGAATTAATGCATAATTATTAACCAAAGACTGGAAAATTAATAAACTATCTGACATTTTTCAAAATGTGATTACGAAATTGTTTTAACCCCGAGAAACACTTCCAAGTAAAGAATACTTGGAGATCACCACAAATAATGTAATACATAAAAAGGCATAAAAGAATTACAGGCTTGAAAAACAATTTACATCTACAGTAAACCTTTAATTTTCTCCCCTTTACATCATCTCTAACCATCACGTTTAAGTTATTGTTCCGATTGCAGATGGATAATGCTTGGAACAATGAACCATTTCACGTTCTCATAGTAGACTAAAGCATAAAAAAAATTACCGCTCGTCTGTGAAATATTTCGTAACGAAAGACGAGCAAAATTCACTTTTGTCTAGCATAATAACGGAATTCGAGACACCCTATATTCAGATCTTTTAACAATCATTTGCATGGATTTCAAAAGAACACATGCATACCTTTCATTTTGGCTTTGTTAGATATATATGAATTACAGTTAATCCAAACATTTACATGAATTATTCACCGCAAAAAAAAATTATGCATTGTTCTATGATATTTTGCATTATAAGATAACAACAGCTTCGAACCCAGCCTTCAGGATACCGAATGTATTTTATATTTATTTGACAAATATATTAGATATTATAATAAACCGGTAATATAAACAATTTTAGAAAACAAAACTTAATTTCGGAAAAAAAACACTTTATGTTATTTATTTTTTAATAAAACTTAACCCATTAAATACTTGGTGTCTCTTTTTAGATAACGCTAAAAATAGCTTATAGAATTTTTATGTTTTCTTAGAACGAATTTTCCATTTGAGAGTAGGTAAAAGATAATCTTAAAAAATGTTTAAAAAAATTAAGTTATTTCTATCATTTAACCCGCGATGACACGGGGTGGGCCTTTGAGGCTTGTTATAAAAAAAACATTCCACAAAAATTTTTCAATAGAAATAAACTTTCAAAATTGTCAGTAACTTTCCTATAGATCTTCTAAACCCAATAAGATGCATTTCCGAAATTTTGTCTGAATATTTTTCTCAGAAAAAGATATTTTTAATTTATGCTGGCCTAGACGTGCATAAACTTTTGCAGTTTTATTTAGTGTTTGTGGTGAAAGATGCTGTCAAAACTACATCGTTAAATGATTAAAATGATGAAATATAAAGATGAACTATAGGGATGTGATTAAAGTTTTTAACTTGTGTGCGTCTCATGTTTGTGCTTTCGGAATACTAATGAAAAATATTTACAGTCCGAAATACTTTTAAAAATTAATATTTCAAACAATCCTGAATATATTTTGAGCTTTTAATAAAGTATATTTGGAAAAACTAACTTTCTACCCATCATTAAAAGCAATTTTGTTCTCGCCTAACTCCGAGAAGAGCGAGTCCTCGAGGGTTAAAACTTTTCCATTCGGATCGACACTTTACGATTTTTTGAACATCGCACATAAATTCCCTTTTCCGACAGGTACATAGACGGAAATCATGACAAATTACTTTATTATAAGACTCTATTTTATAGTACTTATTATACATGTAATGCCAAATAAAGTTTTTCCCGAGGTTTTTCCTTTTTCATAAACGGGACAGCTTATCACTAACGTTACGTGCTGTAGTATTTAAAGTTGTTTAAACTTTATATTTATTTATTCTATGAAGTCTGAAATAACTTAGATTTAAGATATGCATCGATATTATATCGGAAAATAAAAAATCAATTTTTTTAACGTAAAAAACACAAGGAAGAGATAAATCGTAAGTGATAA
This sequence comes from Pardosa pseudoannulata, assembly GCA_032207245.1. Lineage (NCBI taxonomy): Eukaryota > Metazoa > Arthropoda > Arachnida > Araneae > Lycosidae > Pardosa > Pardosa pseudoannulata. The sequence goes on from CM063508.1 coordinate 120,658,458, forward strand.
GTAGAAAAGAAATATATATTTTATACTTGAATAAGTACGTGCTATAACTTACATTCACATGTAAATGATAAATATCAAGAAAACGATTGTTTTTTTCAATTCTCGATTACGTTCGAGTATGAAAAATTATAGCAACACATCAAGTAAAACTAAAGTATCCTGAGTGTGCACAGTTTGGCCAGTTTAGAGCGCTCGAGTTAACTCGAGCGTGCACGTTAAGGGGTTAAAGGTTCGGTTTGGTTTCGCAGTGCTACGGTCTATTTTTTGCAACACGAGGGTTAATGAGGTTAGGTTAGGTTAGGAGCGCTACGGTCTACTGTTTTGCACACGAGGGCTAATGAGACCGAGACCTACTGCTTAAAGTCGAATCCGAACGGCTACGAACATCCATGCCATAGTGGGATTCGAACCCATGAACTCCGGTACCGACGATCAGCTCCCTAACCAATCGGCCATCGTTCGGCAGAGAGCTAATGAGACCGGCACCTACTGCTTAAAGCCGATTCCGAACAGCTACGAACATCCATGCTATACTGGGACTACGAAATCTGGTTCCGAAGGCCAGCACCCTAACCAATCGGCCATCGTTCGGCTTAAAGGGTTAAAGAGCCGTTATATTTGACGATTAATGCTTACAAAGTATTTTTTCTACAAAATTATTTTAATACAAACAAAATTTAACAAAATACCCATTCAGGCTTGATTTCACAGACAATGTTAACTCCCCCTTGAAATTTTATAGAGGGCGCTCATTGAACCCAATGTGGGGAAACGACTCCCTATGTTTTTGCTCGACTGTCAGTGAGAATTTTGGCCTTATCAACAGGAGTAAGTGTTTTACGCCTTCTTACTTCAGTTCATCAATAAACTTTTGATAAATTTTAAAATGAACCAGTTGTGAATTAATTCACTTAATTTTGGGATCCTGATATTTTTGAGCCCATCGCTAAGTTACCTCCAGACGTTTAGAAATAAAGAAAGATAAGGTGTGGTGTATTTCTATGGTAAATAACCACCGATTAGTTATAATCGACTGTAGTGCAACTCCGCCTAAGCACGTTGCATTAATAAAATTAAAAATAATTTTAATTTTGGAAATGATCAGTCACTCGCGACAACGAAAAACATTGCAATTAAAAAAGTGTCAAATGACATTACTGAAAAGTAAGTTTACTAAATAAAAAAAAGAGAAAATAACTGAACGCCTTGAATAACATAAAAAAATTACATCTTTTTAAAGCTCATTTTACATACTCTGATATGAATGAAATTCCTAATAAAATTTAAATTGCTTTAAGCTAGTCATTTGAAAAATATATGTAATGTATGATAGCAAAGCTCGATTCAGGGAGAAAAATAATTCTATCTCCGTACTAACCTCCGAACAATTTAACCTGCTTAAAAACTTGCTAGGTTTGACATGAATCCCTGTGCAAAATTTTATCAAAATCAGTCCAGCTACCTAAAAATACATAATAAACATATTGGCATAGATACAAAGGAATATATGTATATATATATATATATATATATATATATATATATATATATATATATATATATATATATATATATATATATATATATATATATATATATATATATATATATATATATATATATATATATATATGTGTGTGTGTGTGTGTGTGTGTGTGTGTGTGTAAGGGAGAGAGAGAGATCACAGTCAGCATTCACATATGCAGTTTTAAAAAATCGCATATGTAGTTTGAAATAAGAATTACATTTCCCCAGATAATCATTAAATGTACTGCTTTGACAATGGAACATGAAGTGGAAAAACAGAAAAAGGAACAGACGCAACAGCTAATTAAACCTTTAGTAACAATGTGCAACAATTTCTCATCCACTGTATAACGCAAGAGACGCTTGCATAAAGCACCTGCTATACAGAAACTTGCAAATTCTTCATTGAATTACATCAGTTTCGAGTAGACACTTTAATGCTTTTCTCATCTAAACTAGTCGTATGTTTGACAATCATTAAATGCACTGCTTTGACAATAGAACATGAAGTCGAAAAACAGAAAAAGTGAACAGACGCAGCAGCTAATTAAACCTTTTGTAACAATGTGCAACAATTTCTCTTCCACCGTATAACGCAAGAGACGCTTGCATAAAGCACCTGCTATACAGAAACTTGCAAATTCTTCCTTGAATTACATCAGTTTCGAGCCGATACTTTAATGCTCTTCTCATCTAAACCAGTCGTATGTTTGCTGGTAAATACAAGTGTAGCTAGTGAACGTTACAAGCAGACTTTATACTGATTTAATATTGCAGAAAGCACCTGCTATACAGAAAACTTGCATACTCTTCCTCCGATTACATCAGCTCTGAGCCGATACTTTAATGCTTTTCTCAGTTAAAGCAGTCATATGCTTGTTGTTAAATACACATGTGGACTGTAAACGTTAGGAGTAGACTTTATACCGATTTAATATTCCTCTTAACACTGGAATTATGTCTTAACACATACGTCAATTCGTGAAACTGTCACATTTTTTGCAATATGTACATAAAAAAGTACATTCAATAAAGAAAGATTCATGCGCACCTGTGATAACAGCAGTTTGTTTTATTCAAAGACTGTGGAGGCACTAGCATTTATCAGACTGTGAAACGAGGCGGTTTGGTTTGGAGTATTACGGCTAACGAGAATGGGACCGAATGCTTAAAGCCGATTTAGAACGTCTACAAACAACCCTGCCAGCAGCGGAATTCAATCTCACGAACTCATCAGACCATTATTCAACGAATCTAGATGGGATATTCCCCTCCAATAGAAAGTCATCGGTTGCAAGAACAAATTTCAAACCTCACTCAGCACCCACCATCCGACTGTAATCTTCCATGTAAATGTTTTATAAGTTCTCCCAAACGCCTGATAATATCAGGGAGACAAGATTGTAGTGGGGATGGTTGACAGCTTCCCATTGAAGTTTCAGCAGCTGATCTTTTAAGGCATTTGTTGTGAATTTCCGTTTCTTCACATCCTTCTGCTGTACAGAATGACGATACGACTCGTTATTCCTCTTTTGATACTAACATTTCAAAATGTGAACATAAAATGCATTTCGGATTATAATTTTATAAAACTTTATAAAAATGTAATTTTTTACTGGACTGGATTAGAAAAGAAAAAAAAAACCTGATTTGGCGTATATCTTTTACGTAAATGTTTTATGAGTTCTCCCAAAAGACTGAAAATCTCTGGGAGACAAGATTGTAGAGGGGATGGTTGAGAATTTCCCACTGAAGTTTCAGCAGCTGATCTTTCACGGCATTTGTTGTGAATTTCCGTTTCTTCACATCCTTCTGCTGTATGGAATCGTGGTACGACTCGTTATTCCTCTTTTGATACTGCCATTTCAAAATGTGAACATAAAATATATTTAGGATTATAATTTTATAAAACTTTATGTACAATTTTTCTGGAATTGAATTTAAAAAAAAAAAAAAAAAAAAAAAAAAAACCCTAATTTGGTGTATAGGATCAGCCTCGTTATTTGTTGAATACACTTTATATAAAATCAAGAACAGGTACACTAATAAATCATTTGGACTGTAAGATCTATATGATATTATGACGTATCATGTCATTAAATGTCGAATGATAAAATAGAAATCAACAAGATCGTAAAGAAACTGTACTGAGAGCTACAAAATTAAACAATTCAACTTTAACTGGTGCCAAACGATGGCCGAATGGTTAGAGTGCTGGTCTTCGGTACCGGAGTTCGTGGGTTCGGATCCAACTAAGGCATGGATGTTCGTAGCCATTCGGAATCGGCTCTAAGCAGTAGGTCCCGGTCTCATTAGACCTCTTGTTGCGAAAAAGAAGACCGTAGTTGTTCTAAACCAAACCTAGTTTTAACTGGAGTATAGTTTTGTTCATATAGCTTTATTTATTTATTTATTAAGTTATATTTATAAACGAATCAGATTTACTCTAAAATAAAATTTTAAAGTTTTGAGTTCCTCCTATAATTATATTAAGACATACATTACGTAACCGTGCAGCACTGACTGTGAAATTTCCAATGCTTTGATTTCTTCAAATACCCATTTCCATGTAAAGAAGGAAAATCTTGGACTTACCTAAAAAGAAACAAAAAATATGATTAAATAAACTTTAATTAAATTATTATTAATATTATCAATAGAATACACTCCAGAAATTCATTATTAAACAATTCATATTTCAATAAATGGTTGTACGGTTAAAGCATTAAAAACTATTTTAATGTTAACAATTTCCAAATGTAACAAAATAAATTTAACATAAAGACTGTAAGAATAAAAGAAATTTTACATAAAAAAATATACAGTGAAATATGCTTAAGAAAGTTATATTGCTTAAGATGTTTAATTTTTTGTTTGAATTTTATTCATACATGTATAATTGAAAATTGCCTTCGTTTATAAGTTTTATTTTTATTCATTTTCTCGCTCAAATAGTCTTATTCCCTTTAAACTTTCCTTTCTAATTCATCGTGAGGCTTGATAAATATTTTAAC
>CM063508.1:120667998-120685498 GCA_032207245.1 Pardosa pseudoannulata
ACGATGGCTGATTGGTTAGGGGGCTGGCCTTCGGTACCGTAGTTCGTGGGTTCGAATCCCACTGTGAAACGGATGTTCGTAGCAGTTCGGAATCAGCTTTAAGGTCTAGGTCCCGGTCTCATTAGACCACGCGTAGCAAAAAGTAGACCGTAGCACTCCAAACCTAACTTAAACTTTTAGCTGTTCAAAAGTTTTTTTTATTCTTATGAAAAATGTGAGAAGGTTCCGGAGTTATCAAATTTTCTTATTCTCCAGAGCTGCTCCGGAAAATCCGGAATAGTTGGCATGTCTGCTACAGTGTCTGACTTCAATCCTAATTGATTATTTGAATAAAAATGCTCTGTTTTGCTATTTGAAATTTTATACACGATTTCTATTCGGTGAAACCAGATAAGTTCTTGTGTTAATGCCACTTGGTAAAACCAAGCACGTGAACTAGATACTAAGCGTATAAAGATGGAGGAGGAGGACACCTTTCGTTTGAAGAAAACCGCTAGAGTGGAAGAACGACTTTGCTCAAGGGAGTCTTCGTAATTTAGAATCAGGGATCAAGTAGAAGACCCTATTCTTGATCTGACACCTCCAAGAGGTATTGTCTGGAAGAACATTGCAACTGCAAACCTATTTACGTGTGCCAGCTTACAATAATGAACATAGCGTTTCTTTGGCTGATTCGTGCCTCAATCTCGTAAACTTCCAATTCCGAAATAGTTGCCTTTCCAACTGAGTTACCGCGGCTAAAAAATAGTAAACAAAATCACAATCCTGTTATAAATTATTTTTATTAATTTTCTTATGAGACTCAAATTGATTTACTCAACAGGTCCTAGTAAAATGAGTTTCAACCCTATACTAGAAAGATTCCAAACTGTCGATTGAGAGTTACTTGTAAATCGCAGTTGGTCCTTAGGCTGAGAAGGAGTTGTTTTATCTTTAAAATGCAATGAAAATATTTGGCCTATTGCACCTAAAGAACAATATCCAATGTTGGTTCAAAAGTGAAAGAAATGTTCAGTTCAATATACAGTCAAACTTCGGTAACTCGAAGTCCCAGGGGACCCTTAAAAATATTCGACTTATCCGAAGTTCGAGTTATCGAAGTTACCTCCCATTTCTCTCAACTGTCACTTAAGATGGGTCGACATGGTTTAAATGGTTTGATATATGCCATAATACTATAGTTGTACGCATTTCAATTTTTTAATAGCTTATGTAAATAACAAGAGAAGAATGGGTTCAAAAGGTTTAAAACTCAAGAAATTATATAGTATTTATATTCATTACATATTATATAGTATACATACATGTAAATCTCATTTGAAAAAAAAAACAGCCATTTTTAAGGTTGTTGGCATTCACAAAGTCACCTAATTTTTGAACACAGTTAAATAGGGTGTTGTCTGTACCTTCGGTGGTCTCCAGGTATTGTTGTAAGATGTGAATAGCGTCCTGTGCTGCCTTGCTCGAAGGTTCTCGAAGTTCACGAGTGGACTGGCATTCGAAGTTTTGAACAGAATTGTGTTTTTTACCGCTGAAATCTATCACAAAAACTTCGAATTAGAAGATGTTTACTTCGAGTTATCGAGACTTTTTTAAAGAAAAGTATGGAAATGATTCGGGACTTTATTAAAAGTTCGAATTAACGGATTATTCGACTTATAGGAAGTCTACTTATCGAAGTTCGACTGTACCAGAAGAAATTGCATGATGGATATTTAAACAACTGTCTTCGAATGGCAGGGCAGTACCTACGTTCCCAAGTTTAAAAAACTTGTTGATGACCAAAGAGAGAGCTATCCTTCTTTTAAAAATTAAAAATTTGTTCTTACATTTCTAATTCATTATTAATGACACTTTATTTTTTTTTTCTTGTAAGTTATTTTTGTTTTTCTTTTAAAGTTTTATGATAATTGATTTCATATTTGCTAAAAATGTATGTGCATGGCAACAAACTAAAATTTTAAAAGTAAGATTATGAAAAAAATCTTATTCCCGTTCTAGTTTGTTTTGACACTCTCCAGTAAGATTTTAAAATGTTACGTTTGGTCAGAAGCTTCATAAATTGGGCAATTACTGCTCCAGTATGCACTGACCTTGAAGGCCATTAAGTTGAAAACTGGGCATAATCCTTGGATTCATCCTAAGATTACAGATTCTTTAAAACTTGATTTAAAGTGGCAATAATGTGGTATTACTAATTACATTGAATAAATATTTATTTTTTGTTCATTTACATTCCGTGATAAATTTTCTCTTTGCGTTTTTCTTTTTTAATTATTTTTCGATATAATTTCTTTTCCATGAAATATTTGCACCTGAGACCCGAGACTTTACACTGAGAATCAACAAGAATGCCTTGGACACGGTAGCAAATCCACCAAGAAATTTAAATTTATCGAATTTTAATAGGGAATCTCTGTAGGTTCATTCAAATCATCGGCTGGTGCTTGATCCCTAATAAAAAATATATTTCTAAAATTAAATGTATTTCCTTCACGGATAACTTCTACATATTTTTGAAAACTCGCTTTAAAATTTAGGATATACATATCAACCACAAATGGCCTATTAAATATATTTACTTTTTAACTACATTTATTATACCCCAAAGAAACATAAAAAGTTCATGACCAAACTTTGAAAAACATGTCTGCAGCGCTAGCTGTACATGACTTTCTTTACCAATAAAAACAATACAGGATATAAAAAAAAGTAAGAGGCCAAGCTATCTATCTTCCTTTGAGCCCGAAGAGCTGTTGTGTTAATTTGTTCGGCAATAACTACCTGCAGTTACGGCTGAGAGTCATAATCCACCTCCAGATTATCCAGAACAAAGAACACGGAGGCAGGAGAGCCATAAATTATGCTGACACCGAATCACTTTAAATCGATAGCAAATAAATGGCCCGCAGGGATTTTTTTGAACAGCCGATGAACAATGGGTACACAGATTGAGGATCGATTGAAGGACGCCCGTCATTCTAAAGAAAAACTTTTATATATAAAGAAAAAAAATTATCTATAAGACTATTTTTTCTCCTGAAAATTATGGGTTTGCTTTTTTAGTCGCTTTTATTAAATTGTGACTTTATGTATTTATTTATTTTTGATAGCATATTGTTTGACATTTTCCTCAACCACTTCTGGGAGGTCCAGCCTTCTTGTTTTTGAGGTTCATCAAACAATGGTCACCCTATCTTAAGGAAAGCCGAAAAGCAAACCGGAACTCTAAATTTCAGATTGGCAGCAGGCAAGGCTTTTTAAAATTTGCAGCTAAATCCGAATTATTTTTTTCCCAGTCTCTCGATCGACACTAAATCTGCATCGGCTATTTCTGCTCTTCGTCTAGGAATGTTGTCATCTTGAGTGCAAGGAAATTTTGGTGAAACGTGTCTTTTTCGATTGGACACGTTCATGTAACACCTTTAAGCCTTGACTCCGAAAATTGCTTGCTAATGGCCCTTTCCCTAATAAGGCATTCAGACCCTCTTGCGCATCTTTGTTTCGGATATTAAAAAAAAAAAAAAAAAAGTCGACGCGTCAGATTGAGTTGTTTTAAGGAGCTGAGCTTTATAAATCTATTTATATAAATACTCGATTTTGCAAGGGAAAAAAATTATGAATTTTTATCAAAAATCTCAACTACAGAAAAAATGGAATACGCTTTAAAATATTCTATTAAAAACTTTGAAATTGAAAACTTTTTTAATGATGTATTAAAATATGATGTGGCCCGGAAGAACTTCTAAGTGGGCCGCATATGACCCTGGATCGTGTTAGAATGTCCACCACTGACACCACTTATAAAAATTAAAAAACAAAATCTTGTAACTAAGAAACTTTTCTCAATAGTAATGATTTAAGACTCCAATGTCTAAACAATTTTGTAAGGAAACCTACGTTTGTTAGAATTTAAAAAAAAATGCAAGGAAAACTTTAAAAGTTAACAATAGTTTAAAAAAATTCAATTTAAAAGAATATCGGATTAAAAAAAATATTTTAATACAATATACATTAGTTATACTTCAAAGCATAATGTACAAAGTTTCCCAACTTAAAGTTAATTTGCACAAACATTTTGTAATCACTCGTGTCCCCCCTAAAGGGATATTCAGTAAGAATTATATGATGATCATATATGATAATCATATATTAAATATATGATGTGTCTGAATGTGACAAAAATTGCAAACCAATATGTTAATAAGTTGCAAATAATATAATAAGTTGAAAAAAAAAGAAAGAAAATCTCAATAATGCATGATAGGTAAACTAGTACTATTTACGGGCCAAATGCCGGTGTCTCACTTGAGAGATTCTATCAGACCAGTTAAAGATTTTGAAACAATATTTGAGATATTTTTACTGTCAATGTATGATCAGGAATTAAAACATTTATTTGTTTTTGTATACGCAAAATACAGTTGAGGTAATTTTTATTGAAGATGCTTTATCCTTTTTTCATATAAAAAAGAACACTCGGTGATAAATATGTAAAATTACAAAAATATATTTTAATATACTACAAAAAAATATATTTTTTATATTTTAGTTTTAAAAAATAAAAATATTTTATCACAGAATCCAGAAGAATTATCCAGAAGAATTTGAAATTACTGGTTACGAATTATATTATTCATTTCATACAACGTAAGACTTTAACGATAGGTATGGAAAGCGGGAACATAATATTAATTTGAAAGGTGATAGAAATTTTAGAAATGAAATCTCAGTAATCACAAAAGCATAAAAATTTGCAAAAGCATATTATTTCTTTACGCGTTTATTACTGACTTTTATAAGGAATTATTTTTGACCTCTCAATTTTTTTCTTTACTTTTGTGGCTCTAGTTGAAAAAAGTTTGACCATCAATGGTGTACGAAATTAAACACACAGACGAAGGCTTACGAGCAGTCGTGTTCCAAAGCTAGCTCTTCAATTCTACGTGATTTTCCTCTTGGAAAACAGAACTTTCAATGTTTTAATATAGGACATCCATTTCGCCAACCAGTAATATATCCGAAAGGGATGTTTAACCAACGCCCAGAAAGAGTCATGGAGTACTGAAAACATCCGGCTTTTCCCCAAGTGAGTCAGAGTTTAGAAACACTGAGTCACTGCTATTGATCATGAGTAGATTTTAATTTTACTGCTTAATCCAGGTGAGACAGAATGAAATTCAATGAACTAATTATTTAAATACACCATTTATTTTATATAATAATGATATATGTTGCATGATCAATACGTTTGTTATTTAAACTAATGAAATATTTTTTAAATAACGAAACGTTAAATGTTTGTTTTTAAAATAACGAAAAATTTAGTTATTACCATTAAAGTTGATTATTAATTTTCCTCGTACTTAAATATCAGTAAACTGTGGCTATATTACTTTTACAGGGAATTTGGCGAGTTTCAGAAACCAGCCAAACAATATAAAATAAATTCAACTTAAAGGAACAATGTAGTTTTTATTTTTTACAACTTATGTCAAAAGTTTCGAGGCTTAAGCTTCAAGCCATACTACCCGAATTTCGAAACAAACGATTTTCTTACCATTTTCAAGGGTTTTTATGTTTAGACGTAGCATTTTACGTACGTTCATCTCTTTACAAATGCTTACCTATAAAAATCTAATATATAAATATAAGCAATAAGGTCGCAATATTCTATTATTAAGAAAATTTGAAAAATAATTTTTTTTAATTTTAGAATCCAATGTACAGTAATATGTTTAAAAATTACTTTTTGTGAATTTTCTTATTTTTAAAATATTTCTAAAGACTAAACGTACAAAATATTTACCAAAAACCACTAATAAGCTTTATAAATCTGGGTATTCGTTTTAAATTTTGAATTTATTGAAGTTATTAAAACTAAATTTAAATTTAGAAATTCGCCAATTTTATATGAAAATTCAACGCTTAAATAAAAAATATTCCCCTCAAATAAACTATTCAGTTTATCAGTAAAATAATATCCCTAAAATGTTCAAAAATATTTTTAAGTACTAGCATATAGCCCGTCATATGACGGGATCAGCAAAATTTTTAATTTTCCAAAATTGTAAAGTACCCTATGAGGCAGGTAAAAAAAAAAATGGTTTGTTTTTTGGCTGAGAATTATTTTGCAACAAAATATTACCTTAAGAAAATTATTTACGTAATATCTAAGTTTAGTGTTAAAACGTATGGAAATAATGCAGAAGATATTTAAATAATCTAAAATAAATGATTAAATGAGATGGTTAAAGGAATGACGGCATAATGCTAGAAAAAAAATTGTTATTTTTACCTATTTATTATGTGATAAATTGATAAATTTAATTGCCTGCTCTTAAAATGGGGCTTGATATAATAGTGGTAATACGTGAATTTAATTTTAAAAAAATTAAAATCATAAAAATTTGAAAAATAGTAAAATTTTATTTTAAAAATAATAAAACAACTTTAGTAATAAGAATTCAAAAGAAAAAGCAGAAATTATTAAATTAATCAGACACTTAGAGAGATTCGGCTTAGAGAGATTCGGAACCAACCATCAACCCGAGAAGTACGACGATGATACGGGCAGACACTCTACCCCATGTGCCAGCTTATACGTGGTGAAGGAAATGGTTAGAATATATAAGGATCAAGTAAAAACTGTCCAGAAATTTAAATATTGCGCTCTGCCCTCGCCATCCTATCAATAATGAATTTAGTATAGAATAAGAGTGAGAATAAGGCTTGAAATAATAGCATTAAACGCTCGAAAAGGGGGGATGAGGTGGATTTCGAACTCGCTTTGAATTTTGCTAACCCTAACTCATAAAAAATCCAATATGGATGTCTGTATCCATTCCAGGTACAACCGCTTCATAAATTCGAGGACAGACGGACAGACAACTTAGGCTATTATTATATAGGGGATTAATAAGGTAAAAATAGAAGAAAAATTAAAAATTAATATACTAGGAACATTTTAAGAATCAACAAAATATTTTGAATCCATACTGAATGAATGATATAAAAACATGTTTATATATTTTCTCACTATATTTAGAGGTAGAAGCGCAGACTAGTTTTTTTTTTTTTTTTTTTTTTTTTTTTTTTTTGCCAGGGGTGCAAAAGGACCTAGTTACTGCCCTGGTTACTATTTCATCTTAACAAGTACTGATTTACGCAGTGCGTGAAAACAAAACTCCCGATGTTCTTCAATAGAGTTTGAAAGGGATGCGAAGAATAAATAGAACGTAGCACCGCTGAAATCAAAGGGGAGAGCTAAAAGTCTTGAAGAAAATTAAAGCAGCGAGCCGATCTCTCATGAGTAAGCACAGATATAGTAGTCACTCATTTTCAGAGCTTCGTGTGTTTGTTCTCTATTCCTGTACTCTCGTTTCAGACCACCTTTGAGAGTGGCCTCAGGTATTCTGGGCCATTTTCCAAGGACATCTCCAATCTCTCCTCGCATCTGCAGTTCTGTAATAACTTTCGATTCTATATTCGACCTCTGTCCCCCTCCCCTTAAAATGCCTGGATGCATCATTACATATTTTGCCGCTTTTGAAAGTAATTTTTATTGTATAACCAATAATATACCTCATTACACCTTTCAGCGTTTAATTTTTTTTTCATTTAAGAGATATGATGTCCAGAATTTTCTGTTGAAATATGAGGGAATTTTTTGAAAATTCTTGTTTACATATAGATGACCCAATTTTAAACAACTAAAAATTCTAAGTTCTGTGATATTGGCATATTTTAATGTTTATAATCTCTGAAATATTCAGTTTGCATTATAATCTCTGAAATATTCAGTTTGCATCACATGAATTTGAAGTATGTAACTTATATAATATTGCACTTATTTTACAAATTTCAAATTTATGTGACGTAAACTGAAATAATTTAGAGCAACATTTAAAGTAAAAATGGCAAAAACACAAAATTTAAAGTTTTTAGTTGTCTTTAGTTTAGCCCTCCATTTATGTTTTACGATTATTCTTCCCGATAGCATGATTATTATGTTCTGACTATTTAGTAACTTTAAATGCTTGACTGCTGTATTATTAATTTATAAATAATCAAAATTAATATTGTTTTTTCCTCTAAATTGTCACTTAAAAATCACGGGTGAATTAAACCGACCTAAGATCCGCCATGTTCGCTAAAGGTGACTGGGACACATAAAACACATTCGTGGTCACAATCTCCTTCAAGTTCTCAAACGATACCTTTGGGGTTAGCAGGCAAAGCCTAGGGGGTCTTCTACTTCTAAATTATGAGGACCCAGCGGAGGTAATAATACTCGCGTCCGTAGCATATCTTAAGCTGCACGTGATCTTAATGTGGTGCTAAATGGGTAACAGCTTCGCAGCCTTGTATTGGCATAAAGGCATATAGTGCCTGAATTGCCAGCAGCGTTAGGAAAAAAATGTCCTAGAATAAACACGCTACTCGTCACTTGTCCAGTTTTACAAATGGGATAAATTTATTTCTAAATTGAAGGTCACGAGAGAAAACATTGATTACTCTTTTTGTCACTTGGTGTCGCATATTTATTTAATTTTAAACGAGAAAAATTAGTCTTCATGTTTAAATTAAACAATTCGATTATTATTATTTTCGAATACAAGATAGAGAAATTTTATCCCTTTCTCCTTAAGCGAAATTTCGTTAAGCTCCTTAAGCGTTTTCTACTTGTAGTGGTTCGACTGTCTATACCAGGGATGGACAAACCTTTTCGGCCGCAGGCCAAAAATCGAAAGAAAATATGTATAGCGGGCCAAGATAAATTCTTCTAAAATTTTAAAAACAATATACAAGTACCTAACGGTTTAAATACGTTAATGAGATGAATGAAATTGCGATTTCATTTTTGAAAGTTCCTTATACTGAAATTTGAAGTGAGATGTACTGATTTTAAGGAACGATGCTAAATGCTCCTCTGTCAGTCTACTTCTTAAATTATTCTTTCTAAGGTTCAAAGTTGAAAACACTTGTTCACATATAAGAAGCAAGTATACCACTGATCTTCTGGGCGTGAGATAATAAATAAATTTGGGATATAATATTTAAGCAAAGTAGAAAAGGACATGGATATATAATGTATAAATATATATTTCTTTTAATTTGCCTCGGACCGGCAACTTACAATTCTATCCGCGGACCGGATAAAACCATCTGGCGGGACGGAGTTGGCCCGCGGGCCGTAGCTTGCCCATCCCTGGTCTATACAATGCGGTCGCAAAATTCTTTTGAAATGGTCATCTCTACAATAGACTAAACTGGTGAGCTTAATACTGCTGAAATCACCAATATTCTGTATTTTTGTTACTTTAACGAGAAGTAAGATCCTGTTATTTACAAAATTCAGAATTGTAAGGGGGGGGGTAAAGATAAAATGTTTAACTTTTGGAAGATTTTTTTTCTTAAAGCAAGAACTACAATTGATCTGAACTCTATAACATTTAACTTACGCTTATCCAAAATACGAGAACATAGTGCAGTATAAGGGCGTATCAAGCTATATAAGCACTAATTTATAACAATCTTCCCAATGAGTAACGAAGCTATTGGTCTCAACACTAAAAAGGCGCTTCCATAGCCTTGGACATTTTGATGAATGAAAAAGAGATGAAATTTTCTCAGGCGTATAACCACGTTTTGCAGCGTCATTTATCTCCATTACCAAGCGATATCCCATCGCAAGATCGCGTCGGAAACCTTAGGATGTTGCGTACATCGTAATAAATCCAATGACTTTTTTTATGCTCGATATCAACTACTAAACAGAGCATGAATTCAAGCAGATTAAGCTCGGAATTGCCGCTATAGGAAGATTAGAGAAAGTGTTGCATATGAACGTCATCATACAGGAAAAAGGAGGGGTGTATCAGTACGATCAAAGAGGAATGTCCTAGACATATTACCAGCGATCATGATATGGAAGTTCTTCACAAAAACAGTTCGAATCTTGGGTGTTATTATAGTATAACATTTCTGTAACACGATCATATTACAATATATACCAAACAATCCAAAATCTTTAACCATTTGTATAACTGTGCTGCAAATCTGCAACAAAGCCAAAAATTAATGTCGTTTACACAATAAGCTATAAAAATAATTTTGTTGATGGTTGCCATTCCGTAATAATGTAATTATTGAAAATATCTGGTGAAATTCATATCAAATGATGGTATTAAACTTAAGTTTAAAATGATTCCATGTATGCCTCTTCTTCATTGCTAGATATCAAGAAATTCACTACCAGAAACTACGTAAATGGGTCAATATTCCGTTCCTTTTACCTATTTTTAAACGGAACTAATTATATTTTTTGCACAAAGGTACCTGGTTTATTTTTATACTTCTATAATATTATAATTCTTATATTTAAATGTTGTATTTACGACCTGAGACTTCAATATAGTGTTACCAAGTACATGAGATATAATGTATTTCATCGTCTTTTGCTTCAGGATATTGAAATTTAAACCCAATGTAAGCTGATTCATCTAATACCTCTTCATTAACAAACGACCTACATAACTATTATGCGATACGACCATTCCTAGTGTAAAATTAGACTAGTGAAATCTTAAGTAACAGGAAAGATGCACAGTTTAATATCTGATCCCTCCTTCATTCAAATGAGAAATAGAAATGGCTGTAACAAAATTTACAGAACTGAAAAATGATTATCATTAGATTAAGACTTCTAAAAGCAAAGAAATTCGAGTGTGTAGTACTAGTTAAGTTTGGAACGTTTTTAGAACACGAGCATTAATGGGACCGGAACTTGCAGTTTAAAGCCAATTCTGAAATGTTACGCATAACCATGTCAGCAGAGGGGTTTAAAAACCACGGATTCTGGTGAACGAATTCGTCATCAGCTCACGTGTGCAGAAAAAGTACTAAGGGTGCCTATTGAAATGATTTGCAGCCAAATATATACATTTATTACGGCTGCTGCAACACTGTTTAGCTTAATTTACGAGGAATATCTTCTTCGGTGGCATGATAGCCCTGAATAGACCTTAGCAGTCTCCACAATACGATACCAGGCAGCCCTATCTTTGGCCCTGGATTTTCATTTTTCCGGGTCTTTTTTAAATGGCAGGCGAGTACTTTCTTCTTTTGATTTCTACAATTATTGGTTTTAACAAGGCAGAGTTGTTAGTCCTACGCCAACCTCCAATCTGGAGGATCAGCTTCCATATTCATAAACCCCCTGAAGACATCTATAGCCATGGACCCAGCTATACCCATGGCCACTGGGTACTTATTTTAGTTGTCTTCTACGACGTGCATTTACGAGGGATTTATACAAATAACTAGAGGCTATAGTTTTGGCTAGAGATATTTCTATCTAAATTTCTCTTGTTTAATATATTAATTGAAAATAAAATCGTAAAAACTTATTTAAATTTAGAAAAGAATAGACACTCGCCTCCCCTACCGTTTTACACACATACATACACTTGCATTTTTTAAAGAGTGCATTGTCATTAAACGTTACGATACTTTTAATTAATATTAAAATAGAGAGGGTACAAAACAAAATCCAGGAATGTTGTAATGGAATAACCATGACCTTTACAATCTCATTAAACCTCCTTTATGCTTAAACATGTTTTGAATCAATGCCAAATATTTGGGTATTGTTGTAATGCAAAAAAGCAATCATCCACGGAAAGAATCCCCAGCTCATGTTGCACAAGATTATTACAGTTGCCGTGCCTTCCGATTCCACCCTTTGCGTCTGTCGTCGCATCTCGAATCCTCTTCAAGGTCTTTCTCACCATGTCCAGCCTTCCTTTACTAGACGAGCAGGACATCGAACCTCGGACCCTAATCAATAGCCCATCAGATGACATCGTCGTGCCGGAACAACGAATAAAAAGAAAACGTTCGGAAGCAACAGCTGCCCACAACCGGTCATTGTCTGTGCCGTGTCCATTGTTGGAAAAGCGTTTGTCCACAGGGATGCAGCAAAAGAGTCGCAGTAATTATAAATGCTGCAACACGTTTTAGAGAACAGGAAATGATTACACGGTCCGGGGAGGAGCGGAATGGCTTAATTGATGAACGATGATCGCTGGGCAGGGACCACGATTGTTGGTATGGCAACATAAAGGGGATTAGCTCGATGATTCAATGGGAACTAAGGATTTAAGTAATTGTGTAGTTCATTAATGGAAACAGGGATTCTAACCGGAAAGATACCAATGAATCACTGGTTTATGGATTTTACACACTCCCAATGTAAAGAGGTGTATTTCCGAATGGTCTCCAATACCATTTCCTTTATAATAATTCAACTATGCCTTACATTGCGGGCATTGTTATTAGCTGATACATTCCACTACGACACTGCGTGATATTCACTAAAATTAAAGGGAAAAATCGCATTTTCTCCATACTTTAAAATTTTTCCTAAATTTACAAGATAATTTATAGATATTTTATAGATAATAAGATAAGATATTTTATAGATGATAATATTTGATCAATATTTCTTTATTGTTAGGCTATGTGAAAGGCGTTTTTGGCTCTAATAGAGCTTTATAAACATTTGGGAGATGGTAAATACAGTCACACGTTGACAAAATTGCAGAGGAACAAAGTAAAAGCATGACTAACTCTAAGATCGTATTAGAAGAAATATTGATGCCATTAAAAGCTATTTTATTTTTTGTAATAATAAAAAAGAACTTTGAATAACAATTTTGATCACATTCTTTCTCTTTCCTGGAAGAAAAAAAAATACACTATTGTTCTACAGAGTTCTAAGCGATATGTACAACATGATGATACAGCACTGATTTTCCATGTGTAAAAAGTGCGAATTTATAAACTAATGATAATAGAAAGAGTAAAATGGACAATTTAACATAATTCTATGAAGTAGGGTTTCTTAAAGTGTGTTCCATAGGGTTCCTCAAAGACCCTTCATTACTCCCGCAAGAAATTTTTTAACACTAGTTGTCCTAAACTAATAACTTTGTTTTTCTTTAAAAGAGTGAACAATTTAAAGAACTGGCATCGGATTGCTCAATGACACTATTTTATTACTAAACTGTGTCAATGTCAAATTTCTGGTGTTGTTAAAAAGCAGAATATCTGTTATTATTATAAAAGTGTCTACGTTGTTATCATTTGCAACGAACTATATTTTCGAAACTGGCTTTTCTGCTTATGTTTTAACAAAACTAAACACCAAAATATGTTAGGTGCAGATAATTATATGGGAATTAAACTTTCTTTAATAATGTAACCAAACTTTATGACAATCAAAAACAACGTCATTTATCCCATTCATATTTTTCATCACGTTATCATTTTATTTGTAAATCATTTAATTAAAAATATTTTTTGCTTCTATGTCACTTTAAATAAGTATTATCTATATTTTTATACTGCTTAATATAGTTAGTTTTTATATTTATACCTAATCAGTCATAAATAATAGGCCTTAATTTCTCCTTAAATAATAATTTTTCAGGGGTTTCGTTGCTATGGACACTCATGGGTTAGGTGGGATAAAAAGTTTGAAAACCACTGCTATAAAGATTAATTTACTCTAGGATGTTTGTTCTAAACAAAATAAATTTCTTGCAGTGAGTGGGTTTTATGTTGTAAAACAATTTTCTCAACGTCTGAAGCAACCTTAGCAATTTGAACAATTTTCTTTGTATTTTATGTAAAAGTGAAAATTGTCTCATTTTGAAGGCAAGGAATGCAACGGCTGAAAAGTCAGGTTCCTGAACGCCAAAAACCAATTATGTAAACAACGTACTCAAAATTCATCAAACCGGAGAAAATTATTTAATGATGACATGTACTAGTCAAGAACATTCTCACCATTTAAGCGGATAAGTGTTCTAGGGGTATGGCTCTACCTCTCCCAATTTCAAACTACCCCTCAGCCAAAATTAACCATCCGAATTCTACTACAAATATTACATTAAATAAACTTTATAACAATATTTTTTATTTTTTACTGCTTTTTTTAATATATTATTAATTATTTCAAAGTACAATTCATCATGTATACGCATATGGTAAAATGTAAGCAATATTTATGTAAGTTTATGCATGCAATAGTGTATGTGTACCAAAGTACTTTCCCACGGTGGTCTGCACGTGCATGCACAGCCGTGGGAGAGATTTCATAGAGGAATTTTAGGACTCAAATTGTGCACGTCTAGTTTAAGGACACCCCCCCCCAGAGAAGGTATAGATCACAGAATGGCAGCGTAACGGTCAAGCTAACGGTTACATCTCTGTGCACAGAGATGTAACCGTGAATAATGGGAGCAGGGCTAAAAAGTAATGTTAGCTTGCACAAAAGGGGCTACTTTAATGAGCCCACCTGCACTCCCGAAGGGGATGCAGATGTGGGAAAATTTCCCGAAAACAAGCGATTGTAAAAAAGGGGCGTTGGAACTGAGGTGAGTAGTTTTTACAAATGAAGTTAAGGAGAGCAGTTGAAGTCGGGATTCGAGAGAAGTGGGAGAAGAATCCACCAGCACCGACTTGTCCCGTGCGCCCGAACACCGCATAAAGAAAGCCTCTACCTGACCCTCTGCACCAACTGAAGACCGACGCATCGCATGAGAAAAGCCCCTGCCTGCTCCCCTGTGCCTTTAATGGAGGTAATATATAAAATAATATTTAGAGTCACTTAACTAAGACCTCTGTTAATAATGTATCCTTGTTACTAAATAATAACTCCTTATAAAGAGAATTGTAATAATTACAGTGTAAATAGAAGACATAAATAATTGATGATTATGATATATGATAACCAAGGATCTATTTGTAAATGAATGTACAAAATAAATGTCTGAATCTCAATATAAAGTATTATATTCTTTCTGTGTTTCCCCCTTGTAACGAACACTGGTGTATAGATTGTAAGTACAGTACAACACTATTACAGTAGAAGTAAAGAAACTGACTGTTTTACTCATGCGTGTGTGGCATCTGCGCATTGCTTATGGGGTCCACACACCAAAAAGGTTAAGAAACCTTGATATAAACTATGTTAACATTTGAGATAATAAAGTCAAATACTTCTGAAATACGAATGTTACGCAGCCTTATTATTAGAAACTCCCTTCGCGGATTTTTCTATTCAATAACAGCCGATCACTTCCCAAGAAAGCCTTGCGATTAAAAAAAAGAAAAAGAAATACCCGACCACAAACAAAAACATGTCACAGTTTACAGCGATAGAGTCACAACAAGCTAAGCAAGTACACAAATCCCGAAACGCACCGCTGAGCAAGCGGCACTTTCCCCTCTTCGTCATAGGCTAGCCAGTTAAGTTTATTTGCACAACTGGATTCTCGATTTTCCAAGGTCGTCCTTCCCAAACGCATGCACTCACTCAGCCGTTGGGGTAAAACGGGGCAATGATTAAATAAGGAACAGAGTCTAACACTTATCATTCCCAACAAGTGGGTCCTTTGAGACAGATACTGATATCATTTTCAGAAATAAGAGGGGGATAAAAGTCACTTCATTTGTTTGCGGCAAACAAGAAGCATTATAAAATTACCCAACGATGTCCGGCCTTTTTTGGCAAAAAAGCCTCTCAAAAGCTCCGGGTATTTTTTTTTTCTTCGAGATAACTTCTTAGAAACGGATGAATGACGCTTTCAGTTTTAATTTTTTTAGTATCCTTTGCTCTTTACCCAAGGGTTTAAAAGTGCAGAAATTTATAGCCGAATGAGTATTTTAATTTAAATTAAGATTTTCGATTAGAAGAATTCAAAGTTATCCCCTGTATAATAATAGCCTCAGTTATCTGCTCGTCTGTTCTCGAATTTATGAAGCAGTTGTACCTGGAATGTATAGAGACATCCATATTATAGATAAGTTAGGGTTAGCAACGTTCGAAATCCCCCTTTTCCCCCTTATCTAGCATTTAATGCCATTATTTCAAGCCCTATTTTCCCGGTTAAGAGCAAGCGATTAAATTTCTCTATTAGTCACATCATAAATAGGTAAATATAACATTTTTCTAGCATTATTACGTCATTCCTTTAACCATCTCATTCAAACATTTCTTATTTTAAATTATTTAAATATCGTCTGCATTATTTTCATACGTTTTATCGAAGAACTTAGATATTACGTAAATAATTTTCTTTTATGTTTGGCTTCAATAATAGATTAAGTACATATGTGATAATGTTAAATTTAATCATAGATTATTTTTGTTGTAATGAAAATTTTATCATCGGTATTAACAACAAATTCTATCTACCTCCAGTGTGTAGTAGAAATTATAGTTTCATTCTTCTACTTCCATTAATTACTGTGGCAAAAACAAATTGGGAAGAACTTGACGATAATTTCGACGCACCTAAGAAAACTTTAAATTAACTTTCTAAATGGTGATTCTAAACTGCATTCATAGTATCGAGAGACTTTAGAGGAAGAAAACAAATTATTGAGCTTGTACCAGATAATTCTCAGCCAACAGACAAACCATTTTTTAATGTGCCTCATAGAGCACTTTACAATTCTGAAAAATTAAAAATTTTACTCATCCCGTCAAATGACAGGTTATATGCTAGTGCGAAGAATAAAGCTTAACGAGAAAAAAAGACTATGCATTCATCATTATTTTTGATATTGGCTATTACACATTCTGGATCTTTACAGCCAAACCATGAAATAGTGCCACATATCTGCATGAACAAATCTTTCCGATAAGTGACTCAATGTTATAAATCCGTTAAAGCGTCAACTGGTTACAAAGCCAGGTAAGGAACACCAAATGCGAAATTTTCTGAATTATATTTTATTGACTTCTCCACTTGTAAGATTCTTTCAACAAAAGTTAAATATATTTGAAACCGGGATATGGTTAGAAACAAAACAATTACAACCCCTTCAAGCGTAAAAAAAATTTGTCGTGTGTCAAAACAGCACTGCAAATTATTCATCATAAATATTTTCGAGCGATCTTTTGCGAATTAAATTTTACAACTACGGTCTCACTCGAGAAAATTCATTCTGCAAAGCCCTGTGAAGAGTCTCCTTTGTCCGAGCACGCGCCAAAACAGCTGATCGTAGTACACCTGTACCTGGACAATAGCGTGGCGTCGCAGAGTCGGGGATCTTGACAATCGGACTGAATAGACGAATACGCCCCTGATGGATCTCGTTAATGAACGCTCTGAAATTCCGTGAAGGGACAGCCAGCGAATGAGAATTCAGCTAAAAAATATAACTGTAACTTTAGCTGGAGTTCTCAAGTAACTGGGATCTTAACTGACCCAAAAAACAATTGGAGGAACCGTAACTGACCCCCCAGGTATAAAAAGACTACAATTTTGCGACTCAGGGCTTTTCGTCATTTTCTTCGAAGGTGTGTTGACCTCGTGGAGGCTTTCGCCTTTTATCAGCGACAGCTTGCTAGTTCGGGAGATTCGTAAAGTCCTCTCATATAGGGAGCGGCAGAATCTCGGGAACGGAGGATAAATTGGGTTTG
>CM063508.1:120702998-120767998 GCA_032207245.1 Pardosa pseudoannulata
TCCCAAACAATAATAAACAAATGAAAAGTCAAAATTATGTCACCGGTATAACAACAAATTTTTTTCATAAAAGTCTAGGAGTCTATTTCACGGACTAATAAATATCTAGCGTTTAAGTTATATATCTTTGAAAATTAAGAAGTTTGTCCGTTTGTGTGTTTGTTTTTTTTTATACATAACCCAGGCTTGCAACTGCTGAGGTACTTTCAAAAAGGTGAGAAAAGTGACAAATAATACAGAATAAGTGACTAAAAAGTGACTAAACATTGAGAAAAAAAAGTGATTTTTTCCCCTTGATTACAGATGCTATTATTAAGATCTTTCTATTTATTTTAACTCTAGATCAAATGATTCATGCAAGACATGATTTTAGCGTCAAATATAAAAAGGTTAAAAATTCTGTTTAACACAACTCAACATTGTGTTTTATTCAAGAAAATCTATACATTAGATTTGAATACATACATACAATACATTAATTTTATAATCACAATTTTCTGCATATATTAATGATGTTTTGAAATATGTACATAGCTAGACTAGAGTATCTAAACGAAAATTGTGAAGTAAAAGAAAAAGAGAAATGTGTGCTTTGACGTAAATTACTTTAATGTATTAAATGTACATTTCAGTACAAATGTAAATTTCAGGAACTTCTGTACAACTTTTTAAAATCACTAAATTCTGAAAACCATATGACTATTTACATTTTAATAATAAAAATAAGATTAGAGCATCACATTTTTGGTCTTTTATTAAAATATTTTGTTATTAATTCAGATTTTCTTTTTTCAACAACAGACTTTTGCTGTGATACATCATGAAAATGACTGTTTACTTAAAAAAGTGACTAAAAGTGATCAATTGTAAAAAAAGTGACTAAAGGTGAGAAAAGTGACGGAATTGCAAGCCTGATAAACACACGGTTTCCAATCCATTCTTTAAATTTTGGACATCCTTCATATACACCGCCAAATAATTACTGTGAATATTAAAACCTCTGCTATCTATCCTGTCAAGTAATATGACAAGGTAAATTAAAGTTGATAACTAGCATACGATGAGTAAAGGTAAACAAATTATAGAGCGTGTACCAGGTAATTCTCAGCCAAAAAACAAACCATTTTTTTACCTGCCTCATAGGGTACTTTACGATTCTGGAAAATTAAAATTTTTACTGATCCCGTCATATGACGGGCTATGTGATTGTTACACAAAAAAAACTGTTGAAAGTTAAAACAAACAACGCAGAATAAGCTATAAATAAACACAGACATAATCTGTTTAACAAAGTATAAACCGTCATATGACGGGCTATGTGCTAGTTACACAAGAAAACTGTTAAAAGTTAAAACAAACAACGCAGAATAAGCTATAAATAAACACAGACATAAACTGTTTAACAACTTACCGTAATGACAAAACGAAATCCAAATAAAAATCCCATTCAATATTTTAATCCAAGTAGCTCAAACTAAAAGTGAATCTCCATTCCTTTCACAAACTCTAAATATTCGTGTTAATAAGTCTTTGTAGTGGCTCACTTAAGTTCTGAATAGGCATGCAGAGAAATTTTATTGCAAACATATTTAACCATTTCCCCGCTAGAATAGCTAACTACTCGAGTTCCGAGCGCAGCTCCGAAAGTATTAAGGAAGAGGTATTAATGAATCACCAGGTTAAAGCACCTGCACATGAATTATTAATTTTGAGTAACGGGCGGAAGCTGCTGCGGCAATAAAGCATAATTAAGTTTCATTAGAGCCATTCATCTCCGGGTAACTTAATTTTATGCATGAAGTCCGCGTTGTTTACACATTAGTTTAATTAATTCGAAATAGAATTGATAGGAGCATTTAGAATATCTCGCTATTAATACTTAGCGCTAAATGTGTACACTCCTACGTTTCGATATATCAAAGTGTTCGCAATGACTTTACTTCATCGCACTCATAAACAGTCGTGAGAATTTTATTGCTGAAAGTCGAACCTTTAAGCTCCATTCATAATCTATTTAAGTTTCACAATATAGTGTTTCGTCCCTAATTTATATTTACATTTTTAAAGAGCTGAATTTTACAGCACGTATTTCGTCGCCGTAAATTGGTAAATTTTTTCTCGAAGTCTGGATATCTTTTTACCTTTTAACGATGATTTTAACATGTAGGGGCTGTTCTTCATTTTGATTAAGATCATCTTTCATTTTGATCAAGACTGGATATCTTTTTACCTTTAACGATAATCTTAACATGTAGGAGCTGTTCTTCATTTTGATCTAGTTTAAGGTTTTATTGCATTCTATTTCCAGTTGGAAATCTGAT
Organism: Pardosa pseudoannulata; assembly: GCA_032207245.1. Taxonomy (NCBI): domain Eukaryota; kingdom Metazoa; phylum Arthropoda; class Arachnida; order Araneae; family Lycosidae; genus Pardosa; species Pardosa pseudoannulata. The sequence goes on from CM063508.1 coordinate 120,705,320, forward strand.
GCATGATTTTGATACTATTAGTAAGTGCACACTAATTATTATAATTTTCATACCAAATACCGATATTTCTCGTTATTGTAGAATTAAGATGCATGATTTTGATACTATTAGTAAGTGCACACTAATTATTATAATTTTCATGTCAAATAACGATATTTTTAGTTATTTTAGAATTAAGATGCATGATTTTGATACTATTAGTAAGTGCACACTAATTATTATAATTTTCATACCAAATACCGATATTTCTCGTTATTGTAGAATTAAGATGCATGATTTTGATACTATTAGTAAGTGCACACTAATTATTATAATTTTCATGTTAAATAACGATATTTCTCGTTATTGTAGAATTAAGATGCATTAGAACCAAAGTATAACGCCATGATGTTGTACCCATTTCTATTTATTATTTCTATTTGTAATTTTAACTCGTCAGTGCATAGGTACCGTCTCTATTTAACAATAAATGAAGGTACTTAAATTATATTTACTGCAAGAAACATATTTTATTGCAATAAAAACAAAAATTATGATATATATACAACAACCAATATAGGGAATCAAGACCAGATCTAGCCATTATTAACGTCATTCGTTCTTGTACTAGAATTAGACAAACATTATTAGTAACGTGACAAGGAATTTTATTACATTATATCAGATTTAAATGATATTTCCACAGTAATTTTAACTTCTAATCAGAATTAGAAGTCAAAATTATTCGGATAATTAAATCTGGTTTTTATGACTATGGTTCCAAACAAACTAAATAAATTTAGATGTTTTATACAATATTTTGCCTTACACAATTCCACCAAAACTGCAAACATTTCTAAACTTTAGAATATTGCCATGAATGGGAAATTTTTGTTAAATTATGAAATAAGCACATTTTATGAACCGACTTTGTCATAACATTTTCTTACGCAACCTGTCTTAAGGTTCCCTAATGCATTTAATAAATTCATTTGCTCTAACAAAATTCTTAATGCACTAGGCACAAATTAAAATTTTGCGGGCAGAAATGTACTTTTTTAAGATTAAAAACATGTTATTTTAAACTGTTTAACACTTTTAACCTTTTGTTAGTCGAAATGTTCAATAAATTCACCACTACAATATGACTAATTACTTTTTGTTATTTTATTCTGCCTCATACATTTTAAACGCTTTAAATATCCTAGCAGAAAATTCAAATATTTTCCCAAAATGGCATTTAAATTCGACCTGAAAAGTCTTCATTTTAACAGACTACTTATTAAGGGTAAAACTTCATAAAAAAGTATTTAGTTTCGTTATTTGAAGCAATATATTTTTAAAAAGTATAAAATATTTACACCAATTCTCAAAACATTAAAATTCGATTTACCCGCAAAATAACTTTATAAAAGTTAGTTGTAAATTTGAAACTAATATTCAAATAGAACCTAATTATAGTTTTATTCTGTGATCCTCAGTTATATCAATTCTAACAACGTATTTTATTTTATAGTACGATAAAGGCTAATTATTTTTTGCATTTCAATTCCTTAAAAGATTTTATTTTCTTTAATTTTAAAATGTCAGATACTTTTAAAGTTTTGGTTTACATAATAAAACAGATATTTTACTTTAATATAAAAATTTAGTTTCTAACATAAAAATTTCAAAAGTTATCTCGTGGGTAAAAGGGTCTTTTATTATTACGTATATTTTTAATGCTATTTTTAAGAATACACTACATGAAACGGCAAAAACAGATAATTTAAAGTTAGAGTGTTATTAAAGAAGCTGTAAAAAATTCATTGTCAAAGGAACAAAACGTATTTTATGATGAATCAAAAAAGGTTAGAACGAAAATTTTAAATCTTGAAAAAGATTACAAAAAGTCTGCACGTCTACAATTTACAATAACCGTGTAATTATCTTACACATATTGCAAAACTGAAGAAAAAGAAAATTAAAACTATGAACACGTAGAATAAGATTTTCTATTATCTAGAGCAGGGATGGGCAATCTACGGCCCGCCGGAAGGTTTTATCCGGCCCGCGGATAGAATTTTAAGTTGATGGTGCAAGGCAAATTAAAAGGAATATATATTTATACATTTTATATCCATCTCCTTTTCTACTTTGCTTAAATATTATATCACAAATTTTTTATCTCACGCCCAGAAGATCAGCGGTATATTTGCTTCTTATATGTGAACAAGTGTTTTCAACTTTGAAACTTAGAATAAATAACTTCAGAAGTAGACTGACAGATGAGCTTTTAGCACCGTTCCTTAAAATCAGTACATCTCACTTCGAACGTCAGTATAAGGAACTTTAAGAAATGAAATCGTAATTTTATTCATCTCATTAACGTATTTAAACCGTTAGGTACTTGTATATTGTTTTTAAAATTTTAGAAAAATTTATTTTGGCCCACCAAACTTATTTTCTTCTGATTTTTGGCCCGCGGCCGAGAAAAAGTTAGTCCATCCCTGATCTATAAACAGGAAAAAAAATTGTTGATTTTTCTTACATTTCATCAAATTTAGTCATTCGATTTTACGCTATTTATGTTTGTGTGTTTTAAAATCATTAAGAATTGACAATCTATACGAACACCAACTAAACACATGAGGAAATTCTCTTTGAATTATTTAAACATTTATTCTTTTCCTTCATTCTTTCATTATTTTTCGATGTTCATTTGTTTGCAACTCCGCGCACGTCCATCGAATTTTGATAACATATTCACAATCTTTTATTAGCTCGAAATTTTCTGCTATTTATGATGTTAAATTATGCCATATTATATTCTTTATTGTAATACATTTACGATCGAAGATAACAATAAATTACATTTTTTTCGCCCTTACATAATTTCGTCTCAATATAAAAATCAATATGATAAAAACAACACATAATGACTTTATTATACAAGTCGTAATCATTGTAAATAGTAACGTTAAATGGAATTTTTAAATTGGAGAGTGTGCTGTGGACATGATTTATATATTTTTAGGACTTTTCTTAATGTTTTACTACAAAAATGGATTTTTTGGAATTTAAACTTTAAAAAAAAAAAAACACGGAAAATTGAAATAAAAGTCGGGACAATGTAAAAATTCAGTAAAATTAAAGCATAACTACTAGTTCCGACGAATTTTTAATTCGGCAATTAATCGAATTTTTAATTCGGCTAATAATTAACATTAAAATTATGCCTCAAACATTTAATAAAAATACAACTACAAAAATTTAATAAAAAAAAATTATCAGAATTGTTTCATTTCGGTTGGAGTTGTGGATTCGGTTCTTATTACAATACTTTTACGATCGAAGATAACAATAAATTGCATTTTTTTAGCCCTTACATAATTTCGTCTGAAAATAAAAATCAATATGATAAAAATAACACATAATGACTTTATTATACAAGTCGTAATCATTGTAAATAGAAACCTTAAATGGAATTTTTAAATTAGAGAGTATGGTGTGGACATGATTTATATACTGTTAGAACTGTTCTTAATGCTTTACTAAAAATATATATATTCTGGAATTTAAACTTTAAAAAAAAAACACGGGAAATTGAAATAAAAGTCGGGATAATGCAAAAATTCAAAAGAATTAAACCATAACTACTAGTTCCGACGAATTTTTTAATTCGGCAACAACTAATTATTAACATTAAAATTATTTGCAAGGTAATGTTTTACTAAAAAAATGGATATTTTGGAATTTAAATTAAAAAAAAAACACGGGAAATTGAAATAAAAGTCGGGACAATGTAAAAATTCAGAAGAATTAAACCATAACTACTAGTTCCGACGAATTTTTTAATTCGGCAACAACTAATTATTAACATTAAAATTATTTGCAAGGTAATGTTTTACTAAAAAATGGATATTTTGGAATTTAAATTTTAAAAAAATACGGGAAATTGAAATAAAAGTCGGGATAATGCAAAAATTCAGAAGAATTAAACCATAATTACTAGTTCCGACGAATTTTTTAATTCGGCAACAACTAATTATTAACATTAAAATTATTTGCAAGGTTATCAACTACAAACATTTAATAAAAAATAAATGATCAGATTAATAGTTTGGTTTCGTTTAGAGCTCTACGATCTACTGTTTTGCTACATACTCTATAATATATTATGATTATAAAGCTATTACTGTTTTAATTAAAAAAAATTTCAGGTTTTATTTACTACTGAGAATGCATGTTCTACTGCTACATTATTTCTTTGAAGTGCAAAACAATAGCTAAGACACTTAATATTCCTACAATTTACTGCGTTATTTGTAAAATAACAAAACAATTCGCACTATTTTTCTTTGACAATTTGATCTTTCTACTTACTCCCGATTTTTTTTAAAATAGTTTTTCACACGTAAAAATTTATTAATTCATAAAACTGTTAACATTAAATTCTGGCATTTTCATAACCAGGGGACAGTACAAGCAGGGCCATAACTAGGCCGTGGCAAAGGTGGCATTCGCCATGGGAGCATCAGTTTTAGGAGCGCTATGTATGTATATATATATATATATATATATATATATATATTATATTTATACTATATATATAGGTATATATTATATATATATATATATATATATATATTATATATATATGTATATATACATGTATACATATATGTATGTTTATATATATATATATATATATATATATATATATATATCTGTAATGAGACTGACTTCTCGATGGGGGGTTGCAGTCATAGCCATAAAAATGATACCGTTTCAGCTAAAGACCTTTATTAAGATAACTTTGAAGGACGGGTTCCCACTTCATCATAGGGACAAACTGAAGGGTCAGCTAGCATGAAGTTCTATGTACAAGACACGTAACACCTGGGTCAACATCTGTGAGAAAATATCTCTAGAAAAATCTGTCTCCGCTAGCGTGTGTCTCCTTTTTATTTGGAAATTTCCTAAATTGTCCGCTAGGGCCATGTAGGTTTATAATTGGCCAGGCCCCTTCTCTGAGGGCGTAACCTGTAGCCCCAGTGGTCAATTTAGGTTAGGGGTTAAAAAGGGGAATGGAAAATGACGCGGGAATTTTTACCCTTGATTTAAGTTTTGAAAACCCCTGAGAATTTTCTTTACATATATATATATATATATATATATATATATATATATATATATATATATATATATATACATATATATATATATATATATACATATATATATACATACATATACATATATATATATATATATATATTTATATATATATATATATATATATATATATATATATATATATATATATATATATATATATATATATATATGCCACGGGCGCTAAAAGACCTAATTACGGCCTGAGTGCAAGAGGAAACAGGGTAAATGAAAACTCTATAAACTGATATATTTCTTTTATTTTTTTAAAATTTGATATAGGCAGTGCACGAATGCTTTACTCTAATATTTAAATTTCTTCCAATTGTCTCCAAACCGGCACTCAACTAAACGTGAAAAATCCCATGTCACGATAGATATAGTATTTAAAAAAAAACCCGGTTAGAAGTCTGTTATAAAGCTTCCTATTTGCAACTAAGAATTTCTGTATATTGCTTTCGGAAGTCGAAGGGTTTCTATTCCTCACAATTTCCGGACACCCTCGAGGTTTCTGGTACAACATTTAGATTTCCAAGTAGCTCCGACGCCTTACTTGGGGAGTTACTCTGGTTAAGGAGACAGTGGACCTTTATAGCAAACTTTTTTTCTTTTAAATGAACTTCCTTGAAGATTGACTATGTTATTAGTACTATTGATATATAAATATCCTATACTATAATACGAGGAATGGTTGTCAAGTCGAAAATCGCCCCAGAATTAATAAACTGTAGTAAACTTGGGGATCTGGGGTTTTTGGTCACGAGGAATCGATTGGCATCGGTTTTGACGCGCTAAGGTCACGTAGTTCGGCGCTACAGATAGGGCCGGGTTCGAACCCCGGTGCGGGCAAACTTTTTTCTCATGCGTCCAAACCAAGTGAAAATTGGTACCCGGGGGTTTTCGACCACGAGGAATCGATTGGCTGTAGTTCTGACGAATTAATAATAATAATAATAAAAGTCTTTATTGATTTGTCTTTATTCCTTGATATCGGTTTCCATTTTTATTTCCTATCAACTCTAAATATTAAATTAATGTAGCAAAGTATATATAACACATAAACGATATAGTAAAAAAAAATAATGCAAACAAAAATTTTGAAAACCAACCACAAAAAATTAAAAAATAATGCTTCACTAACGTGCCGAAACAACCTCGCCGTTCAATTTCCAAAGCCACACTAAACACAGAGCATATAACTTATCAAAGTCCGTCGCCGCGTTAGTGCGTCGTTGGCATACCAGGAGGTGCCGCTCTGACGCGCCAGTGGCAGCGAACGTGTTAAGGAACTGATTTCGATTTCAAATCACCGTCAACAAAGTTCGACATTTCAACATTCATCAGATTTCAAGCTACATTTTCAACATGCAGCACGCACCTCTACATGAAATGCTTCAAGGAGCCGGAATTTTGGAACAACAAGCGATCAACTCAATTATACCCGCAAATGGACAACTAGAAGATACCGTCATTGTCAGAATGCTTCTCCATTCAACACACTTCAATCTTTACACTGCTTACTTTGTACCATTTCTTTAATTGTATAATTTTTTGTTATCAATTACATTTTATTTTCTATGACTTTTCAAACTTTACCTTTGTATAGAATAGTTCCCTTTCCAAACAACTTTGTTTAGAATAGTTTACAATGGTGCACTTTAACCGGTTATCTTTTCACTAATGGTTTCACAAATTTTCTTATGGCATGTATTGTTTTGATAAATCACAATTGAAAGTTTAAATCTAATGAACTTCCTTGAAGATTGACTATGTTATTAGTACTATTGATATATAAATATTTTATAAATTTGAAGATAAAATATTAATTAGTTTTGGAGTTAATAATTATTAATTGCTTCATAATTAGCTTAGTTTAAAATGCTCCAAGAGCATCAATTTTGCATAAAATTTGATAATTTTTTTTAAGTATACCTTATAGACTTTACAAAAAAATGTAGTTGTTTCCGTAAACATTCATAGAAAATATAAAGAGAAAAAAATAATTATGATGATGATACCCATATTTTGCTAAATAGACAGCTATAGCGGTTAATTAAAATGCATCACAAACATATTATATGCTTCAAAACATACCCGTTTTAACTAGACTTTATTTTATGAACTATAAAGTAAATAATACTGGAATTTCAGTGACAATGATCTATTTTCAATGCGCCTGGAGTACTTAAAACATTTGTAATGCAAGAAAATTTTACTTCTGAGTAAACAGCATTATAAGTTATTATTGCTATACCCATAAGTAATGATAAAATGATGGGAATGAAAAAATTCTTTTTGCTCCGTATTCCTAATGATATATTCTTTCACTATTCACTAAAATCGAAAATTTGAATTTTCGGTTGATTTTAGCCAATTTGAAAGTCTACCATCGCCTTAAAAGTAAGCAGTCAAATGTAGCTTGCGTAGTTAAACGAGTGAACAAACGTTTTCTGATATATCGGGCGGCTTCCGGTGAAACACGCTGAAAAACAGCGTCAATCTATGGTCGTATTTTATGAGAAAAGTTCACATACTTTGAATACAATTCCCTGAACTATAATCGTGCTGATGTTGATTTCTATTCAATGTGTGTTGAGAATGGAATACAAGAACTTATAATCAGTATGCATAGTGAATGAGTGGTGGTTCAGATATAAAAGATCACTTCTCCAAAACGTAATCTAAATTAGTCAATTTAGAGGAAAATATGCACATTTTGTATTCCCGATAGTTAAAAAATTCATATTCTAGGTAATAATAGCTACTAGGGTCCTTTGAATAACTATAATAAAATGGTCAGCCAATCTTAAAATAGCTCAAACTTTCGTAAAGCTTTAATTCTTTTGCACATAATAGACTTAAAATTTATATATTCTTTACTCATTTTAAGTATAGGAAGAATTTGGAGATATATTTTTGTAAATTACTTTATTCATTTTCTCGTATCTGAATCCACAATGAACCAGTGGGAGCAAAGAGCTGTCTTGTCTCCTTACATGAGAAGCGATTTCAAATTTGAGTTAAACACATTACATATACGAGTTAGGGTCAAAAAGTTCAAAAGGATGGAAATAGATCAATTACAAATTATTAAAAAATAGGACAATAATTTTATTTTATTGATCTTCAAAGTTATGCCCCCCTGCATCCACACTGTTGTTCCAGCGTTCGTATAAGTGTTCAAAAGACTCCTGGAATCTATTTTTTGAGTATTCCATCAGTTGCTTCATCGCACTTTCGATCACCTCATCTGAATCCACAAAACGGAGTCCCTTCAATTTCATTTTCAGCCGTGGAAATAAGTAAAAACCTACTGGTGCTAGATCGGGAGAATATGGAGGTTGCTCCAAAGTAGTAACACTGTTTCTGGCAAGATACTTTTTCATAATCAGAGCAGGATGTGGTAGAGTATTGTCGTGTAAAAGGAACCCCTTTTTTCAGATCATTTTCGTCTGATTGCATTTTGAAGACATCTTAGGATCTTCAGGTAAAGTTCTTTATTGACAATACGGAGAATCATGAAGAGTGCTGTGAACACTCCCATGTGAAATTCCGAGAACAGAGGTAGCATTAAAGGTTATTGGTCAGTCTGCACACAAAATTTCTCGAACGCGCACAATATTCTCATCTGCGGTGGTACAGGAGGGGCGCCCAGTTCTAATGTCAACTCCGATGTTTATGCGACCTTCACGAAACCACTTATGTCATTCGTACAAAACAGTTTTTTCATTGCATTGTTTCCGTATGTTTTCTTCACAATCTCATGCTTCTTTGAAGGGGATTTCTCAAGCAAAAGGTAGAATTTGATGTTTGCAAGTTGCTTTAATGATGATATTTCAAAATCCGACGAAAAAAAAAGTTCGCTTTGTCAGGAATGATCTGCATCCAACGCCGTCGATACCGGAAATGAATTCTAGAAAGATATGTGTTTTCCTTATTAGTGCTACCAACCAAAAGAGATATTTCCCTTCCAACGAAAACCTGCATGAATATAGGCGACCATTCCCAGAATTTATTGACTCTACCTCCTATTAATGTATCAGGGCTCGAGTTGGACAAAGATCTGGCGGCTTGGGCCACTCAAAATAGGTTCGTGGTCTGAGTGTTCTTCAAGTTCCCAAACGATACCGCTTGCGGTCGAAGAACAAGCCTGGGGTCTTCTGCTTGGTCCCTGCTTCTAAATTACGAGAAGCCACTTGAGATATAGTCAGTCTACAGTCCTTGTTCCTCGCTTAAGGTGAAGTACATTACTCTTAACCATGGACTAGTCGCATATTGCGACTAGGTCTGTTGTACCTGGTGTAGGCTTTCCTGCACAGGAGGATGAATAACAACATATATTAATGAAAAAATTTTTAGGCTTACCGGCATTAGTAAAATTATGTAATGAAATTTTTACCATTGCCACCTTTGTTTAAAATGACATGGTCGATTAAGAACCTTTTATATATATATATATATATATATATATATATATATATATATATATATATATATAATATATATTATATATATATATATATATATATATATATATATATATATATATATTTTTAGTGCTCGAGTATTGAAAAAAAATCTAGTAAAGCAGAGGGAAGCTTACCCGTACAGCCCCTATACACATACAGATTCTATGTAAATAGATATTCAGGTGAAAATTTAAGACAATTTTTATTCAATTTATAACTGTTTATAAATAATCAACTGTACAGTGAACTATTTATAACTCTGCATAACATATTTTAAGAATAATAATTAATAGAACAATTTAGTAGTGTTTATGTTTCAGATTTTTCATTTCAAAGGGAGACTCGAATAGCGCTCTTTTATTTTTAACCACCAATGCGATCTGTTCCTTTCTTAATACATTTACTTTGTACAATGTACTTTTTTTTTTCAAAAAAATTTTCTTTTCGGCAGGAAAAAATGTGGGCGCATGAAACACATACTATATGTTTTGCTGACAAAGTATACAGTGCAGAAAATGATCTTTCACTCTATAAAAAAAAAGTGATCTTACACTTGAATAAAACTGCCCTATTTAAAAAAAATGTGAACACTACAATAGAAAAATATATTTACTGTAATCAGAGAGAAATTAATTATTCCTTATCTATTGCACAATTCGTTCAAGTAAATTTATTAAATCTTAAATTCTGACCTACAGGATACTGCGAAAATTGGAGGATATCGTTTTCAGACAAAAATTTTAATTAATCTGCATTAGTATCCAAAAGAATTTTCAAAAAATCGGTAATCGACAATAACCTGTCTGATGGACTGCACAAAAATGTAAAGTCCAGTTATCTTTGGCAAAGTATAACGACTGACAAAGTATAACGTGCAGACAGTGATCTTTCACTCTATAAAAAAGCGTCCTTACACTTAAATAAAACTGCCCTACTTAAAAAAAATGTGAACACTACAATGGAAAAATATATTTACTGTAATCAGAGAGAAATTAATTATTCCTTATCTATTGCACAATTCGTTCAAGTAAATTTATTAAATCCTAAATTCTGTCCTACAGGATACTGTGAAAATTGGAAGATATCATTTTCAAACAATAATTTTAATTATCCTGCATCAGTATCCAAAAGAATTTTCAAAAAATCGGTAATCGACAATAAGTCTGGTGGAATGCACAAATATTTAAAATCCAGTTATGTTTGGCAATGTATAACGTGCAAAGTATAACGACTGACAAAGTATAACGTGCAGACAGTGATCTTTCACTCTATAAAATAAGCGTCCTTACACTTAAATAAAACTGCTTTATTTTTAAAAAAATGTGAACACTACAATGGAAAAATATATTTACTGTAATCAGAGAGAAATTAATTATTCTTTATCTTTTGCACAATTCGTTCAAGTAAATTTATTAAATCATAAATTCTGACCTACAGGATACTGCGAAAATTGGAAGATATCATTTTCAAAAAACAATTTTTCATTAACCTCCATCAGTATCCAAACGAATTTTCAAAAAATCGTTAATCGACAATAACCCGTCTGGTGAAATGCACAAAAATTTAAAATCCAGTTATCTTTGGCAAAGTATAACGTGGAAAGTATAACGACTGACAAAGTATAACGTGCAGACAGTAATCTTTCACTCCATAAAAAAAGTATTCTTACATTTGAATAAAACTGCTTTATTTAAAAAGAAAATGTTAAAACTGCAATGAAAAAATGTATTTACTATAATCAGAGAGAAATTAACTATTCCTTATCTATTGCACAATTCGTTCAAGTAAATTTATTAAATCTTAAATTCTGACCTACAGGATACTGTGAAAATTGGAAGATATCATTTTCAAACAATAATTTTAATTAACCTCCATCAGTATCCAAAAGAATTTTCAAAAAAATCGGTAATCGACAATAACCCGTCTGGTGGAATGCACAAAAATTTAAAATCCAGTTATCTTTGGCGATCTCTTCCAACAGCATGAAAGGGAGAGCCGCGCGGCACTTTCCGTATCATCTCAGCCCATCAAATTTTCACCTGGCAACCGTGAACAGTTAACTGGATGCGCCCAAAAGGCCTTTGACACGCCATAAAGGAGAACATCCTATAAATGCATCACTTAATTTTTATCGGCTCAGTGTTCCTTCGGGCGGCGGAAGTTAGTCTCGTCTCCCTCTTTGTGCGATCATTTTCAACATTCATAACGGAAGGCATGACTGCATCTGGGAACACAGATCCCGGTTAATTTTTAGCAGAAAAAAGAACAAAATTTTAAAATCGAGCAGACATGTGTGGGGGAAAATATAAGCATCGAGAAATTTCAAATTACTCCACAGTTCAATTAGAATATAATTTATTGAGTAGTTAAATAAATTGCTAAAATAGGCTAATACACACATGCCAACATTCTGTGTCAAGACCAACAGCGAGGTTTGAAACATGCTAATTACAGAATATATAACTACCTATCTTATAGGTTTCTGAATTAAAATTAAATTTAAAATATTTACACAGTAGTAAATAGTGAAAGATAAATTAAAATTTATTCATTTAAAAATTTATCAGTAGCTCTTTTTAGTTTTAGCAACTTATTTTTCAGAACAGTGTTTCTTATACAGGGTATCTGCCAAAATAAAATTTTTCAAATCCATAACTTTTCATGACTTTCCCTGATTTAGCAAATCATTTTCCATGACTTTAAAAAGCTTTCGTTAAAAGTATATATGAATAAAATGATGTACATACAAATAAAATATATGATTTTAGAGAAATTACAGGAATTTTATCATAAAAAAAACTATAAACTTACTTTATAAGTGTTAATAAACTCACATAAAAATAAATTGTTGTATCTACATACCTAAGTTTAACCATATAGCAATTTTTCAATCAAAATGTTTCCAATTTGAATTCAGGGCACTTTGGTATTATCCAGGTGACCATGAATAATAGCCAAATATAACCCTATAAAATTTATATACAATATCCCTAGAGATAAACTTATATTTTGTGCAAAAATCTTAAGTAATTTTTATTAAAAAATAATTATTATTATATTAATAAAATTTTAATCTACAATTTAAGAAAAAAACACAATAATATACATTTACCCACCCATTAAGCTTTCTTGCTTTGAGTTTCCTTGGTGAACAAATTTTACTTGACAATAGGGTCAATAGGATAATACTTAAATACCAAACTCCGTAACTTCAGCCAAATGACACGTAAAAATAGAATTAAACAATTCAATGCATTTTTTAAGAGGTAGTTTAGCGGATCCATGACTTTCCATGACTTTTACTCATTTTGCTTGAAAAATCAAGAATTTCCATGACAAAATTAATACATTGTCTAAATCCATGATTTTCCATGACTTTCCAGGTGCGCGGAAACCATGCTTATAGCAACATTAACCCTGATTAAAGTATTTCCATTTTTCTACCACCAGGGATTCTAGAGTTTGGCAACTCAAATTTGACCTAAACTCAGTTTGGTTTATTTGCACAGTACAGAAAACTTTTAACATTCAGCAATACTGTGTGAAAAGAGTAATATTCAACATTATTTTTTCCCAAACTTTGTATTTAATTGCTGAATTGTAATCTTTTAGCCGTTCAAAAGTTTTGTTATTTTCCAGTACAATCTCAGGTTTGGTTTGGTTCGGTCTACTTTTTGCAACACGAGGACTAATGAGACCGGGACCTACTGCTTAAAGCCGATTCTGAACGGCTACGAACATCCATGCTACTGTGGAAATAAACCCACAAATTTCGGCTCCGAAGGCTAGTACCCTAACCATTCGGCCATTGTTCGGCGGAGCAATCTGAGAAGTTTTCGGAGCTATCATATGTTCTCATTTCTCCGGAGCTGCTCCGGAGAATCCGAAGTAGTTGGCATGTCTACTAATATAATTACGAAACAGTCAAAAAGTAGTTAAAAAGCCAATAATGTAATTAGAAATTGTGTTTAGTTATGTGTGTATTTTAAATGAAAACAACTAAGTAACTATGGCATAAACAGGGATGTAAAACTTTTCAACTATGGAAGATGACTTCAGGGCTAGTTCTGGGATATTAAGGCAGTATTTCGCCGCTCTAAATCAATACAGATTCTCAATGAACTCATAGGTTAGTCTAATACATAGAATTATACTACTATGTTAATATGATTGTTCCATAAAATAGAATGGGGATAAAAATGTTTAAAAAAAGTAAATACTATATATTTTAGTTTATTAAAATGAGTATCCTATATATTAACAAAATGAGTCCATAAATTGTACTCTTTATTTTCTTATATATCGGATCATCAATAATATCCGATAATTCTCTAAGATTTTGCATAATTTCTTTCCCATTGCGAGACAGATAGTATAACTTGCTGTTAAAATTGTGCATTATAACTTTCATTTTACCTCCATTCACAGATCTGTTTGGATTTTTTTAGTTGGTATTTATAGAAAAAATTAAGTAAGTATTTCTTTAAAATGACTTAATATATTGCAAACCCATATCTTTTTAAATAATAAGATATGAAAAGAATTTCGAAAAACTAACACTGGTTTATGTCATAAATTATTACCAGACACAAATACGCAGAGAGGGAAACAAAATACGTTTTCTTACTAAATATTTTCAGTAAAATTTTCTTTTGTTAAGAAAAAAAAGTTAGCATGCTTAAGCATTTATTTTATCGGCGTATTTTATTTTCGTATGAAGGCACATATATACCCTCCAACATTATCGCTAACTGATCCGTAACACTTACCCAGTGTCACACCATACCCGGTCTAAATATTCCCGTGATCTATATAGTAGCATCACTGTAACATTCATTTACATTATATTATGTTAAAATTAAGAACAAAAATATTTTTGTTAATATGAAATGAAACTACTTTTTCTACCACAAAAAGAGAATATTAACAATATGCATAAATTGAATAAGACATATTTAAAATTAAATGTTTGCTTACTTAAACTTCTTCAAATAACAAATTTGCTTACTGTTCGAGAACAGAAATGTAATGTAAAATATATTTATACACTAAAAAAATTAAATAGAATAAATCATTTCTAAACTGAAAAGTAATATATATTTATACACTAATAAATAGTGAAATTTTTCAAAGGGAATTTTCGAATTGGACGAAATAAAAATTCACCTAGCTAAGTACTCGTAAAATTATTTGAAAAAGCATTTAAAGCTATAATTAACACTTAGCATGCTGGTATACTTCACCGCCAACTTACGTGTGCAGCGGGCGTTTTATCGTGAATCGCGCGAAAGTTTAATTATTCAGAAAAAATCGCAGTAAATCGAAAACTACCTTGTTTTTATGAACGAAACTTTTTTTATTATACACTTTAATATATACTGTATAATTATTTAACAAAAAAAAAAATATTTTTACGAAATCACAGAAATAAACGATTTTTAAAATTAAAGTCCGATAATCTGTCAGCGCACATTTTTTCATCACCATCTTTGTCACAACGGCTATTTTATCAATTTTGTATTCAACAATAAAAAACCAAGCTTCAAATTGACAAAACACGACTTGTACGTTCTGGAGCTAGGAATTCGATTGAAGACGATATAACGCAACAAAAGACCGAGTAATTCGACAATCATAAGTTGTTGAAAGAAAAAATGCAAAGCGTTGCATAGCAACGCAAAAAACACGCATATAATATCACACATTCATATAATTTTACATATTTAGTATATTTATGGTGATTAGCGGGTATCCACCACAAACATACTAAATAAGTATTTTTAGGTTTTCTGCGCTCCAGTGACAGACTGCAAAACACGTAAAAATACGTTGATCGCAAGTGAAGTGTTAATACCAGTTATACTCCATAGTCTAGTAGTAATAATATCCAATGTAGGATCGTAAATATAATTAGTACTACAATATACACCGCTACATATTTCGCTTAGTATTCATAGTTATATTTCATAACTCATTCAGTTAGCCACTTAGAATTTCCAGTCAAATTACGGCCAACTGAAAGTCCACTGTCGCATTAAAAGATTAGATCTAAAAGGAAGAGATTAAGTAGTAATTCCTTTACATGTAATGCATAATTATAAATAAATAAATGCATGTTATTCTTCATAAAGTCATTACAAGACAGCGTTTTTTAGAGAAGACAGGTTATTATAATCATTACTCTGACGTCTCTGTAGCGTTACTAAGAAAAACAGTGAATTTGTACCTTAAAATATAATTTCATAAAAGTCGAAGGACAATAATAACTTATAATTGCACAGTGGAATTAGTTTCTAGAATCTTAAAGATATTTTTTCCGGTATTATTCTTCTCCCTTTAAAGTAAAAGTTACAAAATCATCTATCACGACACTAATTTTTGAAAGGAAGTTAAAAAGTTTCCACTTAACAAAGTATTATTTAGGCAAGCTAAATTTGGCAATAGTATAAGATTTATAAAGTAGATAGTAAATAGTATGAAGTTTATAAAGCAGATAGTAAATAGTATAAAGTTTATGGAATAGATAGTAAATAGTATAAAGTTTATAAAGCAGATAGTAAATAGTATAAAGTTTATGGAGTAGATATTAAATAGTATAAAGTTTATAAAGTAGACAGTAAATAGTAGAAAGTTTATAAAGTAGATAGTAAATAGTATAAAGTTTATAAAGTAGATAGTAAATAGTATAAAGTTTATAAAATAGATAGTAAATAGTATAAAGTTTATAAAGTAGATAGCAAATAGCATAAAGTTTATAAAGTAGATAGCAAATAGCATAATGTTTATAAAGTAGATAGTAAATAGTATAAAGTTTATCAAGTAGATAGTAAATAGTATAAAGTACAGTTAATAAAGTTTTATCAAAATTTACTAGCTAGTACGTGATCTGGTTGGTATGTTGGTAAGTGGAAAAAATATACTTCATAACGTAATAAGATTCCTTTCATGTAGAAAATGGTGAATTTGATTGTAATAGAATTGCGTCTTAGCTAAGGTGGTTGTTCTTCTACAATGGGATGTGTTACACTTGTTTCTTCAGTGAGAGTATTCCGGCACATGATAATACGAAGTGTGTGTTACTGTTTTGGTCTGTTGCCGTATAGGTGGTGTTGGCAACGTCCCGCTGATTTCAGCTTCGTGTGAAACACTTGCGTATTTCCTATTGTAATGATAGAATAGCAGTCGGAGGGGAAACAAGAACTAAGAGCGGATGTAGAAATGTGGAATTGCGATAATTTCGCATAGAATGGAAAGATTTAATAAAAATGAAAGAATACGTGAATTTCAAGTATAGTGAAACTAATTTTATCCAAAATATACAGGCTGCATGAAATTTTCAAATTGTGGGAATTTTTCGGATAATGAAGCTCGATTGTAAAGTGCATGAATTTCGCGCAGTAATAAATTTTTAATGATAGAAAATAAGAAAATACGCGAGTTTCTCGCGTTATCGCGTTGTAGAACACTGGATTGAAAGTTCCAACTAGTGCATCCCACGTGTTCGAGGTTTTATCACTACAACTATTATTAGACGGAGGCGTGATAAAAATATAATTTAATAATAATTTCTAGTAAAACTGTTCTATAGTAATTTTAAATATGAAACCAAGCATATATGTTTACACACATCCATACACGTTTAATGCTTTTGAAAGATTAGTTTGTTCTCTTCCTTTTTTAGACACCGACTTTGGACTCGCCATTTGTTATGTAGCCTCCACACTATGGCCAATTGTTCACCACTTCCTGATGGTGATCCTGAACGATGGTTCACTTGTTGCATCCACACGCTGGGCCACTAAATGAACCCAGCGAGTGGATTCGTAAATAGGGTCTACTGCGCACTTTAGTTGCGCATCTGGCTGCCTTTGATCTTTGGATAAAAATCGCTTCCGAAGTCATCGTCCGCCAAGGCTATTTTATCGTCTGTCACAATCGACCACGATAAACCAGACCCCCTCCAGACGGTAATGGCTTGCAGTGGACCATAGTGGTGAGGGGCCTTTACACTTTGGCAGGAGGTAACTCAACACGCTGACCCAGGCATTACGCCCATACAGCAGCATACTACTGAAGATCCGACAGAGACAACAGCGATCCGAACTGTCTACCAAACCGCTGCTGACGTACGAGAGGCCATCATAATCCGATTTTAATTGTGTACAACGCGGTAAGGTTTAAAGTGTACGCGAATTTTTCTATATGCGAGAAATTCACTATAATGAAACTAATTTATCCAGAATTCAAAGAGTGGGCGAATTTTTTTGTATGCAATAATTTCACGCATAACGAATCTTGTTTATATACTGTGGGAATTTCGCACGGTAATATTGTGTTTTATACGAGAAAAGAAGATACACGAGTTTTTCGCGTACTCGTGCTGTGATGAGAACACTGGTACATATCCATAAAACACATTTCCATTGATACCTATACAACTGGCGTATAAGGTTACTCGATAGCAGAGGGCACTTTCAAGCAAGTTAAGACATCGTAAAACACGAGGAAAACCATCGCGAGTGCACCCTCCTAAAGAAAAGTGCACAATCTTCCACTTAATTTTTATGAGCCCAGAACAGTTTACGACACCCAAAGTGCGAAACGCCCCTACAAGATAAAGAAAACTCTCCAAAGCGGTAACGAAGCGCGGAGATGGGCGGGGTGGCCCGAAAACCATGTTCTTCTGAAAAAGGGGTGAAAGAAAAAAAGCAAAAATAAAGAAAAAAAAAAAAGGAATATGAGAAAAAGAGGGAGAGGCCCTAACATTACCGAAAAAGAGGCAGGCAACGCGTGTCACCCAGATGTTGGGACATCGAGTTTCAAAAACAGTACGCTCCCAAACCTCCCCCGGGAGGCCCGAAACGGGGAGGGGGGGATGAGGACGATGGCACATGGCGATGTACGGAAAAACGATTTTTTTCTTTTTCTTTTTTTTTTTTTTTTTTAAATATACCAAGCGCGAGAAATGGAAAACTGCACGCTTCCAGAGGAGTATGGAAAACTCCGCCAATCATACGGTCTGATTAATTGGAATAAAAGGCGCGATTGAAACCCTGAATTTCAAATTAAGCAGATGGCAGCGGAGAGTGGATTCATCATTAACGCTATGCCGAAAAGTAAATACAGATGAAAGAATGTTTTATGCATTCGGTGAAACTACTGGGGAAACATTCTTAAACTTCAATGACTTATTTTAAATCTACCCAGAGCTTGTTTTAATACTCCGATCCATCACTTTATAAAACCGTAAATACAAAGTAGTGTCTCTTCTACTGCAAAGCGTTTTTTCCCCTTAATTTTTTTTTTTTTTTTTTTACTAAAAGGAGGGGGGTCGAAAATTGGAACATCTTCTCTATAACGTGGTCTATATAATTTGTTTTACGTTCAAAAACATTCCACCAACTCAAATGACATATAGAATTCACTACACAAGACAGCTGGGTCAGACCACAAACATCTGACAATAAAAATGAATCACCAAACAATCTAATATTAATAATATTAAAATTTTTATTCCAAAGAATTTCTTTTTAGTTCATAATTGTATTATAAGAACTATGTATTATATTTAATAAGCCAAATTCAAATACGCAAAAATTATATTCAGTGACATTTTTACTATAAGCTTTTATTAACCGTAACAATCAGAACTAAATGCTTTGATAATGCGGTTTTTATATAGGTCTGATTTATATTGCATTAATTCTGGGTTTCTTATACCGCGGTATAAATTAATCTATCTTTTCTTATATATTTTTCACAACACAGATCCATAAACTGCATTTCTTGATTTCAACTAATTCTGAGTTTAATATAACACAATATGAATTAATCGGGTTATAGTGATTTGACAGTTGAAAATTTACTGAATGCTAACTGAAAAATAATGAAAACAAATTTTAGATTCTATTAAAAAGCACTTTATGAATGTATAAACCCCCTACTATTCATGTACTAGAAAAAAATAAATCTTTAAAAATATCACTACCTCACTAAAAATAATACATATTCTTGAAATATTGTTAATGCGCCATTGTTCACTTCTCGAATTTTATAGCATTACAGTGCATACGATATCTCCGGCACATATCAGGAAATTAATATGATTTTTGTTTACACATAAGGCTGCATTGGATAATCGTATCTTGAATTTTTGATTCAATTTAGAAATAAAAAATAACCAAGTATTAGTAATTATATAAAATAAAATTTACGTAGTTTTATTCCCACAAAGTAAAATTTTCTTCCTATGCGGCAATACTTACTAATTCTAGCTAATATTTATAGTTCCATTATCCTAATTTCAAAATTATGCCTAAAATACTTTTATGCACGTATGTGCACAAATTACAAAAAAATAGTTTCTGGAAAGCAAGTTTTTAGCTACATTATCATTTTTTTTTAATATATACTTCAATTTTGTAAAATTAAAAATCGTGTATATTTAAAAAAAAGTATGACTACAGAGAAAACTAGGTTTCATTGAGAGGTCTGAAGGGCAATTCAGTTCAAATGCCTATCACCGGATGGGATTTTGGGACAGCTGTTACCATTCGTGTAAATGGTGGTACCGCCCGCTGATTGACGCTTCACTTTAACATTACCGGAATTGTACCGGGAGCGGGCGTTTTGAGCGTAAATTTGGTTATTCAGTTAAATCTCAATAGATCGAAAATTATTTAATTTTTTAACCAACTTTTCGTATTTTATATTGAAATATGTAAACAAATATATAAATAGAAATATATAAATAACAACCATAAGATTTTTGTAAACAAAAATATATTTTTTAGTGGATAAATTTATAATAGTATCGTAAATATGAAAAATCAAATAGAAATAGTAGTATATAGTTTTAATTTTTTCCCGTTCTGTGGTTCCGCATCGACTGATGTAAAAACTAGTTTTTATTTGTCTAAATTTTTCCAGAATCTATGTAGTAGACAAGAACATTCGGCTTCGTTTTCCTGTATATACCGTTATTTTTGTACCCACAAACAAACCATGTTGTTACACTAACTCGTACTAGTACGTAACCCACGATCAAATATCAATCGTCAGAAAACGTACTAGTATGTGTCCCGTGCTCAAGTATCAGTTGTCAGAAAACGTACTAGTACGTGTCCCGTGCTATCAATCGTCAGAAAACGTACTAGTACGTGTCCCGTGCTATCAATCATCAGAAAACGTACTAGTACGTGATCCGCACTAAAGTATCAATCGTCAGAAAACGTACTAGTACGTGTCCCGCATACAATGTGTTAAAAAGTTAATTCAAATATAAAATAACAAAGTTTCGAGTGTTTTATTTAACACTAGAACCGCGGGGTCATTTTGACGCAAATTTTTTTTTTGTGTTTTTTAAGAGTTTTATTTTTTTCCAGATAGTAATAACAGAAATAATAAAATTCTCATCAAAATATTTTCAAAATTTATCTTCAGAAATGTTTTTATAAAAATTTATATTATTTCTATTATTATCCGAAACAGAATAAATTTATTAAGATAACATAAAACAGTTTTTGGGTGTTACAATAAAATATGAATACGTAAGCGTAATGTAATATCTCTAGTAATGTTATTAGAAAACATCATTTCACAGCAAAACATGATGCAAGAGAAAGCTTCAGAAAGCAGGCGAAGCGTTTAACAACTGACATTCGGCACTCCGGTGATTACGACCTCCTCAACAGATGTCTGGCTCTCTACGGTCTGCACTCGACCTTCGTGGAATTGGTTCAGCAATTTGCTATCGATTATTCGGTGGAAAAGTATTCGAAGATTATCTACAGAGTGGCGTTCAACAACGAGAATACAGAAAGCTTTTAAACTCCCCTTAATCACAAACTTTCTGACAGCTGGTCCACAAAACTTGATTATTGGGCACATGGAAGAAACTGGAATTCTAGCAGACATTCAGAAAATGCGATTCAAATTAAATCGTGTCGTGAAACCGAATGCAAATTTCTTTTTTTCTTTTCTTAAAAAAATAATACAGAATACTTGCAAAAGTATGCAGACGCTAAAGCATTCGGTAAATTAACAGACAAATCCGCGACCTCACGAAGTCGAAGTGCTTTGTTTCAAAAGTCACGCTTGAAACAGAACCAAAAAAATAAAGGAGCGGAGGGGAGGTGGAATCATGAATGGGAAAATGATAACGAAGATTAAATTCGTAAAAATGTTTTCGGTATTAATCATTCTATAAACGCACGCTCCGTTTCAATTTTCTTCGGCAATTTACTCGGCGCGCAGAAAAAAAGCACAAGTAGGCGTATCCCCAGAAATTATCCCGAAAGGCTCTTTTGTTAGGAGGAGGAAACGCTTCATAAAAATGGAAATAGCTCTAATTGAAGCCAGCTATAACAATGACCGAGATTTTGGTTGGAAAATTCCTGCGTTTAGCGACCAAACATTGGTTGCATTTATCTTATCGCCTGGTTATATCTGGCGATATATACGATAATAGGATTGGACAGAACCGGACTTGCGCGGGCGTGGTTGACAAACACTGTTGTTTTTCCATTTCCGAACTTTATACTATACTGGGACCGATCGCACCCACAACTTCATCAGGGATGCACTGCAAAAATGCTGAAAAAAATGGGAAGGTTGGTTGGTTGGTTGGAATTTAGTGGCGCTAATTCCTGAAAGGACAAACTGCGCCAAACAAGACGAAAATAAAAACAAAGTAACAGATAAAAAAGAAAAATACACACAGGAGAAAGGAATTTTGAGGATGAAACAGACGAAACAATAAATTAAACGTTAAAGGCACATAAAAATCAAACAAACGGATATAGTAAAATAGCAAATATATACAAGATAGATTATTACATTAAAAGAAAATTAAAAAACAAAATTGAAAATTGAGAAATTGAGAATCAAAAAATTGTTAAATTTAAAATCAAAATTGTTAAATTGAAATAAAGATTAACATACAAAACAAATCACAGAATTCAGATTTCATAATAAAAAACTGTACAGCGAAGAAAGGGAAACAAGCCTGGATGTGGCGTGGAAATGGAAAGGGGGCACAAATTTGATAAACTTGGTGACCTAGCGCGTTTTTTTGCCATTCTATCATTATTTTTCAAAAAGATACACACAGTTCATACTCAGATGGTAGGAGAAAAAAAAAGACAGTATGGGTAAAAAAAAAAGCACAATAGCAGTCTAGATTTTATATTCTGCGTTGTTTTAATTATTCAAGGTGTCCCAAAACGACTACATAAACTCTACAGAGCTATATTCCTCGTTGGGAGTACATAAAAACTGCCCAAAGAAGCGTTCCTGTACGATTCATAGTTTAAGAGAAAAGTATGAAAAACAAAGTATGACATCACTTCCAGTGCACGAAAAACACTTTATTGAACATATCAACAGCAGTATATGCACGGGCATACTCCCTAACATATCGTAAGGAATTTCCATTACATCGGCCGTACATCAGGTACAAGTTGCAATAGCCACGAACGAAATACATGGTCACCATACGAAGAGTACCTACCGGTAGCTGCAAGATGCAGTCTTTTAAATACCAGTTCAAAGGCGGCTTAATGTCATTCCATAGTTCGTGCATGCATAACACGATATGCGCAGAGAACGTTTTAAACATTATCGCCTGGAAAGATATGCAAATACTGTTGTTGATATGTCCAATAAAGTGTTTTTTTCCTTGCACAGACAGTGACGTCATACTTTCTTTTTCGTATTTCTCTCGTAAAGTACAGGAACGCTTCTTTGGGCAATTTTTATGTACATCATTTTTACACACTTTTTTCATCATACACCCTGTATATCATTTTTTGATCAATGCACTTATTAATTACATATTTTATTTTAAGAATGAATTTAATAGAGGATTACTTTAATTTAATTAAGAGTTAATTTAATTTAATAGATGGTTTTTAAATTTAATTAAGGCTTAACTGAATTTAAACGTTAAATTAAATTGTTTTCATAACGCCATGTGAAACGAGTAATCATATATACCCAGAGAGAAAGCTGGGGCTTTAAAAGGATGTGCATAATCAGGTGTTCCTTATTCCATTTTTTTTTATCACCAACGAAAGAGAAAAATACATTAAACAGAAACAATAATTCGTACAGCCAAAAAAGGATAGTTCATATGAGCACAAACAGACTAGTGAAAGACTTTTCCTGCTTCAAAATGAACTTTCCATAAATGTTAGCACACACTAAACGTGGAACACAACCTTGAGCTTAATATAAACCACTAAGTTTACTTTGGGCTATGTAAAGTACATTCATATATATATGAAGATTTATGCTTAAAAAATATAACTTTTCATATCGTCGACACATATTTTCTTTCATATTTTTAGAACAAAAATAGAGTTGAAGCTAAGCATTAACACCGGAAGTGAATGAAATAAGGCACATAAATAAAAAATGAGGAGATTGTTATAAATGGGGAGAAAACAAAATAATTTCTTAACTGCAGGCCGCTTTCCCATTTGGGGTCGACAGAAAGTTTAATGATTTTAGTTTTTTAACTTTAGTAATTTTTAAAATTACCAAATATTTCTATACAATGAACCTGAAAACATATAAAAACAACAAGAAAAAACGAAAACGTTTCGACGCATTTTAAAAATAATATAAACGTTTATTCTACTTGCTTTTACATGACGTAAGTTAGTGAAAGGCCTTGCGTATGCAAGATAGAGTGTTTTAGTAACACATGCGCACAGGGCGAGAAGTTATTGGGTTTAGCTTAACTTATAGTAATTTTTAAAATTACCAAATCTTTCTACACAACGAACCTGAAAATAAATAAAAACAACAAGAAGAAACAAAAGAGTTTCGAAGCATTTTTAAAATAATATAAACGTTTACTTTACTTGCTTTTTACATGACGTATGTTTGTTAAAGGCCGTGCGTATGCAAGATAGAGTGTTTTAGTAACACATGCACACTGGGCAAGAAGTTATTGGGTTTTCTCAGTAGTAACCTTCCAAGTGGCTACAATAATGAACAAACTACAATTAAATGTTTAAATTTACTTAAGTAGTTGAATTTTTTTTATTATTTTATTATATTTTTAAGTTAGTTAATCATTTAAAAAAATTCATAACTCCAAAGTAAAATTTAAAGATTATGACCTAAAACTACAATACAGTACTACTATATATTGCGTAGAAGTGAAGAAACTGACAGTTTCACTCACGCGCGTGTGGGATTTAAACAATGTTTATAGGGTTGCACAAAATTTTCATAAAAATATTTTGAGATCCCCACACCAGAAGATTTAAAAAACCCTGTATTAAAGCAATTTTAATACAAAATGATACCGTCGGTGCTTATGCAAAAGTCACTAAGACCGAAATTGATATATAGTCATAATTTGTGGGTTGTTCAAAAAATAGTAAATAGTATTTTACGGAGTTTTAAATGTAACAAAAGATTTATTGGGGCTTTGATGGCTAATTTATGATATGAAATAGCTGCCATGCATTGATTATGGATGACAGAGTTGTATTTACGTCTGAACAATCTCTAAATTACCTTTTAGACTTAAAGAATTTAGCTTGAAAGCCGATGACATGTTGTTAATAAGCAGCACCACC
Organism: Pardosa pseudoannulata; assembly: GCA_032207245.1. Taxonomy (NCBI): domain Eukaryota; kingdom Metazoa; phylum Arthropoda; class Arachnida; order Araneae; family Lycosidae; genus Pardosa; species Pardosa pseudoannulata. The sequence continues at coordinate 120,730,518 of CM063508.1, forward strand.
CGGAAAAAAATGGCGACACAGAAGCATACGGCAATGTTTAGCCTATAACTAAGAAGACTGGTTAAAAGCATAATAACAAACCTACGGGAATTGTCAGCAATCTTCCTGCACCAAGAAGTCAAAAATTAAGATACCAAATGGTTTAATACCGTGCAACAACGAAAACATTTGCTAAAAAATTTATAATATCAAATACTTACCTTTCATCAATTATATTTAGCATAAGCGACAATCTATATTCTTTTTTGTTTCTATATAAATGCGTAAGGAAAAAATTAAAGTAGTTAATATAAAATGTACTGCAATATGACTATCTTTAATCGTTTTAAGCATCTCAAATAAATGATGGATATATATATATATATATGTGTGTGTGTGTGTGTGTAATCCAATAATTATAAAAATGCTGGACATTTAGCACCTATTATATGCCCGGACTACTGGGCAAGGAGAAAGCATAATCAGCTAATAGTAACCACGATGCTGTCCGAACATTGAAAGAGACCGGCACAAGTCTGATTAAGACTTTATTTTAGAGCTGCTAAAACGGACATCTTTACTAGTCAGTAACAGACAAGAGAAAGACACAAAAACCACTCTGCTCGAACAGAGGTGCACCCAAGAGTGAAGACAGATAAAACTTTTCCGAGGTAGAAGAAACTTACTCAGTGAAATTAAATGTTAAGATAGGAAAAACGTGGAGCCATTTGCCAGCGACACCTGGAAAACGTGTTGAATGAACAGAAAATTTACATTTATAGGATAGAAAGCTTTGGGAAATGTATCGAAAGAATTTTAAGTGGAGGAAGTTCCTTTGATTAAAACATTTAGAGGCTGGGAAAAAGATTTTAAGGAATTAGATTGGGAGAGAGAAGGTTTTTAAGGAAATATTAAAGTGAAATAATATATATGTATGTATATATATATATATATATATATATATATGTATGTATATATAATATATATATGTATGTATATAATATATATATGTATATATATATATGTATATATATATATATATATGTGTATATATATATATGTATATATATATATATGTATATATATATATATATGTGTATAGTAATTTTTATGATGAGTGACATAGAAATAGCTTCAACCCGCAGTGAAGTCTAAACATGTATTAATAAACGAACGTCAATTTATGTAAATTTTTAAACAGGTATTTTTATTCGATTAGAAGATTACGTATTAACACGAAATTTCCAATCGAGTTTAAATCATCCTTAATTCAAAGAATAGTTTAACTTCGTCGCCGCAGACTGGTCAGACAAGAATACTTAAAAATGGACATTAGCACACCATGATGTAAGTGCAATACTATTGCCCCGAAGAAACGATTACCCAAACCACAAAGGATGTGAGTAACTGACCTCACCACAATAGTCGACGTACGAAAAACCTGAACTATCCTTAACTTGAGAAAAGAAAAACCTAACGATATATATTTTTGAAAGATAATAAATAAAAATCACGGCTCAGTCGACGGTGTTCTTCGGAAATGCCGCAAACCTGATATCTGCAAGGTCGGGCAGCACTTCGAGAAGGACGATCTTTCTCTTCCGGAAAAAGAATAAAAAAACATTCGCCATCGAACACCCACAACACCAGCACGTAGGCTCCGTTGCCGCACACGCACCTGCAGCGGTTATATATTTATTTACAAGAAGGTTGAGCCGTATTCGAAAGGAAACCGAAAATTGAATGCCATACTTGACATTATGTAGGTCACAACAGATGGTCGGCAGGAAGAGTTACGGACATCGATAAAATCTGAAGTACTATAAAAATAGAACAAACGTTCGATGTATTATTGTTATTCGGATAATTGTTCTCGTCCGTGAATGCGGTTTAAAACGGTACAGTGGGAATTGGTGAAAATTAACTCCTCTAAAAAGAAAACAATAAATTTTCATTTCATAGATTGCTTAACACTCAATAGTCGAGTTTTCCAACAAATCAATTTGTGTAAATGGAAAAACTTCCGCCTAATTGTTTCATCATATATATATATATGTGTGTGTGTGTGTGCTTACATATACATATACATATATATATATATATATATATATATATATATATATATATATATATATATATATATATATATATATATATATATATATATATATATGCAGGGTATCTGCCAAAATAAAATTTTTTAAATCCAAGACTTTTCATGACTTTCCCTGATTTAGCAGATCATTTTCCACGACTTTAAAAAGCTTTCGTTAAATTACATATGAATAAAATTTCTGATGTACATACAAATAAAATATATGCTTTCAGAGAAATTACAGGAATTTTATCATAAAAAAACTATAAACTTACTTTATAAGTGTTAATAAACTCACATACATAAAAATAAATTGTTTTACCTACATATCTAAGTTTAATTATATAGCAATTTTTCAATCAAAATGTTTCCAATTTGAATTCAGGGTATTTTGGTATTATCCAGGTGACCATGAATAATAGCCAACATGATAAACCTATAATGTTTATATACAATATCCCTAGAGATAAACTTATATTTTGTGCAAAAATCTTAACTAATTTTTATTAAAAAATAATGAATATTATATTAATAAAATTTTAATCTACAATTTAAGAAAAAACCAGAATAATATACATTTACCCACCCATTAAGCTTTCTTGCTTTGAGTTTCCTTGGTGAACAAATTTTACTTGGTAATATGGTCAATAGGATAATACATAAATACCAAACTCAGTAACTTCAGCCAAATGACAAGTAAATATAGAATTAAACAATTCAATGCATTTTTTTTAATCGGTAGTTTAGCGGATCCATGACTTTCCATGACTTTTACTCATTTTACTTGAAAAATCATGACTTTCCATGACAAAATTAATCCATTGTCTAAATCCATGATTTTCCTTGACTTTCCCTGACTTTCCAAGTGCGCGGAAACCATGTATATGCATACATATAATATATATAAAATATAAATTTACTATACAATATATATCTGAACAAGTCTGTTCGCTATGCATTCTAATTAAGTTGGGCCAATCTCTATAAAATTTCACACGGTGATTGAGATAAACTCTGGAAAGTTTTCAGACGGATCAAACTGATTCTATATTAAGGCATGTTAGAGATATAATGATTCTTAAAAGACCTGAAACGTTAGCTACCAATATAAAAAAATAGATTTTTCAACTTTTATTTTAAAAGCAGGTACTTCACTTATTCCAATAATGTACACTTTATTTATGTAAGAATCAAGACTTAAACTCAGGTTAATCAAGAAAATACTATGTAGTTTAGTGATGTACAGACAATTTTAGTTATTTAAGTTTCTCTACAAAAATAATCTTTCAGTAACTAGGCAACATTTGTAGAAAAAACAAATTTCCATCCTCCAGAAAGACATGAAATTTGTATAAATATTTCTATGACGTTAGATCAAATTATTGAATTTATTTATTTATTTTTTTTTGGGGGGGGAAATATTTTTATTTTCGATATTACAGTAGAACCTCTTTTTAACGACCCTACGATACAACGACCCCTTTGTTAGAACGACCATCTTAAAAAGTCCCAATTATTTTTCCATAGGAATAATGTTAATTTTGAATTATTACAACGACCCCAAGCGTATTTTTTTTTTCGTTAGAGCAACCGCCAATTTTAGACCGCAGAACTGATGAGCAAGTGGGCTATTTTAAAATTATTGTACTGTGGTACAGCAACTTCAAGAAATCTGTACTCCTCTCTTTGTGTCTGCTTAAAGGGACCCTTTCGTCACGTACGACATTGATGTCCTAGGTAGATGACATTCCAGACACTAATGAAATAACCCAGCTCTTCAGAGTCAAATTTCCGGATCTTCAATTATCTTTTGATGTGTTTGTTGCGGTAGATGAAACTTTACAGTGCTGCGAAGAAAATTTGAATGAGGACTATTTTATTGCCCGTATTACCGAAAATGCAGAAATCTGCGATTCCGACGACGGATAAGAAATCGCCTAAGCTTTTGAAAAAGTGAATGAAAAAGAAGCCTTCAATGTAATCAATGCCTTGCGTCAATATCTTGAAGCACAATTGAATTCTGAATATATTCTTCAAAACCTAACGCATATGGAATAAGTGATAACGAAAAAATTTTAAAAGAACATGAAACAGGTGTGTCTCAAAGACTTTTTTTCAATAATTCAGTAAAGGAAATACAAATAAATAGAAGAGTTCTCTAGGTATGTACTGATGCATCATTTTTTTGCTATTTTTTTTAAATTATTTTTTCAATTCATTACAACGACCATATGATTTTGGTCCCACAGAGGGTCATTATACCGAGGTTCTAGTGTAGTAAGAAAAATGCACCTCTTTTATAGAATTTCGAATTTTTTATTATTCGATTTATTTTATAAATTTTATATTCAACATTGTTGATAAATGAAAGCAAGTTCATATGGGAAGTGCCTGTTCCAAGAATTTTACAGTTCTCAAATCAAAATAATTGTTCAAGACATAGAATCCATCACGAGTTAAAACTTAACAAAATTTAATACGAAACTAAACATTTACACAAAACGTAGTGGCAATGATTTGAAATATATTATTAAACACATAATTTTTGTTCTGTTTTCAAGCGTCAAGTAGTTACAGCACAGCGAGAGCGCTACCTATATAAAACAAAACAAAAAAAAAAACGTAATAGAATAAAAAGTATTTCAATTAAGAGTAAATACATTTTTATCAGCAGTAAAATATATTTATGATTTTAAAATATTAGAGTAGAAAAGTCATTACCAGTCATAGAAAAAAACAAACGTTGTATAATATTGTAGTTGTAGTCACAAATATGATAAATGAATACCTGATCATAACGATCACATTTTATGAAGTTTCTCACTTTATCTTTCGTTTCCTGGATCAACTAGCAAGCCGTTTTTCATTTTTCCTGCCAACGGATCATTTTATTTAAAAACGCGCCAAAGAAACATGCTGGTTAGAATTTTGACGTTAATCATAAACAGGTGCAAAATAAGGTGAAATTAATGCCGCCTTGAAGCTCATTTTTCAAACACATATGCCGGTTTGTTTCGAAATTCTACGGTTTCATTATATTTTCAAATTTTTCTGCTTGAGAAAACATGTAAAAGAGATGCCTGACGTGTAGTCAAAATGCTTCTTTATTATTATTATTATTTTATGCGTAAAAGCAACATACTTTACTGCGCTGTTTATAATATTCTAACTATCAGTTTTTTCTCAAATTAACTACTGATAATAAAATAGCTGTCCAAAACCAACGTGAGTTATTTTCAGTTAAATAACAAACCAGGATCATGTTATTCTGTTGATAGTTCTTGCAGCACAGACATGCATTTTGCAAATTATTCAAATACAGATATATGGGACTGAAAACACCTACTTATAGTTGATGAACAGATCAGAATCTATATAAATAAGATGAAATAATAGCTTGGTGCCTGTCTATGAGCAAGCACATCGAGTGAATACTACTGAATATATTGTAATACGGGTTTTGTTTAATATTTCCGTTTAGATCTGTTATCAATTTACTTCCGTTTAATTTTTTTCAAAATTTTAATTAGCTTTATTTTATTTATTTATTTTTAGAATTATGGCTTAGACATATTTCACGTGTCTTTCACATATATTTCTTCCGCATGTATTAAGACCGCAGCAATATTTTTTTTCAGGGGGGTGTTAAAGGGGAAAGAGAGACAAGGATGTTTGCTAAATTTGAAAATTTCTGAGAATTTTATGACTATAACTTTACAACGGCACTATTGACTTATATTACACGATGCATTCTTAAAGTATATTCCTTAAGAGGCCGTCTTTATACAAGATCTCTACGTTTGTTCACAGATTTAGTTAAATTTTCTTTACAAGTTTTAAATATATATATATATATATATATATATATATATATATATATATATATATATATATATATATATATATGTATATATATATATGTATATATATATGTATATATATATGTATATATATATATATATATATATGTATATATATATATATGTATATAAATATATGTATATATATGTATGTATATATATATATGTATATATATATATAAATACATATGTATATACATATATATATACATATATATATAAATACATATATATATATACATATATACATATATATATACTATATATATATATATATATATATATATATACATATATATATATATATATATACATATATATATACATATATATACATATATACATACATATATATGTATATATGTATACATATATATATATATTATATTATATATATATACATATATATATATATAATATATGTATATATGTATATACATATATATTGTATTACATATATATATATTATATATGTATTTATATGTATATATGTATATATATATATATATATATATATATATATATATATATGTATATATATATATATATATATATATAATATAGACTGATATTTATATTTTACATACGTATAAATGCGTAGACGCATAATACAAATTTCAGTCCGCCACGTTTTACTTTAATTTCACAATTATGAAATTCCGTTTCAACTGTAGATGTATATTATACTTTAAAAATACAACGAACAGTAAACAGACAGATTATCCAAACAAGTACACTAAAAAACCTCCATACAAAACCAATAAAACAGCCGTGATCGTAAAATACACAGCCGTCAAAAGAGCCAGCCAATAACAATACGTCACCCCCGTGAACCTTCAGCCATCACCCTAACATGAATTTGCAAACAAACAGGTATTACTGCAAGCGGAGGAGCATGTTATCAGAGAGCAGCGCACAGCGGAAAAAGAAGAAAAAAAAATTATTATTATTCCGAATGTAGTGTTCGAGAGAAATTGGAAACCTGAAGAAATATGCACGACGCCTCGAAAAGACATCAACGTCTAAATCTCTGTAATGGGAAATTCTGAAGCAGAGGAGATGGAAATAGCGAAGGTCGGCAATAATCGGAAGAAAAATCGGAACGAAACAAAGGGGCGAGGACAAGAGAGTAAATTCTATGACCTGAATTTTTTAACACCATGTATGGCTTAGAAAAATAAAAAAGATTAGAAAAATTCAAATAGTTTCGACTGGACTTAAAATTTATGACTTGCTCTTCTCCCGATCTGCGGCTTACGCATCAATACACAAATACTAATTTCTAGTAAAATTGACTGTACCCTATTTCAGTGATTTCTGCGATGTCGTCATAGGGGAGCCGGAAATATTGCAAATTATTCATAATTAATTAGAATAGGAATTTAGGAATTGGACTAAGAATTACGCACGAATACACAAATACTAATTTCTAGTAAAATTGACTGTACCCTATATCAGGGATTTCGGAACTGTTCTCTGCGATATCGTCATAGCGTAGCCGGAAATATTGCAAATTATTCATAATTAATTAGACTAGGAATTAAGCAGGAATGCACAAATACTAATTTCTAGTAAAATTATCTGTACCCTATTTCAGGGATTACGGAACTGTTCTCTGCAATGTTGTCATAGGGGAGTCAAAAATATTACAAATTATTCATATTTAATTAGACTAGGAATTACGCACGAATACACTAATTTCTAATAAAATTGATTGTACCCTATTTCACGGATTACGGAACTGTTCTCTGCAATGTCAGCATAGGGGAGCCAGAACTATTGCAAATTATTCATAAATAATTAGACTAGGAATTACGTAGGAATACACAAATACTAATTTCTAGTAAAATTGACTGTACCCTATTTCAGGGATTACGGAACTGTTCTCTGCAATGTCAGCATTGGGGAGCCAGAACTATTGCAAATTAATCATAAATAATTAGACTAGGAATTATGTAGGAGTACACAAATACTAATTTCTAGTAAAATTGACTGTACCCTATTTCAGGGATTTCCAAACTGTTCTCTGCAATGTCGTCATAGGGTAGCCGGAAATATTGCAAATTATTCATAATTAATTAGCCTAGGAATTACGCAAGAACACATAAATACTAATTTCTAGTAAAATTGATTGTACCCTATTTCAGGGATTTCAGAACTGTTCTCTGCGATGTCGTCATAGGGTAGCCGGAAATATTGCAAATTATTCATAATTAATTAGCCTAGGAATTACGCACGAATACATAAATACTAATTTCTAGTAAAATTGATTGTACCCTATTTCAGGGATTTCAGAACTGTTCTCTGCGATGTCGTCATAGGGTAGCCGGAAATATTGCAAATTATTCATAATTAATTAGCCTAGGAATTACGCACGAACACATAAATACTAATTTCTAGTAAAATTGATTGTACCCTATTTCAGGGATTTCAGAACTGTTCTCTGCGATGTCGTCATAGGGTAGCCGGAAATATTGCAAATTATTCATAATTAATTAGCCTAGGAATTACGCACGAATACATAAATACTAATTTCTAGTAAAATTGATTGTACCCTATTTCAGGGATTTCAGAACTGTTCTCTGCGATGTCGTCATAGGGTAGCCGGAAATATTGCAAATTATTCATAATTAATTAGCCTAGGAATTACGCACGAATACATAAATACTAATTTCTAGTAAAATTGATTGTACCCTATTTCAGGGATTTCAGAACTGTTCTCTGCGATGTCGTCATAGGGTAGCCGGAAATATTGCAAATTATTCATAATTAATTAGCCTAGGAATTACGCACGAATACATAAATACTAATTTCTAGTAAAATTGATTGTACCCTATTTCAGGGATTTCAGAACTGTTCTAAATAGGAAAAAATTAATCAGGATCATGAATCCATGTTATGAATTGATGCAAGACCATTTAAATGAAAAATAAAAGAAATTATATAATTAATTATATAAAAATGGAACATACTAATTTCTAGTAAAATTGATTGTACCCTATTTCAGGGATTTCAGAACTGTTCTCTGCGATGTCGTCATAGGGTAGCCGGAAATATTGCAAATTATTCATAGTTAATTCGGAATTCGCACGAACATAAATACTAAGTAAATTGATTGTACCCTATTTCAGGATTTCAGAACTGTTCTCTGCGATGTCGTCATAGGAGCCGAATGAATTATTCATAATTAATTAGACTATTTACGACGTACATAAAAATAATTCTAGTATTGATAATTTCATTTCAGACTGTTATGCGATGTGTCATAATATATTGCTATTCATGAAATGTCATGTATACTGTCGCGTTTCGTTCGAGGAACGAAACGACATCGTCGTATACCGTTTCGTTTTTTATAGCTGATTTTTGAATTTAATAATACTGACATGTCAAAAATAGTGATGTTTTACATATATGTATATGAAATAACTCATGAGCCATATTTAACCCTATGTTTTATATAAACTTTGGAGATATTACAGAAATAGCAAGCACAAGGTTCTTAAACTAGTAAAAATGTATGAACCATGAACGCATTGTGAAGACCCCTTGGTTCAGAATACTAACGACCGAAATCAGCCGTAACCTTAACTGGAATTCTCAGGTAACTGGGACCGTAACTGCCCCAGGCATAAGAAGCCTAGAATTTTGCGACTCTGGGCTTTTCGAGATTTTTTACGTAGGTGCTTTGACCTCATGGAGGCTTCGCGACTTTTGACTGGAACTAGCTTTTTAGAAATTAAGTTCGGGAGACTCGTAAGGTCTGCTCATATAAGGAATGGCAGGGTCTCGGACACCGAAAGGAGGATAGTTTGGGTTCGCGTTAAATCCTGGAAAAGCTTCCCCATCGTGTGAGAATATTTAATTATTTTTTACGACTGTGATCATCGTGAATATGTTATCCAAGCAACGATCCTTTACATTTCGAATCGTTTTGCGATATTAGAATCCTTTTGTATATAGCCAGTATTTACTCCAGAAATAAAAGTGATTTCCAATTCTGTTATGTCTGTGATCCTTCTTTACGCTACTTCTGGACTCGAGAACACTCAAGGCGTCACAGCATCAACTGCGGAATTTCGGCTCGATGAGGTAATATCTTCCTAAAACAAAATGCAAAAGTGTTTTGCATTTTTCAATCTCACCTAGAACTTCGCATTCCTCCACCTTTGCAGGCGTTACTACACACAAACGCCTCTTCGACATACATAATGCATTTAGGGCCTCCTGCCGTTAGCTTTGCAAGGACTGACAACTCCAGGGAGGAGAAGTTACTTTTTAAAACAGAGAGCGTGTCGTTTACCACATCCCGATGAGCCTCCTGATGAGATCTTAAATACCTAAGGTTAGTTTGTACATCCATGAGCATTCTTCAATTCCGAAATCTGCTAATGACGGAAAAGTACAGATCTCCAGCAGCGGTCGGAGGAAAATTCCGCGAGAAATGGTTCTAATCTGCAACTGGATTTAACATGTGCGGGAAGAGAATATCTAAGGGGAAACTGAACATGGGATACAGGGGTTATTTAAAGGCGATAGCATATATTTGCGAGCATTACCGTCTTGGTATAAAAATTAAAAATGGTTATCAGGGGAATTTTCTGCATTTAATTGCTACTCGTATATTTTTCTTAAACTGGTTCAACTGACATAACTACGAAATATGACAAAAACACAGGTTGTTCTACCACAGTTACTCCCCACAGATTTCACGGCGTAGAACAGATAATAATAGTGTTCAAGAACATTTCAACATTTATAGTAACAAGCATAAAAGTGTTTCTTATTCATTTAATTTAATTAGTTATAAGTATAGGAAAATTAAATGAGTGAAAAATGTTCCATCTTTACAGTTAATTAATTTCGTTTATTTATTAGCCTATTTAATATTATATACCGCGTATTTTGTTTTTGTTTTTTTACCTGAAAAAAGGCAAATATATCTCGTGTGTAACGAGAAACTAAAAAGATGACGCATAATTTTCCAGATTTTAGACTAGTTACTAAGTGGAGATGAACAACGCTTTTCCAATGTCATTCTAAAGATGACTTCATTTTTAGCAAATTCCTTCACGCTTGTTGACGGGCTTTTAGCTCATTAGGGGGGAGGGGGAGCTACTATGAAATGACCGTGGTGACCTGATATTGAAGATACCGTACACTCAACTTATTTTATGGGGTGCTATACGATGGACTGAATTTTCTATATACCGTCTTAGGAAAACGTGTACGATGAGAAGAAATCTAATTATACTGCATCATTTAAGCCTAAAGTAGTGAAATACACCTCAAAAAGTTGGAAACGTACTTCAGGTCAGAAAATCGGCTTTCAAAGTTACTAATTAGAGTTGCCAGTAAAGCTGTTTAAAAAGTTTAGTTTCGTGTGAAGCGCTACGATTTACTGTTTTGCTACACGAGGACCTAATGCTGGGACCTACTGCTTAAAGCCGATTCCGAACGGCTGCGAACATTCATTCCTGCAGTGACAATCGAACCCACAAATTCAATTACCGAAGTGCAGTGCCATTTGACAATCGTTCGGTGAGTTGTATAAAAGAAATGCAATAGTAATTAAACATAGATGCAAGAACACTTCTATTGAGTAAGATTTATACCATTTTATTTTCTACCTTTACTACGTGTCTTTATTCATACATATATCAGGTAATTACAGGAAGCAGTAAAAAATTATTCTGTGTGTAACAAGCACCTTCAGTTTTTGTCCTAATTTTTTTTAAGTTCCCGTTATACAGGAGTTAATACGGCATTTACTATTCGTTCGTAACAAAATTATTTTACATATATTATTGTAGAGATTCGAAAATACGGTAAACACGACTAATTGTGATGAATTGCTTTTAAGAAACAAACAGTAAGCTTATCATTTAAAAGACAAATTATCCTTAATCTAAAACAACTATCTCAAAATAAAATAGCCAAAACACGTAACTTATAACACACTATTTAAGGAAAAATTATTTAAATGTTATTTTGCTAGAAAAATAATTTTGCACCGAAACAGAAACATCATCTCGCGCATTTATATTTATTTACCCGGAAGATCTACAGTAAAATTTGGAATGACGTAATTTAAAGCATTTACTTCAAGGAACTATCTATGAAGGAACTATCTAAGAAGACATTTATTATAGTCGTCCTTGACTAAGTAAAAAGTTATATTTTAAAAGAAATAGTCTTCATAAACGTAGCTTTGAAGAAACTAAAACTAAGTATAGTTAAAGTATAAATTTTCCCTTTCCAATTTCCCTCTGCTAGCATTCAAAGGACTTTTGTTTTTTTAGTCCATTACCGTTTCTTTAATTTATTCTGCAGCAAGTTTCGCAATGTCGTAATGCACATCAGAATGAATTTCTCATAAAGCACATTACCAATCTTCTTGTGCCATTTAAAAAGAGAAGGAAACACAAAGGTGTGCCTTTTAATATTCACGGAATATTTCTGGTGTAGGAATTTAAAAAAAAAAGAGAATGTTCTTATCAGAGTGATACCGTAACACAAAAGTTTTTTTTTTTTTTTTTTTTTTTTTTTTTTTTTTACTACGAACATCCTTATTAGCTCTGAAATTTGAATTTCTGTCGTAGAGTAGGCCCGTATTAAATAATACTACTTATTTTGTTTGGTTTGGATCTCTGTGGTCTCCTGTTTGCTACGAGTCATAATGGCATTGGGGGCTGTTGCTTAAAACGAAATCCGAATTGCTACAAAGATCCTGTGGAATACGGACCAACGGACTCTAGTACCAGAAGTGACTTCCGTCGTCTGTCCCCTGCCTACTACGACATCTAAATATACCAGAATTAGGCGATAAACTCACGGATTCAGTACTGAACCAAATCCAATTTAGTCTAAAGCTACAGCAATAGGTTTCAATCATTTTAAAAGATTTTCTGCATTTCTTTTCAGTCCAATATTAACTACTTTATTGTAAACAATACTATCAATTTTGTCCCTGTGCTCCTCACAAATTTTCAACAGAACAGACCAGTTTGTTATGTATTTGGTTAAACAATCTACCATTGTGGGCTTCTTTTCAAGGTATAATAATGAAATTTTTACTGTGCCCGTAATTTTTTAATACAAAAGACAAAAACAACATTTGATTGAGAGATAAAAAAGAGATAGGGGAGAAGAAATGAATAGCAGGTAGGGTGCTATTTTAATAATACAAGGACAGCAGGGTTCAGCAGCCTCCTGAAACCATCTGGGAGCAACTCTGGATTGTCAATAATTTCTTATTGTGCTTATTACTAACAGCTTTCTTTTAAACATCCAATCTTTAAATTGATTTAAATCAATTATTTTTTAATCAACTGATTTAAATCGCTCAACCCTGAGTATGTCAATATTTACGATTCGTCAACAAAAGCTATACATCAATCAAACTTCATATTTTTGGTGTTGCTCGACCAAAACGAAAGGATAAGCAAATGACATGATTTTATGTGAATAATTTCGCTAACTTAATCTCGAACATATCCTGTTTTCACACGACTCAAACCCACACGTAACGTTTGCGGAACACGCAGGTGGCGAACACCAAAACCGCAGCCAACAGGAATATGTCCGACAGCGCGTGCGGCAGCGAATAAAAGAAGTTCCCCCAAGAGTTCCAGAAGCGCGAACCATCCATATTTCCAAGTCAAAACAGGCTGCTGATTCCGAAGTCGGAATTCTTGGCGTGGAACACGAAGTGTGTGGGGGTTTTCAACGGAAAAACGAGGCGAGTCTTTGGAAAAACATTTTTGAAAAATGACCCCCATTTGCATAAGCACTTCTGTTACGAGATAATTATTAATACGATGCTAGAAAGTGAATAATCAAGGAAAACATAAAATTCTAGTCGAACACGTTATAAAAGATATGGATTTTAATTCACAGCAAAATTACTGCTGCTAACCATTTTTTTTTTATAAATACTGCAAAATTAACTTCATTAAAAGAAAAACCAAATGAACAATATATGTGTTTAATTAGATCTATTTTAAACTAATCAGTAAGCCTATTCAGGCACTGATAGAAAAATATAAAGAAACCCTTGTAGTTTTTGAAAGAAAAATGTTAAGAGGTATTTTGGGGGGTATATAGGTAAATAGTGTATGGAGAATAAGGACAAATATTGAATTATACAGAATTTATAAAAATCTAGACACAGTTAATATCATTCAAAGGTTAAGATGGGTTGGACACAATCACATTGAGTAACTACAGATCCACCAAAAAAGTTTTGATAGCAAAACCCACAAGCACGAGAAAAAAAAGACGATCAAAACTCAGATGGTTGGACTGTAGAAAATAACTTAAAGGCTTAAAAATTATTAAATGGAATTCCAGGGCCAAAGATAGAACTGCATAGTATCGAATTCTGGAGAAGGCTAATGCTCATCCAGGGCTGTCATGTCACTGGACAAGACTTTATAAAAGAAGATTGAAAGCTTTATCACACATCAACCTGTACGCGTTGAATAATCAACGGATTCAGTTTACGATTCCTTTTCTCTGTAAAGAATAAGCGAATTTCTTATGTAATAGGAATGAATTATCAACCAAATTATAGTCGTTCAGATTAATAAGGTCTTTTTTCCCTATTACACAAAGAAAACAAGCATTCTTCACTGGGAAAAGGAAACCTAAACTTAATTCGTTGCTTTTTTAAACTAGTGCACGTGTGGTAAGGAATTTATTTTGCCTCTTTCCTGATATCTCAAACACGTACTACAGACAAACTTATTTGGTACGCATAACTGAAAAATATAACTAAATTTAAGACGCTGCACCGAAATATTTTCTGCTAAAAATATAGTAGTTCACGTTGTATTACATGTGATATATAAATAAGCATAACAAGTATTAGATATGTAATCATATGTAATGTACAGGAATGGCAAAGGGTTAAAAGCCACACACATACGCGTTTATTTTAATAGTTATATGTTTTTCAGAATAATCTCTCCAAGACAATAAAATGTAAATTCAGACTAATTAATGCGAGAAATTCTCCAAATTAAATAAGTTATAAATATTAAAAATTATTTTTAAAAAAATTCGCTTTTGCTTAAGAAGAAAAATTTTAAAAAATGCAATAAAAAGAATTTTTAGGTATGCCATTTTCAAACAGATGGCTTTAAACAGTTTAAAATTTCCGCAATTGGGAGTCCAAGTTCGCTGAATAGCTTTTACTGGTTTTTATTCTCCAATATTTTTATGATTGAATATTGCATTGGAGCTGAACCTGTATACAAAATTACAATTATCTTGCTACTCAGGAAAATAATTAAAATTTTATTTCAATATATCAGCTGACACAGCCTAAGTTAAATAAAAGGGTTTAAAAATAATTCAGAGTTTTATATTCATGAGACCTCTTGGTATGTAATAATTTAAAATGTTATAAACAATTAGAATAAATAAAATGACATTGTGGGATATTAAAAATGTGATAATACAAATACACATGCATTTCTACATATGAACACATTAACTTTTATATAAGTAATGAATGTACGCTATATTTTTTTTATTACTTTATCTTCAACATAAAGAAGAACTATACAGT
The DNA here is from genome assembly GCA_032207245.1 of Pardosa pseudoannulata. NCBI lineage: Eukaryota > Metazoa > Arthropoda > Arachnida > Araneae > Lycosidae > Pardosa > Pardosa pseudoannulata. The sequence continues at coordinate 120,746,026 of CM063508.1, forward strand.
TTCCATCCACCTGAAAGAACTTTTAGAAAACATCGATTTGACTCACGTCTGAGTAACAAGAACAGAATGGCCTTCCCCAAACTTGCAAAAATAAATGGAATTCCTTGTACAATCCCGCTCTCCATATAAATATACACTCTCAAGGCTGGAGTTATACGAGACATCATTTAAAATCAGACTCAAGCACGAGCAAAGAAGTGGGTAAGAAAATCAAAACTCAAGGAGCCAGGAAAGTAATCTGAAAGTCGACGGCAAAAGTGTATTTTTGTAAATGCCATAAAAGTACTATTATCGATTTCCTATATGAGCGGGGCGAAATAATGAAGGGGCAGTGCAACAACAAGGGTACATGGTATTTTCAGGGGTATCGACTTGTTTAACAGATACTCCTTTCAATCAAATGTAGATGTGACCGTCTGAAGGTCACGTCCGTAGATAGTGAAACGGAGAAACAAGGTCAATGGCTATAAAATGAAACGGAAAGAGTGAGAGAGTGGAAAAGTTTAAGGTAATAGTTAAGTGGAATTTTTAGATTACAAAAATGAAAACAAGCGCACTTAAACCAAGTCTGCTAAGAAAATCAGGAAAAGGAATTGAGTGCTACAAACCGTAGGTACTTGTAAGACAACCCTTTCATGCCCGAGTCATTTCTCCCGATTGCATATCCTAAATGTGAGTTATTATGGATTTCACAGAATAAAATAAATGGGAAGTTTAAACAACTTTAAACACTACAGCACGTCACGTTAGTGATCAGCTATCGTTTTAAATAGCACAGGATGCCATTTATGAAAAAGAAAAAACTTCGTGAAAAAAGTTAAAGCTTTATTTTGCTACTTTAGGTCTAATCAGCCCTAATGTAGTAAAATATATTAACCGTAGCACTCCACGAACACATTGAAAAAAATATACAATTAAAAAATTGCCTATTAATACATGCTATAAAATAGAATACAATAATATTTATTATATGGTATTTATTCTTCTGAAGAAAAATTATGTATATGTAAGGAAAACTCTTAGGGATTTTCAAAACTTAAGGGCTAAAAATTCCCGCGTCATTTTGCATTCTCCATTTTAACCCCTGACCTAAACTGACCACTGAGGCTACAGTTTATGCACTCAGAGAAGTTGGCCGGACCAATTATAACTCTACATGGCCCTAGTGGACAATTTAGGAAATGATTTTTCTAGAGATATTTTCCCACAGATGCTGACCCAGATGTTAAGGGTCTTGTACATATAACTTCATGCTAGCTGACCCTTCAGTTTGTCATGTCCTTATGATGAAGTGGGAACCCGTCCTCCAACGTTATCTTAATAAAGATCTTAACGGTGTTATTTTTATGGCTATGACTGTAACCACCCATCGAGAAGTCCGTCTCATTATATATATATATATATATATATATATATATATATATATATAATATATATATATATATATATATATATATATATATATATATTATTTCTTTATTGCAACGTAATAAATGCTATAATGGTTTACTTTTATCTTTTTTTTCTAACGTTATAATTTATTTTACTGATTTTATAAATTTTTAATTATAACATTTGTACAAAACGAAATTGCTTATAGTTTTGCAATTCAAGCATTTTTTTATATAAATTAAAACACCGAAAGAGCTATGTTTTTCTACCTTTCTGGAAAACCCTTAACACTTATTCTAGTACAGCATTTGCCGAACAATAACCAAATAGGTAGTGCGCTGCTCTTTGGTTCCGGAATTCGGGCGTTCGAATACCGCAGATGGCATCGATCCTTGTAGCAGTTCAGAATCGGTTTAAAGCAGTAGGTCTTCGTCTCATTAGCGCTTGTGTGGCAAAACAGTACACAGTAACGCTCCTAACCAACTAATTAGTACAGACGCTGCATACCTGTATTAATTGATTTGTTTTCTTTTGACCATTATTGCGATTATTAGTTTAGACCGACCGAAAAAGTTTTGAACATTCATTAAAATAACAGAAAAATTTCAGATATTTCAGATTTCTTTCAACTTTAATATTATTATGAAAGTATATTTAACAGTTGATTACAGTAAAAAGATATAACAAAAAATATAGAACTTAGATACATTGCATTACAATCTATAAGATTTTTAAAAAATCAACTCGATTTTTCTATGTTTATCTAGTTGCATAACAGTACATGTATTAATATAATTGAAATAATAAAACAATTAAGTTATTTTTAATCACTTCTTAGTTATAAATTCATTCTACTTTTCTTTAAATTTCACTAGTTTTTGAACTCTTTATATCGAAGTTATGTCTATATTAGTTCCTCTACAGAATGTAGTTTTGAGATCACTTAAAGTTGTGAGCTTATATTCTAAATCAAGTTATTTTGCAATCCGTAATACAAATTTCTTTTATCAAAATTCTCTCTTGTACGATTTGTTCTGCAATTATCATAATAATAAAATAGTACGGATTATTTCATAATTTTATACACGTTGAAACAAGTCTTAAATATCTGAAACTTTCCTGTAATGTTAATTATTTAAAATTTATAGGCGAGACAAATACACATTCCAATATTCCCCAAAACATACCAAAAGGTATGAAACTGCATAACCTAATATAAATTAAGACGAATTCTAATTTTAAAAAGTATTAAATCTTTAAAGTATTAAAGTAAAAATATTTTTATTCGATTTAACGAATAAAAATATTTTTATCGATAAATAGAAGTCTTAATAAAAGTGGAAAAATATACTCCGATTTATATTTCATCAGTTGATAAAAAGAGGTAATAGAAAATAAGTGAGGTCACAGTAATATGATTGGAAGAAAAAATCCATGAGGCTAAATATTGCTGAATTGGTACAAATCATGAATAAGGTGAAAATATTCATGCGATCCAAATATCGTCAATACAGTGTAGGGTTTAAAAGGGTGTTCTATTTAAGCCACTTATATTCCCAAGGATTTAACAAGTAAAACTTTTCCCTCACTTTCTGAGGTTCTTCCGCTAAACTTTCTACGGTCATTGCGCCATGTTCGCAATCGGTCAAAAGTATTTCGTAACAATGTGGTTGTTCTCTCTGAAGTATAACAGAACTTTCCTACTTTAAATATTTCTCTCAAAAGTTTCATACAATGATGACCTCGGTTACAGTTAACAAAATTGCAAGCCGAAGCCAAGTTAGCGGTTAGGTACTATTAAGCTGTTGTTAATGTTGTCATTTTTTATTTATTTTTATTTGCTGTACCAACTTGCAACTTTTTACTGTCCCTATTTCTTATTATTGTATTACTTTTTTATTATTTGTGAGCTTCATGTTGTTGAATCAATGTATTGCTGTTAACCATACCGAATGGTTATTGTCAAGGTTACAGTCTAATTATCCCCTAATTAGACAACGCGTTGTTTACTCATAATTTTTTAAGAGAACGTCCTCACCCCCTCGCTTCTTGTTGTTGAGCTGGAGTGTATTAAATTTTTGTTTGGATCACATTTTGCCTAGAGGCCTAAATTAATGTTTTGATCTGCTTACGTTCGGAGGTTAAAGAGAAGACCTTACACTTTGCTAGGTACTCCGTTAAACCCAATTACCTTGACCTTGAGGTATCCCCTTTTATACATTTTTACTGCTTTATATTGTTCAGTTTTTATATTTATGTGTATTCAATTATAAATACTGTAAGTAATAGTCAGGGATCTGTTGTTTTGTAAATGATAAAAGAAAGGTTCTGTGGGACAAAATGTTTGAGAACTTCTGTTATATAGTATTGATGGGCAAACAATGGCCCGTAAATCAGTTTGAAGTCCCATCATAAATTTTGAAACAATAGTTTAGACATTTTCTGAGTTCATGTTTAGAAAAAAGATCATTTCAGGGCCTGTTTAATTTTGCATATACCAAAAGCTTTAAAGTTTTATAATTGTAATTAAAGTTTTTTTTCTCTTGAAAGATTTAATTCCTTGTAATAATATGCGATCGATCAATGAAGGAAATAAGAATAATTTCAGGATTCTTAAATTTCCAGATTGACACTTAATAGAAGAAAAGAAAATATTATAAAGAACATTTTCTTTTTCTTCTAGCGTATATTTTAATAAATATTTTCCTCGTTCTATTAATTTATTTCTTATGTATAGTTTCGATTATTTTTTTCTTCATATTCAACATATATTTGACAAAACTGGTTATATACAGACTCAATTTTTTCAAAGCAATAACTCTCTGTGTTAAACAATGTTAAATCATTATCAAATTGCAATCGACTACTGCAATAACAGTTCTCGGTCCTCCCCCAAATACATCTTCATCAACACAAAAAAAGAATGAAACATGAAAGACAAATTAATTAGTTAAAAATAAAAAAGAAACGAAAATCGAGCTATCAGAATGTGTAGTCTCCCAATGAAAAATTATCGAAATTTTGGGATGCGGTATATTTTTGTTATTTTTTAATTAAAAAAATAACTCGTTTTTTACGTACTTTTTTATATATTTTTTTATTTTAAGCGTCGATTAATGAGTATGAAAAACAAAATAAATAAAAAAAACCCAACAACCTATAATAAATAGATTTAAAAAAAGCTAATTTTTATTTTCACATGATTATATTAAAAAATGCAATTTTGCGAATACTTTAATTTTTTTTCTGTATGTTTTACTTACAAGCAGCTTTAAATACGTTAGGGTCTCCAGCATTTAACCACTAATTGCATATTTAACTTTTATTTTATATCAGACTTCTTCCATCTTTTCAATGTAGCACATAACAGGAATGTCTCTCAATCACTATAGTGCAATCTGATAATAGCCAAACGGCAAAGGTATTATTTTCGGAATCGATTTAAAGTAGATCCAATTCTACGACCTTGCACTGAAAAAAGAAAACATCACAAAGTTCCCATCTGATCAATGAGTATATTTGCAAAAAGAGAGATTTTAAAAGTAGAGAAATAAAAGGTTACAAATATAAAACTTGAACCTAGTTAATACCAAAAATTGGTATTTCTTATGCGTGATTTATAGATTTAGAAAAATATAGTCCAAGTTTCACAATTACCGTATTTACTCGTGTAAACACACTTTGTTTTCCCAAAATTTAGAGCAAAAACTTAAGTGTCCGTAAGTATACACTGAATAAATATGACAATGAAAGAGTTTTAGAGTTGAATTCATTGTGTCCGCATAGCAATTGCTTTCAGATCTGAAAATCATAAGTCAAATGTTAACACTTTGACATGCGGGTATACTTCACCGCCAACTTAAACGTGCAGCGGGCGTTTTTTCATGAATCGCGCGAAAGTTTAGTTATTCAGAAAAATCGCAGTCAATCGAAAACTACTTTGTTTTTATGAACGAAACTTTTTTTATTTTAGACTTTAATATATACTGTATGATTATTTAACAAAAAAAAAAATAATAAATAAAATAAAAAAATAAAAAATAAATAAATAAATATTTTTAAGAAATCACAAAAATAAACGATTTTTAAAATTTTACAATGTATTCAAAAATATTTTTTCATGAAAAGCACAAATAGAACTATTTATTATCAATTTTGTTAACAATATTTATTAAACAATAAAAATTCTTTTATTCAACAATAAAAAAAACAAGCTTCAAATTGACAAAACACGACTTGTACGTTCTGGAGATAGAAATTTGATTGCAGACGAAATAACGCAACAAAAAACCGAGTAACTCGAGAATCATAACTTGTGGAAAGGAAAAATGCAAAGCGTTGCATAGCAACACGCATATAATGTCACACATACGTATAATTATACGTATTTAGTAGATTTGTGGTGGTTAGCGGGTATCCACCACAAATCTACTAAATACGTATTTTTACGTGACCCGCGCTCCAGTGACAGATTACAAAAAACGTAAAAATACGTTGCCTGCTCGCGAAGTGTTAAGTACGTGTTACACATACCCCAAATTATTAATTACAATAATTTTCATCACATTTTTCTTCTAAAAATCTGGGAGCGCACTATATATTAATTATACGATATGCCCATTAATCCGTATTCTTAAAATCTGTGTATATAATATTTAGGAGAATTAGTGGAGAGAGAGTGTTCAGTGTTAACCTGAAAGTTCAAAAATTTTTTAAAACAGCGAGTCACAAATAATTTTAAAAGAAAAATCTACGATACATCAAAAGATTTTATAAGAGAAATTAAAAAAAAATTATAATACTATTAACACATTTTATGCGAGACACGTACTAGTACGTTTTCTGACGATTGATACTTGAGCGTGGGTTCATACTAGTATGGGTTAGTGTAACAACATGGTTTATTTGTGGGTAAAAAAAATAACGGTATATACAGGAAAACGAAGCCGAATGTTCTTATCTACTACATAGATTTTGGAAAAATTTAGACAAATAAAAACTAGTTTTTACATCAGTCGATGCGGAACCACAGATCGGGAAGGTTGATTAAAAAACTCAATTTAGATTTAAAATTAAATTTTTATTTATCCTAGCGAAAACATTATATATATATATATATATGTATATATATATATATATTATATATATATATATATATATATATATATATATATATATATATATATTATTTATATATATATATATGTAGATTTATATATATATATATATATATATATATATATATATATATATATATATATATACATATATATATATGTATACTTATATATTATATATATTTGTTTACATATTTCAATACAAAATACGAAAAGTTGGTTAAAAATTAAATAATTTTCGATCTATTGAGATTGAACTGAATCACTAAATTTACACGCAAAACGCCAGCTACCAGTACAATTCCGCTGCAAAATGTACCAGCACACAATGTGTTAATATTAACTATGTGAAAATATCGAAGGATAGATTTGTGTATCGATGCAGAACAAAATGGTACTAAAATGATGTACATCCAGTTGAAGACTCTTGAAGATTCAGATATTAATGACGGAAAAAAGTAGAAGTTACTAAGTTAATTGACACGTGACTATTAAATTTCCATCAGCGTGACCTCTAGCAGCTAGATATGATCTTTAGATTTTTCTTTCAATCTTACGTTGGAGGTGGAATTCTCGAAAGAGCAAATCACTAACACTTACAAATTGCCTGCAAATAGTAAGTCGTGCAACTATTACTGAAGTGCACGCAATAGAAAAGATTATATTGACTAATAAACTAAAAATATACCAATTTAATTATCTATTTAAATTTCGAAGAACCTAGCTTACACGTCCGGAGTCTATCATCACCTTCGAAGTTCTCCCCAATAGTACTTACCTTCTTCATAGAAGGCGTTCTCTGGCCGATTATGATTACATGTCCCTACACCCCTATTGTTTTTACTTGCCCGTGCTACTGGGCAAGGGGAAATCGATGTATATAGAAAAATGAAGATGTGTCAGTCGGAACACGTTGAAGAGAACCAACACAAGTTCAAGTAGAACTTAAATTTTATTTTTGTTAACAGACTGACGTGTGCTTCACATTTAAAGGCAGAAGATAGAATGAACATCAAAATCACGTACTGGAACAGGGTTGGACCCCTTGAGACTATATCGAAGACTATATCTTTCCCAGAGAATGTAGCTTAGTCAGCGTATTCAACAATAAAAGTAACTTAGATCGTATGGGAAAAACTGAGCCATTTTCCAGCGACAGCTGGAAAGTACGGAGAGTTGACAGAAAATTCACTTCTATTGCACAGAAAGCTTTGGGATATGGGTTGAAAGAATTTGAAGTCGTGGGTGCTCCTTTAATTACGATATTTTGTGGCTAGAAAAATAGATTTGAAGGGAAAAAAATGGGGGAGAGGAGAACTTTTTATGAGCTATTAAAGTGAAATAATTTTGATATATTACATATATATGTATTTGTTTAAAGTTTCATATTTATTTACTATTTTGTCCTATTTCTTTTACTATTAGATGGTTTTAATTAAAACAAAAAAATATAAAAAACCAATTAACTTAACTTTACTGTATAATAGTTGAAATAATGTTTATGAAATATAGGAAAAAACTTTTCTATGATATCTTTTAATTTAATTTTTTTTATTTTCTATGTCTGTCATTTTTGATTATTTTTCGCGTATCACAGGTTGGGAAACGCTGGCATACACAATTTGCTCATCTTTATTTTTTTTTTCTGTCTGAGAATATGCTTACGCTTCTTCAGTTCTTAAGGACCGTACCACCAAAGCCTCGAAACATACCGTAATTTGCAAAAATAGACTAAAGTTAATAATCAAGCGCTAAGAGGACGCCAGATTCGCTATTAAAAAGTCTGCAGCACGCACAGGCCACTTAAAATCGTTCTAAAACAACAAAGAGAGGTCCTGTATCCTTATCCGGATCTAGTGAAACCGCTTCATTATCCTCTTTCCTCCCCTCTCTTTTTCTAACTTCATATATTCAGTATTTTTCTGCTTTCTTCAAAACCACGGCACTTAGAAAATGGAATTGATCCGTCTTGCGATATGAATACGAAAAGAGAACATATTCTACAGCAACGGAAGGCGCGAGTTTCAAAAAACTTTTTATCACTGCTGATTCAGGGAAACGTGAATTTCAACTCATTTTTATTTATTTATCTTCGAGAAAATTACGTGAAGTTTCGACCAAATATTTTACCTACTTGCATCCACGTTTCCAATTTTTTAAAATTTTTTGTAGGCGTATTTTCTTTTTGTGGAAAACATTTTCTAAGTCATAACCTCATTTTGCCACTCTTACATCACTGCTACCATTAAAACTTCTATTTTCTTAATAATTTAAATATTTTTTCAAAATTTCTTATTAAATTATTTTTTATTTTATCTGGTATTATGAAGTTATCTTTCCATTTGGATGCCATATTGAGCCTTCAGCAACGCCCGTAGACTCCAAGACAGCATTTCGCTGGCAGATTGGTTAGGGCGCTGATCGTCGATACCCGAGTTCGTGGGTTCAAATCCCACTATGGCACTGATGTTCGTAGCCGTTCGGAATCGGCTTTAAGCAGTAAGTCCCGGTCTCATTAACCCTCGTGTGCAAATCAGTAGACAGTAAGGCACCAAACCAAACCAATACAGCGTTTCATACGGACTTTCTACTTATTCAATATTTTTGTATTATCGCCCTCCCCCCTCCAAACTTTTGGATCTTCTGAATAATAGGCCCCTCTCCCCATAATTTTACTATGTATGTAAACTGTAAAAATTTTTTAGTTCTGATCGCGAGAACTAAAAAATAACGCTACATTTCGCCCCCCCCTCCTAATGAGGAGGTTAGGCTCAACTCACTTATTTCTGTGAAACTCTACTGGTAGTTTGCCTGGATCCAAATTACAATTGAGATCAGGTTTTTAGATGTTTTTCTCTCTTTTTTATTTTTTCACTCGTATTTACTCATATTTAGTCGCATTTACTCTATTATAACCTCTTTTTAATCGCATATTTACTCTTATCATATCAATTTTTGCCTTTTTTATTATTTTATCTTTTATTATTTAATTCTTATCTTTACTGTAACTGGCATCTTTAACACTGATTGAATCATCATGAACAGTTCGCTTTAAGAACTTTGCAACTGGAGTTCAACTGGAGTTATGCCCAACCGCCCATGTGTTCCGACATTTACCTTTATATCGGAAACGACGATTTTCTAAACCACTACATATTAAATAATTTGATACTTCCAATAATTTTAATATATTTACCTTTTGCTAAATCTATTTTTAAATTCAAATTAATATCTTTACGGTCATTAAAGACAAATAATCCTTGCATAACTATTTGAAATCTACGGAAAGAATTTTTGTTTTCAATTTAACGTGATTATTTTAATAGAGAAGCCATCTACAAATGAGCCTATTTTTAAATTTAAATTAATACTTTAAGATCATAAAATACAAATAATCCTTGCATAACTATTTGAAATCTATGAAAAGAATTTTTGTTTTCAAATAATCGGGATTATTTTAATAGAGAAACCATCTACAAATGAGTCTATTTTTAAATTCAAATTAATATCTTTACGGTCATTAAAAACAAATAATTTACGGCATAACTATTTGAAATCTACGGAAAGAATTTTTGTTTTCAATTTAACGTGATTATTTTAATAGAGAAGCCATCTACAAATGAGCCTATTTTTAAATTTAAATTAATACTTTAAGATCATAAAATACAAATAATCCTTGCATAACTATTTGAAATCTAAGGAAAGAATTTTTGTTTTCAGTTTAACGTGATTATTTTAATAGAGAAGCCATCTACAAATGAGCCTATTTTTAAATTTAAATTAATACTTTAAGATCGTAAAATACAAATAATCCTTGCATAAGTATTTGAAATCTAATGAAAGAATTTTTGTTTTCAGTTTAACGTGATTATTTAAATAGAGAAACCATCTACTAATGAGTCTATTTTTAAATTCATATTAATATCTTTACGGCCATTAAAGACAGATAATCCTTGCATAACTTTTTGAAATGTATGAAAAGAATTTTTGTTTTCAATTTTAACGTGATTATTTTAATAGAGAAACCATCTACAAATGAGTATTTTTAAATTCAAATTAATATCTTTAAAGACAAATAATCCTTGCATAACTATTTGAAATCTACGGAAAGAACTTTTGTTTTCAATTTAACGTGATTGTTTTAATAGAGAAACCATCTACTAATGAATCTATTTTTAAATTCAAATTAATATCTTTACTGTTATTAAAGACAAATAATCCTTGCATAATTATTAGAAAATACGAAAAAATTTTTTTCCAATGATTATTTTAATAGAGAAATCATCTACAAATGAGTCTCTGTAAAAATTTTTAATTAGTGAGAGATGTATAAAGCATAGTTAAATATTTATATATAGTTAAATATGTTTCTGCAAAAAGTTTTTAAATTTTTAATGACAGAAAAATACTGCTTTCATAGCTTTAAATTGAATTTTAAAAATTCGGTGTCAGTTTAGCATATAAGACATATATCCCTACTGTAGCTTTAACGAGATTCAAGAAATTTAGTTTGTTGAAATGGATGATATCTCACTTGTACAACTCTGTCATTTATACGACTTTTGTCTTCGGTTCCTTTACAGTCGTGTAAGTGAGAAGTCGCCTTATACTTTCAAAATTGCTAACCTTTATTTATCACGATGGTTTAACAAAAATCCGTATATAAAATATCTTGTATTAGAACAGTCACCATTTTACCTTTTTCCTTTAAGGACAATCATATTTAGAATATCATGTCTGCAGGATTCATAAATTTCCCAAATCCTGGCATGACCAAATACAATCCAAACATCCACTTCCTATTGGATGCTGCTTGACATCCCGCAAATGTGTCTGAGGCTATTAATAGTTACGAAGCCCGCAAACGAACTTGTGTAATTGAGTTATTAGCAGTGATTAGGTCACAGATTCTATTGTGAGCAAAGGGAGTATAGGTCACTCCTTCCTTAACTAAACAGTCAATCTCGTATAGCTTTACGGAAGTGTTTTAATGATCATTTAGGGATTTGTGTAGTGATAAGTTTTTTTTCTGAGGGGGGGGGATTATAGTTGTTGGGATTATGGGAAGCATTGAATTGCTCATTTTCCGTCGCAGGTTTGTTTTGAGATGTGAAGATATCACATTAAGTCTGTCAGTTTTTCTCTTATAAAAGAAGGGATGGCCAACTTTTTCGATTAGCGTGCCAGTTGAATTAATGTCTATTTTTTTCAGACGTCCAGTTTGCCACTTGTTATATTTCTTTTAAAAATTATCTTTACGCCTCTATAGTCTAAATAAAAATATTTAATTTTTAAAAATTAAATTCTCTTGTTGCAATGCAAGAATCAACGATCTAACACTATAGGTTTTAAATATTTATTTAAAAATTCAGTTTTTTAATGGTATAGAAGCTTTTTATCTTGTCATTCTTTTACTGTTATGTTTCGAAAATCAAACTGTCAGTCCAAAAAAAAAAAAAACATATAGCGTTCATAGATGTTCTCCTCAAAAAATCATTCTCACATCTCTCGAAACATCAGTTCTGTTGCATATCATCTTCATATTAAAGTATAAGAAACCCAAACCAAAACTGTGCCATAATTTATAATTTAGTTTGGGTTCTTTCTTTATGACTCATTCCTCTCCCGTACTTCCCCATGAAACATTAGTTCCCTTACAGGAACTTCCATGGTGGAGGGAGAGGGGGGGCGCTAGTCATCCTTCTTTCACAATGGCGCTTGTACTAGTTTCCGAACCCGTCTTTGATAGCTGCTAGCCTTGCCGATAACGTTTTGTTTTAATGTTGTTTTCGGTGAATGCAAATGAATAAAAATAATTTAATATGTACTGCATGGTACCTAGTAACTCGCGTGTCACAGGTTCGCCATCTCTGGCAAGTCTAAACTGACCTTGTGATAGACACTGTCAAACCTTATACTGCAGTATTTGTATTCGGTTTGTATTAAAAGCTTGTCATCTATGAGGGTCTCTCAAATGTCTGTTTTGTTATTGCGATATCCCGATTCCTGTGTTGACTGAGTAATTTAAATATTATGCTTGTTTTAAGCTGTCTTCTTTGAAAGCATGTATGTATATAAGATTTCTCTTGTTACAATGCGAGAATCAATGATCTAAAGTATTTATTTAAGAATTTAGATTTTTAATGATATAGAAGCTTTTTATCTTGTCACTCTTTTACTGCTATGTTTCGAAAATCAATCTAAAAAAAAAAAGCGTTTCTAGGTGTTCTTCTCAAAAAATCATTCTCACATATCTTGAAACATCAGTTCTGTTGCATATCACCTTCATATTAAAGTATAAGAAACCCAAACCAAAACTGTGCCATAATTTACAATTTAGTTTGGGTTCTTTCATTATAACTCATACCCCTCCCGTACTTCCTCATGAAACATTAGTTCCCCAACAGGGACTTCCATCGTAGAGGAAAGGAGGCGCTAGTCATCCTTCTGTCTTTGATAGCTGCTAGCCTTGGATATAAGCTTTTGTTTTACTGTTGTTTTCGGTGAATGTAAGTGAATAAAACTAATTTAATATGTACCGCATGCTACCTAGTAACTCGCGTGCCACAGATTCGCCATCTCTGGCTATAAATTTAACTGACCTTGTGATAGACATTGTCAAACCTTATACTGCAGCATTTGTATTCGGTTTGTATTAAATGCTTGCAATCTATGAGGGTCTCTGTTTTCTTATTGAGACATCCCGATTCTTCTGTGTTGACTGTGTAATTAAAATATGCTTGTTTTTAAGCTGTCTTCTTTGTATGCATGTATGTATATAAGATTTCTCTTGTTACAATGCGAGAATCAATGATCTAATACTATATGTTTTAAGTATTTATTTAAAAATTAAGTTTTTAATGGTATAGAAGCTTTTTATCTTGTCATTCTTTTACTGCTATGTTTCGAAAATCAAACTGTCAATCGAAACAAAAGATAGCGTTCATAGGTGTTCTCATTCTCAAAAAATCATTCTCACATACCTCGAAACATCAGTTCTGTTGCATACCATCTTCATGTTAAAGTATAAGAAACCAAAACTAAAACTATGCCTTAATTTACAATTTACCTTTATAACTCACCCCTCTCCCGTACTTCCTCATGAAACATTAGTTCCCCTAGAGGAATTTCCATGACGGAGGGGGGAGGGCGCTAGTCATCCTTCTGTCACAATGGCGCTCGTACTGGTTTCCGAGCCCGTCTTTAATAGCTGCTATCCTTGGAGTAGCTTTTGTTTTACTGTTGTTTTCGGTGAATGTAAGAGAATAAAAATAATTTAATATGTACCACGTGCTACCTCGCGTGCTATAAAGACTTATACCCACAGGTGGCTATAAAGACTGGTCGCCATCTGTGGCTATAAAGACTTAACTGACCTTGTGATAAAAACTATCAAACCTTATACTGCAGCATTTGTATTTGGTTTGTATTAAATGCTTGTAATCTATGGAGGTTTCTGTTTTCTTATTCAGACATCCCAATTCCTCTGTGTTGACAGAGTAATTAAAATATTATGCTTGTTTTAATCTGTCTTCTTTGTATGCATGTATGTATATAAGATTTTAAATTATACATAAATTGCTTTTTTATCCCTACTTTTGTCGTATATGCTGGAAAAGCCTGTGACATACATCACTAGTTATCATTAAAACTAATCTACCGAAAGTAAAACAGCTTTCATCCCCTTTTCGCTTCTTAAAAAATACACCAATTCCTAGCAATACAGATATGAAATGATCGAAAACTAACAAAACCTGTAAAAATCCTGAAAAATACTTAGTATGTATGACCCAAACTGTTATTGTTCAAGTGAAATAAAATTTCACTCTGTAGCTCAAAAAATAAATATATAAATAAATAAATCGTACAAGGAAAGAGGGGCGTATAACTCGAAGTCATGTAACTCAGAAAAATTCAACAGTGTATTCTATAGTACTTCGCCGAGGCCAGAAAAAAAAGACGAAGAATCGACAATCATGTGAGAAGTTACTGTAGTATATTATTACTTTATGTGAAACTTGTTACATATTTTGAATATATACTAACAGTTTTAAAATTGCAGTTTATTTGTTTGTGATTACGACGATAAAAGTTGTTAAAATAACATTAAATCTTCCGGAAAAAAAACTAAAAAAATTACGAATACTAAAACTTGAACCCAAAGTATTTTGAAATGTTTAAATTTGAGCACGCAAGGGTAAATATTTAAATAATGGCGTCACTATAATAGTCACTCAGTATACATACATAAAGTATTCTACAAAGGTTAAATTTGAGCACGCAAGAGCAAATATTTGAATACATTACTACTACAGTTACTCAGTATAGAGTTATGCAAATACGGGGTGAACGGGTTGAAGTTTTAGATTTACAGAACAATTCAAATTTTATAGCCTTTGCCAGCAGAAAAAAACAGGACGGTAAAGATTTAATATAATATTTTAACAGTTATAATATTTCAGCCTGTGTTGTAGTGATTCTCAAGCCATGTGCTGCGGGAATTTAATGGTAAATAATTACGGTATAGGTCCACGAAATTCAGGGATGGTCCCCAAATATAGATCTTTTTTTATTTTGTCCCCTTAAACATCTTGATTACTTGATGAAGGAATTAGTAGATTATAACGTGGTATAATATTTTTTATATTTCTTGAAATGCAAGCTTGACACAGGTATGCCCCCTATATGTTAAAATTGAGTAAGAGGGATTCATTATAACCG
The DNA here is from genome assembly GCA_032207245.1 of Pardosa pseudoannulata. Lineage (NCBI taxonomy): Eukaryota > Metazoa > Arthropoda > Arachnida > Araneae > Lycosidae > Pardosa > Pardosa pseudoannulata. Next base: position 120,761,256 of record CM063508.1, read on the forward strand.
GCACAGAACCACTTTAAAAGCGTTGGGAGGTAAGTTGGGGGAGAATATCAAAATTAACACATTGATGGACAAAAGGAACAAGTGGTGTTCGAAAATTAACACTATATGTTTTTGTAATTTTTAGAATATTAGAAGTATAGTATTACTCTTTCTGCTTAAAAAAACTTAATTTTGATTAATTCAACACCTTTAATTAGGTTGCGGCTATAACCGTGATGGCGCCAGCGAACTCTAGACTCTAAGTAATGTGACGATGGCGGCTATAACTGCAAAAATTTTAGAAACGTAAATGACCGATTTAATGACTCAAATAAGCAACTTTTTGTGTGCAACAAAATATTTTCGGGAGTTTTACACGAAATGTTAGTTCATAATCAAACAAAAATAACTAAATGACAAAAATTATTATAATTTTATAATTAATACAGATTATTTTCAGTGTGTTTCCAAAACAGGACACTAGGCTTCTACTTGTACGCCGGTAAATGCACATTTGTGCCGTTATAGCCGCAGAGTCTAAAAACGACCGTTTCGTTTTGGATGGCTATTGCCGTCATGCCACAAAGTGAACTTCGCTTTGACGGCTATTTACGCAAGTGTCCATCAATGTGTTAAATACAATTCGGAATGCAAAGAGTTTTCTGTAGTTAGCGGTAATTTATCTCTTACATCTTGGAAGTACTGTTACAAAATGGCACAAGACAAATGTAAACGGTAAAAGGCAAAGATACAAAAGTGTGTCCATCAATGTGTTAAATACAATTCGGAATGCAAAGGGTTGTCTGTAGTTAGTGGTAATTTATCTCTTACATCTTGGAAGTACTGTTAGAAAATGGCACAACACAAATGTAAACGATGAAAGGGAAAGATACAAAAGTGTGTCCGTCAACGTGTTAAAATACAATTCGGAATGCAAAGAGTTGTCTGTAGTTAGCGGTAATTTATCTCTTACATCTTGGAAGTACTGTTACAAAACGGCACAAGACAAATGTAAACGGTGAAAGGCAAAGATACAAAAGTGTGTCCGTCAATGTGTTAAATACAATTCGGAATGCAAAGAGTTGTCTGTAGTTAGCGGTAATTTATCTCTTACATCTTGGACGTACTGTTACGAAACGGCACAAGACAAATGTAAACGATGCAAAGCAAAGATACAAAAGTGTGTCCATCAATGTGTTAAATACAATTCGGAATGCAAAGGGTTGTCTGTAGTTAGCGGTAATTTATCTCTTACATCTTGGAAGTACTGTTACAAAACGGCACAAGACAAATGTAAACGGTGAAAGGCAAAGATACAAAAGTGTGTCCGTCAATGTGTTAAATACAATTCGGAATGCAAAGAGTTGTCTGTAGTTAGCGGTAATTTATCTCTTACATCTTGGAAGTACTGTTACAAAACGGCACAAGACAAATGTAAACGGTAAAAGACAAAGATACAAAAGTGTGTCCGTCAATGTGTTAAATACAATTCGGAATGCAAAGAGTTGTCTGTAGTTAGCGGTAATTTATCTCTTACATCTTGGAAGTACTGTTGCAAAACGGCACAAGACAAATGTAAACGGTAAAAGGCAAAGATACAAAAGTGTGTCCATCAATGTGTTAAATACAATTCGGAATGCAAAGAGTTGTCTGTAGTTAGCGGTAATTTATCTCTTACATCTTGGAAGTACTGTTACAAAACGGCACAAGACAAATGTAAACGGTGAAAGGCAAAGATACAAAAGTGTGTCCGTCAATGTTTTAAATACAATTCGGAATGCAAAGAGTTGTCTGTAGTTAGCGGTAATTTATCTCTTACATCTTGGAAGTACTGTTACAAAACGGCACAAGACAAATGTAAACGGTAAAAGACAAAGATACAAAAGTGTGTCCGTCAATGTGTTAAATACGATTCGGAATGCAAAGAGTTGTCTGTAGTTAGCGGTAATTTATCTCTTACATCTTGGACGTACTGTTACAAAACGGCACAAGACAAATGTAAATGGTGAAAGGCAAAGATACAAAAGTATCAGCTTCGAATAGGCATGAATAATAAATCGTGAGACTATATACCAACTCGGGGTCATTAAATAACAGAAGGGGAGGATACTTCAACCGAGATGAATAGCAACACACTATACATATTTCACAACTGAATAACATATAATTATCTCCTTCGCGTTGGACACAGTAATAACTCTTTATATTCACTTCCCAGCAGATAGAATCGTGAGCATCCTCAAAAGCATTATTATAATTTAGTATTCGGAGTAGAGGAAATAACGTCGGAGACAATTTCTGCATCATTCGTCACAACTACGCCCGTAACGAAAATGCATCGAATAAATTTATACAAGGAACTTGCTGCAGTCATTCTTCTAGGGTAAAATATCACATTACATGGGCCATTTTACAGTATGACACATCGAATTGCATGTTAAGCCGCAATGGCATTTTTTTTCCTTATTGCGGTATAAATAACAAAATGTTTTAAACCTACTCAAAATCCCAAAACCTATGATATTAGTTGAACATCTAACAAACTTTGGTATCATGTACTTTGACTTAAAAAAAATAAATACGGATATTTATTCTGCTTAGCATGTAATTATATTCCAAGTTTTCAACTGGCAGCCCTCGAAGGCTTTTTTTCATATTTTATAGCTTCGTAGTTTTTTCTTCAAATAGGCAATTACATACTAGAAGTCGAGAACATTTACATATGTAGGTTCTAAATCATTTATACTTGATTCCCTCAGAAAGATAAAACAATTGAGTGAAGACAATATATATTTATATACTGACAGTCTTTACGTAATCAAGAGCCTAGAACAATTATTACCGAAATCAAAATTAATTACCGAGATACAAAAAGAATGCAAAAACATGAATATGATGAAACTATGATACACATGAAATTAATATAATATGGATCAAAGCTCATACGGGGAATACCGGTAATGAATATGCAGATATTTTAACAAAGAATCCCACTAAATTAATAAATTACAAACCTATACAGCTCCCGGTATCAATACTTAAAAATATATGAAAGGAAACATTAATAAAAATTGGCAAGATTATTGCCAATCTTTATTTATGTTTGACAATAGTGAAAAAGGAAGAGCAACCTATACTATAATGTCAAAAGTAGAACAAAGGTTAAAATTCAAAAATAACATATTAAACTATTCATAACCGGTCATGGAAGTTTCCCAACCTACTTGTATAGAATTGGAAAACTAGATTCACCAAATTGTAAATGCGGAATGATAGGCAACCCTCAGAATTACATGCAAGTAAGATGTAATCTCGTTCAGATGTTTATTAAAAAATACGAAAACGAAACACAGATCGAATATTTAAAAAAAAATAGATAATAATCGTAATTATATTAAAACCTCTTTTAAAAAAGGTTATTTTTTAAATTATTGAAATATCATCTACAGACTATAATTCTGAGTATATATGTTTCTTTGTCAACGAGAATATCTGAACAATAATTCTTAATTTTTATATGATCTTTTATGCTTTCCCCCCTCACACGAAATCTACTTTGAGAAAGAATAACGAAACTTTCGTTAATGATAAGACCAAATTTTAATTTCCCTTTAGATTTGTTATTCGAAAATAAATATTTTTCGCAAGATAAAAATACACAATAAAAGATAAAAATACACAATAACATTATACAAACACGCATAGTTTATTATATATTTAAAACCTCTTATTTTAAAAAGTTATTTTTTTAACTTTTTCAAATATCATCTACAGACTATAACTCTGAGTATATATGTTTCTTTGGCAACGAGAATATCTGAACAATAATTCTCAATTTTTATCCGATCTTTTATGCTTTCCCCCCTCACACGAAATCTACTTTGAGAAAGAATAACGAAACTTTCGTTAATGATAAGACCAAATTTTAATTTCAATTTAGATTTGTTATTCGAAAATAAATATTTTTCGCAAGTTAAAAATACACAATAACATTTTACAAATAAGCATAGTTTATTATATATTTAAAACCTCTTATTTTTAAAAAGTTATTTTTTAACTTATTCAAATATCATCTACAGACTATAATTCTGAGTATATATGTTTCTTTGTCAACGAAAATATCTGAACAATAATTCTCAGTTTTGATCCGATCTTTTATGCTTTCCCCCTCACACGAAATCTACTTTGACAAAGAATAACGAAACTTCCGTTAATGATAAGACCAAATTTTAATTTCGCTTTAGATTTGTTATTGGAAGATAAATATTTTTCGCAAGATAAAAATACAGAATAACATTTTACAAACAAGTATAGTTTATTATATATTTAAAAGTTATTTTTTAACTTATTCAAAAATCATCTACAGTCTATAATTCTGAGTATATATGTTTCTTTGTCAACAAGAATATCTGAACAATAATTCTCAATTTTTATCCGATCTTTTATGCTTTCCCCTTCACACGAAATCTACTTTGAGAAAGAATAACGAAACTTCCGTTAATGATAAGACCAAATTTTAATTTCCCTTTAGATTTGTTATTCGAAAATAAATATTTTTCGCAAGATAAAATTTTACCCTCGTGCTACGTAAGTTTTTTTTTCTCCTTAAGTAAACAACCGTAGGGAATTAATTAGAGCGGAATTCTAAAGAACTTGCATTCAAAAAATGCTACCGATGGAAAATAATATTCAATGCTATTTCACGCACAGTTCTAAGAAATATATAGCCTAAGCTTGATGTTTACGAGACAGACGATAAACATTTGGAAAAATATGGATTAAATAACAATAAATAAAGCTGTTACTCAGAATTGTGATTAATTCAGAAAGAAAAAAATTGAAAAAAAAGTACCATAACCAATTCTAAATGGAACTTAGGAGAGTAATTGTAGACAACACGCAGCTGGGCAGTTGAATAAACGCTCTAGAAATTCCTTTAATGTTGAATCGACTTCTTTAATAAGTTTAAAAAAAAAGTTTTTAAGCGGTTTCGGCGACACATCTTAACAAATTAAAAAAAAAAGCAGAAAAACACGTTTTTGAAGCAAACTAAAAAAAAATAAAAATCATAAAGTAAATTTAGTTGGTATTTTTTGAGAGCAAAGAAACAAAATTACATAATTTACTTTTCATATTATATTTAAATTCCTTTTCACATTACCTGAATAGGCCATTTCTTAGAAGCTATTTCGTATAAAGAAACCCCATTTGTTTGGTTTCGTTTCTTGTGTGACCTCCCACCAAATTTTACTTTAAAAAACAAATACAGTAGAATTCAATAAATAAAGACTATCTGTAATTATATACATGTAGGGAAAAATTCTATAATGACACTGTAAAGACACAGACACAAAATTTTGTGCTATAAATAGATTTCTATTAAAACCTGCACGAGAAAAATCGATTTTAGTGTTTATGTAATATCTTGAGTTATAGTGTTTACAGATCTAATTTGACTATATTTCAAATTAAAAATTGATAACTGCTATTGACTATATTTTATCTATTGTCATTTTATATTGAGTAAATAAGGAATTTTGCAAGACCAAACAATAGTTACATAGGTGATTCTAAGTAAAAAAAAATTCTGAACATCAAGCAAAATTTTCTGAAAAAGATACTAATTTAAAATAAAAAATTATATTAAGTATAATTTCCAGACATCGGAACTAGAGCGGATGCTGTCTGAATTTTAATATTGCGATATATCGTTTACCAAATATGGATATAACAATAAGTTCTAATATATATCACCTTATTATAGAGTTGCAAATATAAGCGTGTTCTATATAAAATAATACAAACACACGTACATCAGTCTGTGTATTGATTTTCTAGGAAACACAAATTCAATTTCTTAATCTTTATACATAAATTTAAATTTCAATATATATTTTTTTAAAGTATAATCGTTTCCCTATTTATTTGATTAAAAGGCACATTATTCGAAAATTTTCAGAAATATATGTATATTTTTCTTGCTTCATTTTATTCATATCATATATCTATTTTCTAAGACAATACATATAGTAAGGGAAAAAGATGCACTTCATTTTTCCGAAAATTCTTTTCTAATTTCCGGGAAAAAATTCTGTTCTTTATAATTTTCGGAAAATATCAGAAAATTTTCTGACCAGAACCACCCCTGCAGTTAGCAACAAGTCCATCATTACAGACAATATCGTTAAAACGCGGACTTCACTAAATTACATGTTTTTTACTTACTTACACACACACAATATATATATATATATATATATATATATATATATATATATATATATATATATATATATATATATATATATATATTATAAAATATTGTTTGAATTGTATAAAAAATTCTGTTCTGTAAAAAATTGTATAAAAATTTTGTTCTTTATAACTTTTGGAAATATCGGAAAATTTCGGACCAGAATCACCCCTGATGTTAGCAACAAGTCCATCATTATAGACAATATCGTTAAAATACGGACTTCACTAAATTACATGTTTTTTACTTACACACACGCACACACACACAATATATATATATATATATATATATATATATATTATATAATATTGTTTGAATTGTATAAAAAATTGTATAAAAATTCTGTTTTTTATAATATTTGGAAATTTCGAAAATTTCGGACCAGAATCACCCCTGCAGTTAGCAACAAGTCCATCATTACAGACAATATCGTTAAAATGCGGACTTCACTGAATTACATGCTTTTTACTTACTTACTTACACACACACAATATATATATATATATAT
>CM063508.1:120772998-120775498 GCA_032207245.1 Pardosa pseudoannulata
GAGAGAAATATTCATGAAATGTATATAGAAACACAGAGTTGGTTACTAGGACAACGTTAATAGCATATTTAACAAAACGTGGGGTAATCAGAGACAGGTGCTTAAAGATAATTCCCAACGGTAAACACGTCAAATGCCATCCGCTGTGTTATAACCCCAGTTACTATTTCAAGTAGATCTTAACCAATAGGCCAAAAGTCAGCGCCTACAACGATTCAAGCGAATACAGATAATTTAACTTTATAAACATTTAGTTGACCGTACGATCATGACATTAAGTTTGTGTTCCAACTACTCTAAGATTGGCGAAAAGTAGCAAGGCCGTACGAAGAAAAGTTTTCCTATCACAACAAAGTAAATCTACATCATCCGATGATATTTTATCTATGATAATAAAATTCAGTCTCGTCAAAAGTATTAAACATTATTCATATTGATATAAAAAATTCAGGTATGTATTTAAAATATAAATTGTCCTAATATTAATTATAGAGTGTGTATTTCATAAAATAAACACTACATTCATATTTCTAGGATGCAATAAAATACTCTTTACAATTTGAAATACACCATTAAAGGATATAAAAATCACAGTTATATGTTTTTTTTAATAAGAACTGAAATATTCCACTAACTGCAAGAAAAATAGTACCTAATAGGAAAATTAAGACAATAAACAAATTCATTTTTTGTTAGATATAAATTTATACATTTACGTTCACATAATATCATTCACAAAATTTTGGGAGTAATATTTAAATATTTTTATTATATCATTTGAAAAAGAATTGGGCAATATTCTATTACGATTACAAATTAAAATATGTTAAGATAATTTGTATCTTTAGTTTATAAAGGTTTTTATTTAAAGGCGTTAACTTTAATTTTTTTTTCCAAAACAATCAGTAACTGCGCTAAAATATTCTCCAATATATTCACTGGATTTTTACATGTTTACATAATTCGCTCGATTAGAAAAAGAAATAAATATAAAGCTATGTAAACTTAACAATTTTTCAAGCAAAAAAACATCTAAGTAGATTTTTTTCTAATGTTTAGTTCTTAAAAATTAGTCTCAAAGCACGACAGTTGTTTATAGCAACGGTTCTCCAACAATTTGTTACAATTCAACCGTTTAGTATTATTATGATGAGACAGATGGCAGCGAAAAGAAAATTCAAAACAAACACGGCGAAAGGCATGACCCGCGAGTAACGAAAACGAAAGGGTGACAAGGAACGTGATTAAAATACACGGCGTGAGTCGCCCAACACGCCCCAAAACACCTGGTGGTAAAGCCGGTCTTATAAACACACGAATTCACTTTTACAACAGTTGTATTCGAAATTCAAAATAAATACGTGTTTTAAATGCCATCATAGTTTTGAAAATTTACAATTCCATTTCTGCGAACCGTTTCGATCATTTTTCTAACGTATATATCAAAATTTCTTTATTTTGGATAAAAATGAAACAGTAAGTTACGAAACGAAAAGTATCAGAGTATTTAAATAAAAATAACTCACCCAATAATTTCCGAGGCATGACAGCAGCTATAATCCGAGAGAGAATTCTAATAAAAAAAGTATCCTTTTCAATTCAAACTTCACACACACTATATGGACACATAAGAACCGCCATTATTGGCTCGACTTGCGCACTCTCCAGCGACGAACTGGTGTCTGTTTTTCCAAGGTAGTTGTTCGGCCACTCAGGTTTGCGGTGACAGGGTTGCTACTTTGCGTAACTTCAGGCGCGAAGCAACGTGACTTATCGCTCTTTGGCGACAAAGAAATCTCATGCTTTAAGAAGGAAAATATTTAAATTTTTAGGTTTAACCTTTAAAATTTTAGTTTATTTCATGTTTAAGAAAGTTTATGCAACTTAGTTTATATTTCTGAAAATAAATTTCGGCTTCTTAACGAAATTTAACAATTTAAATTTTGCTTTCTGATGAAAACGTCAAGGTTCACAGGGAAGTGAAAGACTTTCGTTTCGTATCTAAGATTCTTTTACTTATTTAAGGTGACATAAAATCTTTTGCGTTGAAAAGGTGTCATTGAAACAGCTTATATTTCTTTAAACATAAAATAAAAATTTAGAGTAAAATTTTGCTTAGACTATTAATAAGGGTCTAAATTTTATAAAAATATTTTACTTTTGTTATATCAGGGAAGATTTATAAAAAAACACAAAAAATATATACTTTAAATTAAAAAAACAATAGAAATTCCCTTCCTGAAGAAAGAACTTTTTGAAATTTTGAAATTAGAAGTTAATTTTTCACTTCAACTAAAAGTTAATAATTAATTTTATTTTGTGGACCTTAATTATATTAATATGAGCAATATATTTTGCTTTATTGCATTATAAAGATTAATCTTTAAAACATTTTCACTTTCTTAAACGCTTTTAATATTGTTCTTTTTAAAATGTTAGATAACTCTAAATTTCGGATTTACAAAATAAAATATGTTTTACATAAAAATTTAGCTTCTAA
>CM063508.1:120787998-120792998 GCA_032207245.1 Pardosa pseudoannulata
ATATATATATATATATATATATATATATATATATATATATATATATATATATATATATATAAAATTTTCGCAAGGATAAATAAAAAGTAAATTTTAAATCTAAACTGATTTTCTTAATCAACCTTCCTGTCTGCGGTTCCGCATCGACTGATGTAAAAACTAGTTTTTATTTGTCTACATTTTCCCCGAATCTTTAGATAAGAACATTCGGCTTCGTTTTCCTGTATATACCGTTATTTTTGTACGCACAAAGAAACCATGTTGTTACACTAAGCCGTACTAGTACGTGACCTACGCTCAAGTATCAATCGTCAGAAAACGTACTAGTATGTGTCTCGCGCTCAAGTATAAATTGTCAGAAAACGTATTATTACGTGTCCCGCGGTCAAGTATAAATCGTCAGAAAACGTATTAGTACGTGTCCCGCGCTCAAGTATCAATCGTCAGAAAACGTACTAGTACGTGTCCCGCGCTCAAGTATAAATCATCAGAAAACGTATTAGTACGTGTCCCGCATACAATGGGTTAAGCTGTAGGTTCCAGTCTCAGTAGCCCATTTATATCAAAAGGAGTAGATGGTATAGCTCCAAACCATCAACCGACGATCAACTTTTTTAATTCTAAAAAAATAATGCTCATAGATTAAAATTTACAAAAAAATAAAGAAAAAAATTTGATACGAACACACATGACCTCCTTGTACTCCTTGTATTAAATTGTACAAATTTTTAAACTTTTAATTAAATGATGCATCATTATTTAATGCTTCATCATTTGTATATTCCCCTAAAGATAATTTCGTTTCATTAAGCTTAAGTACTTCCGTTTGGCAGTGACCCACGGCGTTAATATATGCAGACCTGCCAACTTTTGAATATTGAAAACAGTAGCACCTGACAATTTTTAAAATCAAAAATAGTAGCACCTGACAATTTTTGAAATCAAAAATAGTAGCACTTGTTAATTTTTGAAATCAAAAATAGTAGTATCTGACAATTTTTGAAATCAAAAATAGTAGCACTTGACAATTTTTGAAATCCAAAACAGTAGCACTTGACAATTTTTGAAATTCAAAATAGTAGTATTTGACAATTTTTGAAATCAGAAATAGTAGAATTTGACAATTTTTGAAATCAAAAATGGTAACATTTGACAATTTTTGAAATCAAAAATGGTAGCATTTGACAATTTTTGAAATCAAAATTAGTAGTACTTGGCAATTTTTGACAAAAATAGTAGCACTTGACAATTTTTGAAATCAAAAATAATAGCACACTAATTTGCGAGGTAGGTTGGATGGCAAGTTTTTACACCATAAATCCTGGTCAATTGCACGCGTGCCATAACATAATGCACAAACTAAATGATTGTGTGTATGTTTACTGCTCAAACAAAACAATCAATTCTACTAAAAAAATCTAAAATTGCATATAAAGTTTCAAATAGACAATATTTCATTTTCAAAATATCATATACATTTACATACATTTCTGAACTGAAAACCCCCCATAAAAAGTTAGATGAAGTATTTTATTTAGATTTATTTTAGATGTATTTAAATGTTATTTCACACCTTAACATTTTTATAGTACGAAATAATAATTTTTTAAAAATCTCAAATATACTGAGGGAAGAACATACTTGTAGAAATATTGTCAGTATTACATTATGACCAATATTATCAGACAAAAAATATAATTTTTAATCCAAAAATTTCTAACTTCGAGAGGGTATGGTATCATGCCATAGTTACATGAAATTGATCGGAAAAGTTTTTTTTTTTACGGATTTCCTTATATCGCTTGGGAAAATATATTCATTCATTTTGAATTTCCGGATGCGATGTAATTTTTTATTCTTGTATATACTTTTTGACGGAAAATCGTATTATTTTGACCGATTTTCGTAGGATCGTAATTATTCTCTAAATTCTTAGAAACTACGATTTTTTCGTAGCAGTTATCAGGTCTGTATATGTCACATTGAGATTTCTCTTTATATACTTAGTTCATTATCGACCGAAAATTTTGCAATTATATTCCTACTTATACTCCGTATAAGGAGTAGAATTTAAAGCATTATTTCAACTACTTAAACCCTTGCTTTACAAATAAAACAGAATTTAATGTAAACGAAAAATATTTAGTTTGGAAAAAGTGTGTGAGGTCACAGGCTTTTTTTTTTTTTTTTTTTTTTGCTTCCCCATTTTACCAGACTAATTTTCTATGTGCCTGCTGAAGTCGCGATTGACCGCGTGTGTGAAAAAAGTAGACTTCACGTTTTAGATGTAGTTAGGAAGCTCTCCGCGATTGTTCAACCCTGCTTTTCTATATATACATAATAGAACAAATTGCTGTAGCTTTTTTTCTTATCTTCGAGTATGTTTGAAACAAGCCGCATCTTTTCATTCTGATTCATTGTGGAATAATTCAATTTTAAAGTTTGTCCTCAAGTTTGGATATATTTACGCGAGAATGACTAAAATTAGAAAGTAAAATATTAATTATTATTCAAACTTATAATTAGGGATTTCAGTATTAGTTTTTTTCGTTTATTCGAGTATGTTTGAGGCAAGCCGGATCTTTTCTTAGTCGTTGTAGAATCATTCAATTTTAAAGTTTGTCCTGATGTTCGGATCAGCCGATGTATTTACATGAGAATGATTAAAATTAGAAGGTAAAATATTAATTATTATTAAAAGTTATAATTACGGATTTTAGTATCAGTTTTTTTTTTCGTTTCTTTGAGTATGTTTGAAGTAAGCCGCATCTTTTCTTAGTCGTTGTAGATAGAATCATATCGAATTATTTAATTTTAAATTTTGTCCTCAAGTTCGGATCAGTCGATATATTTACGTGAGAATGACTAAAATAAGAAAGTAAATATTAGTTACTATTAAAAATTTTAATCACATTTGCATCAGCCGATATATTTACGTGCGAATGATTAAAATTAGAAGGCAAAATATTAACCCCTTCCAGTACGATTTAATAATGAAAAACTGTGCGTGAAGTAACCATTTATTTTTTATTTAAAAAAACTTGTTTTATTTTACAATTCTTACATATTCTTAATTAAAATCCACTTTTTACATAGTGTTAAGTATCAGAAACGGTAAAATTAAGATAATAGTCTTCAAGCTTGTGGTACTTTTCAAAACAAAGTGTAAAGGAATTCTGAATTGCTTACATCGCCAGGGAGTCTCACTTCTAATTTGATTCTTGTAACACACACGGCATTTCTTAGTAGGTTTTCTTTTATTCTGACTCATCAATTTGGCAATGACTTGTACCAAGAAATTCTAAGTAAACAATATGCAATAGTGATTTTAGTCGCATAACGAGTGTAGCTCGTCATTGTGCGGTATGGAATGAAAAACCAATGACGAGCTAGACTCGTCATTTTACCGGAAGGGGTTAATACTTATTAAAACTTTTAGTGATATTTTGCAAATTAGATTTACTAAAAATGATTCAAGTATGTACGTTTACACAAAATACAGTTACTTTTATTTATAACAACTATGTTCCATTGATTTAAATCTGTGAATCCAATTGACATTTACAGATATTTTGAAGGCCAAAGGGTAGCAAGAATTAAAATGTCGATTCATTTTGTTAATATTTAGTATAAGATTTAACCGAAGAAAAGAACCTGGAAATAATTTTTTTATAAAATATATGCAAAACCATTATGTATAAAATTAGCTTAATAAAAACCAAACTAAAATAGTAAATACAGGTTACAATTATAAACGAAAACTAAAGTATATATTAGAGGTGGCCAACCTGCGGCTCACGAGCCACATGCGGCTCTTTGAAGGACTATTTGTGGCTCTTGATAAATGCAACCGAGTTCACTTTTCATTTTTGTGTTATTATATTTAAAAAAATTATTACAACTGATGGAGATCCAACAATGCTGAATAAAAAATTCGGTCTTATTGGGCTTTTAAGATATGATTCTCGAATTTCACATTTCATACCGATTCACTGCATAATTAACCGAGAACATGTCTTTACAAAATATTTAAAATATCCTGATGTTATGAAAACAGTGTAACACATTGTAAATTACATTCGCATCAAAGCAAAAAATCATCGACAATTCAAAAATTTCCTTGAAAAATTAAAGGACGAAGAACTTTCAAATGACATTCAATAAATATAATTTCCGTAAAAAAATTTTAATACCTCTTTTGCATACCCTTTAAATACGTTTTTAATTGAGTCTCGCGAAAAATTTCAAATTTTGAAAAATGGCTCGGACTATCAAGGAGCTTTGCCACCCCTAGTATATATCGACAATTCAAAAATTTCCTTGAAAAATTAAAGGACGAAGAACTCCCAAATGACATTCAATAATTATAATTTCTGTAAAAAAATTTAATACCTTTTTTGCATACCTTTTAAATACGTATTTAATTGATGGTCGCAAAAATTTTCAAATTTTAAAAAAATGGCTCTGACTTTTAAGGAGCTTAGCCACCTCTGTATAGTATATATCAATCATAAAAAATAAAAAATAAATAAAAATTTAAAAAAAAAACAGACTTTTCGTATTTTCCTTTCTGGGAGCCACCATTGGAATGAATTGAGCTAAAATTTTTGAATCAAAGACAAATGAAAAGAAAGGCTTACAAAAGAATACATTTATTCCCTGTGAGCGGAGATCCTTCATACAGTAAACATATAATTTAGACTGCTTATTGATGGATGGTTAATTACCAAAGTGAAGACTGAACACCAATCTGCTATGAAATTTATCAATCTTCTGGTATAGGAATAAAATATAAAAGGAAGCGTTATTACACATTATAAAAATTCAAACTCAGGATGTATACCATTACAATAAAGTTCTTTTTTATTGTTATTAGTAGGATTATAAATCCTGGCAATACAAGTTAAATTACAATACCCTCACCATTTATTTTCGTAAATGGCGTTTATTCACTGCAAAACAGTTTTGAGAACGATATACTGTTTAAAATATAACAATAA
>CM063508.1:120802998-120805498 GCA_032207245.1 Pardosa pseudoannulata
TTGTGGTATTCAGCTTCAATTGTGAAGGCGTATTGCTATGAATTATCATTATATCTGGTGGCTTAATTATAATAGACATAACTATCTAAAACTAATTAAATTAATAAGATTATTCTGGTATTCAGCTTAAATTGTGAAGGCTTAGTTTTGAATTATCCAATGTATCTGGTGGTTTAATTATAATAGACAAAACAATTTAAAACTATTTAAATTAATAAGATTATTTTGGTATTTAACATAAATTGTGAAGGAGTACAGTTTTCGATTATCCAATGTATCTGGTGGTTTAATTAAAATAGACATAACAATTTAAAACTAATTAAATTAATAAGATTATTCTGGTATTCAGCTTAAATTGTAAGAGAATACAGTTTTGAATTATCCATTGTATCTGGTGGTTTCATTAAAATATAATTAAAAATTCAATTAAATTTACTTAATAACAGTAGTATGGTTTTCAGCCTAACGTCTGAAGACGTACAGTTGTGAACTATGAAAGAAGTTCCTATCCACATTTTAATTGCAGAAACACCTAAACGCATGTTAATTTAAATGCTTGTACATGCTGGTTTATTTCTTTAATTTCGAGGACGGTGAACGAGTTCAAGAGCGGTTTCTTTAAGCGAGGCGTCTCGTACGATAGAGTTCGAGGACGCCAACTGATCTGAAATGAGTGCAACGCACCAACACTTTCCGAAAACTTCTGTTCGGCAAAAAACAAAAAGGATCCAGTTTGCAGGAGTTTCTTAAGAAACTTAAGGTTTATCATTTAAATCTGTTATGTTTGCTTTAGCGGAAATGTTGGGGTATTTAAGTTTGCAGTGTTTAAACGGGGACGTTACAGGATTCTTCTTGAAAACTTTATGCAATTCTTTAACCTCTCCTTTGGGTTTTTCTTGCATTTCCAATCCAAAATAATCCTGTCATTTAATCGTTGGAAATTATTATATGTTTTATCCTGAATTCTAAAAATGCATAATATTTTTCAAATTAATTCCCCTTTTGCTTTTTACAACTTGTCTAATATGAGATACCTCTTTCGCTAATCTCTAGCTTTCCTCGCAAGTTTTAAATTTGAGAAATACTCTCTCTACTGTAATTACGAAATCTGTATTGAGGTATTTAAGATAAACAATCCAATTAAAATAACTTGATAATACTATTCTGGTATTCTGGTTGCGTAAATTCTGAATGCGTACAGTTTTGAATTATCCATGTTCAACTCTATCTGGTAGCTAGATAAAAATAGATGTAACCATTTATCTGTATCAAATAAATTGTTAGTAATACATAAAAAAATGTTCTGAAAAGTAGTTTCGAGACTAAACAATGAACTTGACTAGAGTCCTCAACGGCCTAAGGATAACCTTGATATAATTAATACAGATCATTTTATTTTTATCATTGCTAAAAGATCTTGATTACGAACGTAAAAATATTTCAAAATATTTTATCTAAGTTTTCCCACATTTCACTCTGCGCATAAAACATTTTAATACATGGCATAGCGCAAAGTCCAACATGACACTCTTCTCAACAATATTTTGCATTATTTCTTCTCTCACTCTCTTTTTTTTCTTTTCTTTTCTTTTTAGGCGGAACGATAGACGATTGGTTAGGGTGCTGGCCTTCGGTACCGGAGTTCGTGGGTTCAAATCACACAGTGGTATGGGTGTTTGTAGCCGTTCCGAATCGGTTTTAAGCAATAGGTCCCGGTCTCATTAGCCCTCGTGTTGCAAAAAAGTAGACCGTAGCACTCCAAAACAAATCAAATGTTCTATTTTTATTAAAAAGCAAAAATTAATCAAGGACGAATAAACGACACAACGAAATGGGCAAGAATTCACTTTCAACGATGTAGTTTATTCTCCGTCGTATGACATGCAACGACGACTGAACAACCACGTAAGAACACGCGACTCTGCCCATGAAAGGTTTACGATGTCTGTGCACTTTCAAAATTAATAATTTTATTTTTAACCAGTCCACTGAAAAGTGTTATTCATTATTAGTAATATATTTATGTATATATATGTGTGTGTGTGTATATATATATATATATTATACATATATATATATATATATATATATATATATATATATATATATATATATATTATATATATACATATATATGTATGTATATGTATATATACATATATATATATATATATATATAATATATATATATATATATATATATATATATATATATATATATATATATATATATATATATATATATATATATATATGTATAGACTCATATATGGCAAGGTGCCACATATTTGCCTATCCAAAAAAGAAACCATTTTTTTTACGGAAGCAATATCTTATAATGGCATAGTCGACACTTACGAACATGTTCATGCATGGCCCGCTTAACATTAAAAGGGCACAAGTTAAAGGTTGGTGCAGAAAACAGCCCTCTTTAGCAAGCGCGTCCGCATGCACATTCCCAGGCACATCACAGTAGCTAGGGATTCATTGGAGACTTACT
>CM063508.1:120810498-120815498 GCA_032207245.1 Pardosa pseudoannulata
CCATTTTAATTGGCAAAGGAAGATCCCAATATATTCATAAGGAACCTATTGATTTCTTTCCCTTCGCTGTTGTTTGAATTTCCGACAATTCTCCTCTTCAACCTATGGAAATGGGGAATGAACAAAGAAGTGGAGTTTACACTGGAATTCTTCAGAAATACGCACTCCCTGCTGGTGGTCAGTGGTTGTCAGATAAGAAAAAGGCACCACATTATTATCGGAACTGAAGGAGCGTATTCACATTTTATGCCTTGCTCGCTTACATGCAGCTTGTCGATATGGAAGTCAGAAAGCGGAATGATTTAACATTAAAACAAAAGATCGAAATTTTAAATTGTTATGACAAGTTGATTATGATTACGAACAATTTATCAATGAGCTTCTTAGAAAAAATTGCATACAATCAACAATTGATCAATCTTTTTAATTATGTATAAAATTTTTATGTTTTAAAGTATAATACACAGTACATATAATGTGTTTTATCATTTTGTTTTGAAATTTAGTACGTGTCAATTAAAGGGGGGAGGGGAATTTATCTAATTTCGCATATCGTTTATTGTTATCAAAATTACGGTGTCCCAAACTGATTGATCACATTAAGCGAAGTCCACTGTATATATGTATATGTATATGTATATATGTATATGTACTGTATATATGTATGTATATATATATATATATATATATATATATATATATATATATATATATATATATATATGGGGTTGGACTTGCGCTCTAGCCTCCCCCCACCATAATGGACCCTCCGAGTAACATAAGCTGACGGAGACGACGCCACCTGCAAGGGTGGGAATCGTGGAAGCGACGCGGCATGCATAACGGCATGACGGGCATATGATGGCCTTATATCTTTTTATGTTTTATGCTTAACTTTGTCTCTGTCTCGTGTAAATTTTTGTCCTTAATAAATATATTTAAAGGCATTTGGCCGTTGTCTTTCTCTACACCCCCCCCACATACACACACACACACACACACACACACACACATATATATATATATATATATATATATATATATATATATATATATATATATATATATATATATTCCTCTGTATACAGATACACTCGCTCAAACACCTGTTCTATATATAAAATGGAACCTCCATCTATCTTTCCGGTTTATTAGTTATACCACATTGATCGCTCGATTAATTTGGTCCCAAATCTATCCCATAGACATAATGTTTTTCCCCGCATTCCTTTGATTTCCTTTGACACTTTTCGACATGAAACAGCTGTTTACTTGATAAAAAGGAGAACTCATTATCAAGTGCACAGACTACCATATTGAAAGGTGTTTCTCTATCATCTCATGCGGGATTCACATGTAATAATGGAATAGTAATATAAAATAATGTCGTGAGGTAACGTAAAACTCTAAAGGGTATGCTGCGGGCGGTACAGAACAAAAGAAGGGAAATGTTACCGAAAACAGCGTATGTTTCCACGATATTACACGATATTACACGTTGCATGCCCTGCCAAGAACAGCGATGAACTCTTGGAATCATTCGGAAGATCATCTACCACCTCGTTGATAGTCCTGTTTTCCAACTTCAAATTTTGATCTTTTACCTTTAAGAGGTCTTTTAAGGTAGGGAAAAGAATTCAACCAACGAGGAGATGGAAAATAGCCAATCCCACAATAGGGATAACAGACGGTGGCAATGTTTTTGACGAAATTAAAATAAAATTTATCCATCATTTTGTATTTTATATATATATATATATATATATATATATATATATATACATCATGTATATATATGTATGTATGTATATATATATATATATACATCATGTATATACATGTATGTATATATATATATATATATATATATATATATATATATATATATATATATATATATATATATATATATATATATATATATATATATATATATATATATATATATATATATATATATATATATATATAAAACGTGTTTTGATCCAGAGTTAAGGCGAATGGAAAACACTCTTCTTGATAATAATAAGTTTATTAAACCATCGTTAAAGTAAAACTTGCACCAATTTCGCTTTTCCGTCGAAGACACGCGTAGAGTGTTGTTGACAGCTCCATGTCCATGCGCTCGATTAAACCTTATCTGTTTTCAAGCTCATCAAATAGCTCAGATATGCTTCCGCCTGACCGGATGATCCCAAAAGCTTATGCGAGAGTGGGTCTTTTTCATTTATTTTATTATTATAAAAGAGTTCCCTTTTTAAAATCGTTTTTAACTTTAATCTTAAACTAAAATTACTAACTCCTATATTAAAAAACCACCAAATCCGCGATTTTCTCATCTTCCTAGTAGTCTCTTAGAGTTAAACTCTTTTGTCTTAGAAAAATCTCCTTCCTGTTGGGGAAATTAACTAGCTAACCTACTTGCTGATTAAGCACACTCATTTTCTCATACCTGTGGTGTTATAGAAGGCTGCACGACCATTTTTTGAGTTATTTTTCTGTTGGACGTTGCTAAATAAAGATGCTGCGAAAGTTTTCCTGATAAATCGTATTCTTTTCGCCGACGACTACACCCCTTCGACCACGTTACATCCCTGAAGTATAGCGTGTTACGCTATGTTTGACATACATACATACATATATATATATATATATATATATATATATATATATATATATATATATATATATATATGTATATGTATATATGTATGTATATATATATGTATATATATATATGTATATATATGTATATATATGTATATATATATATATATATGTATGTATATGTATGTATATATATATGTATATATATATATATGTATATATATATATATATATATATATGTATATATATATGTATATATATGTGCATATATATATGCCAAGTATTAATGAAAATAGAACTAATTCTTTCCTAAAGTGCAAGGATCTTGCTGTGTGTTAACCTGTTTAAGCGTGCAAGAATCAGCGTCAGATCTTCTAGTTATTTTTTTAACTTGTTTTTGCACCATGTAACTTTTTACGTAATTTTTTAATCGCTCATTTGTACTGCATAGTGTAATTTTATATTTTTTGTACTTCTTGATTAACAGCAGTCTTGATAGTACACTCTATGTATTCGGCAGAAATAACACCAGCCTTAATGTTTGAACAGTAACCCTGACATATATAATAAATATCGCACCATGCATGCACGATAGGGAAAACACAGGGAAAATCAATCAAAGGGAATCCCAGTACAATATAATCACTGCAGCTAAACACAAATGAGATTGGCTTTCCGTTAATCTTACACGTCATACGACAAAGAACATTAATGAATTATAAAGCACATTAGCTTAATTTCCTTTACGACCGATTTCAATTTTTCTCTTTGAGCTCTCTCCAATTTCAAGAATTATTCTCCTGTCGCTTCTTCTTGTTTGGAAAACCGCATGTTTTCAGCCCGGAGTCTTCGAGTTATTGAATTTCGAACGCAACCTTGCGGAGGTCAACAAATCTGCGCGACACAAAACGCTCAGGTATGGATAAGGAGGAGAGGAAATGGAAAAAGGGAGCAGGAAAAAAAACCGATGTTCTTTCGAATCTGCGTAAGAAATTCAGTCATCTCCTTGCGACGAGGGATCAGACAAAAATTTTCTTGTGCTTCCTTAACAAAAAGTATCCAATGACATTTTTAAAAGAGTACAATAATGATTGTATATAATTTACTTTTGTTTTACCAAGATCGAGGGAAATTATTTTCCGGTTTAAACTAATATTTTATTTGTAATGTATTTGATGTACTTAAAGAGCTGATTAAGTCATGTTTACTCAAGAAAAACTATGTTTCGTTTAGATTTTGAATTGTGAGGATTTAATTGATTTTCTTGTTTTAATTTTGGTAAAAAAAATGTTTTAGTGCTAGCTTTATATAACTGCTGTTCCTGTAGTGATTATGGTTAGACCCATCATCTTTATTTAGATTGGTATGATTTTATTTGGTTTTGCGGTTAATACTGCCTTTTCATTAACTTTAATAATAAGTTAAGGATCTTCGGACATTGCCGGTCATTGTGTAGTTGGTTTGGAGTAATTCTGTACTAAAGTTTTTTTAATAGCACTTTGTAGGTTTCTGTACAATGTACATAGGAAAACTGTAATAACAAAAAAGGAACCTGATATAAAAAAGGAAAAGATAACATAAACAAAACAGGAACATGATAACAAAACATGATAACAAAAAAGGAAAAACTTTTTTGTTATACGAGGGCTAATGAGACGTAGTTAATGGCTCCTATCTTCATTCTTTGTCTTATTTTTAAACGATCTCCGAATGGGTACCCCACTGCTCTTCGGTACTAGAGTTCGCGGGTATGAATCCCGCTTGGGGCATAGTTGTCCGTAGCCGTTCGAAATCGACTTTAAGAGGACGGCAAACCATAGTACTCCAACCAAATCAATTATTCTTTATTTGACCAACCTACCAAGTTACTTGGACATCAACCTCATCTTTTACAGTGGCTTCTTTTGCTTTTAGGTCCTCGATTTCATTAAAAATTTCTCCAGCATGTGATTTAACCCTTGAAAATCAATGCTCCAATCAAACCAAATAATCTTATTCTTTATTTAACCAACCGACCAACTTACTCGGACATCAACCTCATCTTTTATAGTGGTATCCTCTTCTATTAGGTCTCCGATTTCATTAAAAATTTCTCCAGCATGGGATTTAAACCTTGAAAATCAACTCTCCAATCAAACCAAATAATCTTATTCTTTATTTAACCAACCGACCAACTTACTTGGAAATCAACCTCATCATTTTCTCCTCCTTTGCTACTAGGTCCATGATTTCATTAAAAATTTCTCCAGTATAGGATTTAATCTTTGAAAATAAACGCTCCAATCAAACCAAATAATATTTTTCTTTATTTGATAAATCGTCCGACTTATTAGGACATCAACCTCCTCTTTTTAGTAATCATATTTGCTGTTAGGTCCCCGATTTCATTACG
>CM063508.1:120820498-120827998 GCA_032207245.1 Pardosa pseudoannulata
CACATATATATATATATATATATATATATATATATATATATATATATATATATATATATATATATATATATATATGTAATATGGGCGAGACTCATTCAAAAAAGCACAACACATTTTATTTCTGGTGAGATACATGAAATCCATACAACAGGCAAACACTTTCACAACATCGTGCATCCAGACAATGTGATCTTGCACGCACACACTTTTCAAGTAGGGATTTTTCTCAGGTAAAAAGACTACGAATAATCCCTAAGCACAACTGATCACGTGATAAAAAATACACGTGATCCCATGTTTAAAGAGAACACGCTAACTATTGGCTAAAGTAGTACAGACAGAGGCTGAATTAAGTCTATGGCGTGTCTGGAGAGAAAAGTCAGAATTACCGCTCAAACCCCCATCGTACTTTATGAACAAAAGTTATTAAATTAATATTAAAATATGTAAGTAAGGAATTTTAATATTACACACACAGACACACACACACACATATATATATATATATATGTGTGTGTGTGTGTGTGTGTGTGTGTGTGTGTAAAATGCATTTCACAGGCAGCCGACCCTTTGGGATTAATAGGTTTGATCGAAGCTATTTATTGAATGAATACAAGGTGAATTAGTTGGACAGTTTCAATTGTTCAGACTTAAGATTTTCAATGGCCATTTTTTCTCTCTTAAAATTTAAAGCATAGGGTTTTATAATTGGTTTTACGAATGGAATTCATTCTGCAAACATAAAAATTCAATATTTTATAATACTCATTTCATTATGTAGATTGCAGTATCATCCTACGATCTTAAAATTTCGAAATAAAACTCTTTAGTGCAAGAACTACGTCATGTCTTTTGTTTAGATTCCGTGATGCCTCTCGCTGCTCGAAGCCTTAGCTACCCGCAGAATAGCTTTTGAACCGGTCAATAGATTTTTTTAGTTTTCAAGAAGTACTGAGTCATTCTGTGCAGCGAAATAAAATATATTTATAGCCTTTTATTGAGTTTTATAAGGCCATCTAAATTTTCATTCTCTTGAATCTGCCAACTTATATCCCTTCTCGAGTTTTGTCCCTCCCCCTTGATGACCGCTGTTGACATGGCTTGACAGGAGCGTGAAGTCCTCCATAAATTCTGCCCGTTAAACTGTCAGCCCCTTTTTACCGCCTTCATAAATATTTTGTCTCAAAAAGTTGAGGGCGGGACAGGGATGAAAATCGAAGTTTTATGCTGCAGAAATATTAAGTTTAAAGTTTAGTTTCTCAGAGTGATTATAGCAGGGCTTCGAACCGTAATTTTTTTTGTTCCGGTTTTCGTTCCGGTTCAACTAAAAAATTAATATCGGTTCAGTTCCGGTTTTCGCTCCGCCAAAAATAACGGTTTTCGGTTCAGTTCCGGTTTTTGCTCCGCCAAAAATAACTGTTTTCGTTTCAGTTCCAAATGAATAATTTCATTTTATGTATATTCTTATTTGTACTAAAAATATAATTCTATCATAAACAAAAAATGTAATTCTATCAAAATTTAGAAGATTTTATTCTTTTTTTAATTGGTACACTATGTGAATTGATACAAACAGCAGGTGCGATAAGAGCGGCGAGCATTGGCATTGTTATCCATTATCAAAATCGCATTTGACAACTAGGTTCATGATTACCCACATTCGTCGTTTGACTCTCACATCGTGCACTTGGACTTGCAATAATTATGTAAAAAATATATTATTTATTTAACATATGAAAATTGCCTCTAATTATTAATATATCTTCTAACGTGGTTTCACTGAGATTACTTCTGTTGTCTCGGAGAATAAATTTCAAACCTGAAAACGCTCTTTCAACACTAACTTGTGTAGCTGGAGCTGCCAAAACCACCATTGCAATCTTATACAAGTGCGGATATGTAATTATAAAGTTGACGTTAAATTAGAAAATATTGATAAGTTGGTAACAGTAACAAAATGACTGAAAGATATATCGAACCGAAATAAACCGATATTTTTTTCGGTTCAGTTCCGGTTTTCGTTCCGACCAAATAACGGTTTTTTCCGGTTTTCGGTTTTCGGTTCAGTTCCGGTTCGAAGCCCTGGATTATAGTCTAATCGCTCCGTAGGGACATAGTAATAAAGGGGAACAGTGCAATATAATAGAAATCATCATTCACATATGTGTCACTAGAAGTGCTGTCTTTTATAAAAAAAACTAATGATTTTTGACTGTTAATGTGACGGCTCTTTACCACAATTTTACCATCTAGCTCACTTATTACGTGAAAGATAACATCGATAAAACTGATAAACTTACTATTAAGATAACAATAAAAATAAGATTTTGATTGCATTTTAAGGATTTACAAAGCCAACTACTTAATGAAATGAATAAAATAACTGAGCTTTTCTTCTTGAAGTATGTATTTTGCTTATGACGATAAAATTCCTTTTGTGAGCTGTTATAATTATAAAATTCAAAAAGATGTAGGAAAAATAAATGTTCATCCTGATCCTATTAAGTAAAATTTAAAGAACCTCTAGAGATTCGTATATGTCTAGTGAGGAGGTAAATTGCAAATGCATATTAATTAAAGAAATCAAAAATAGTATATAGTTTATTTATACGGTAATTTATATCATGAACTAGCCGCTTTGCTCACATTCAGTGGGCTAGGTATTTAACCACTTAATGCACAGTTTTTTTAAAAAAGGCCGTCCAAAACAAAATAAAACTTTTAATATGAAAAACACAATTTATAACGTTGTTTTAACGCTTCTTACCAAATATGAAACCCTTATGCTTCATATCTCAAGAATAAAGTATATAAAGTGACGCCTCAAATCAAGGATGTCTTTACAGCCAGAGCTTAGGAATAAAATAGTTAACAAGCGTATTTTATTTTAGGTTATATTTTAGTAAAATATATATTTAAAAATGAGCGAATTAAAATCTGAATATTAATACGCTGTCGGAAAGCGGCTGACAAGAAAGAGATAAGTCGTAAGTGATAAGTAGAAAAAAAATATTTTTTATACTTGAATAAGTAAATGTTATAGTTTACAATCCCACGTAAATGATAAACATCAATAAAATGATTGCTTTTTTTTCTTTCACATTGTTTTTTTCTCGATTGCATTCGAGTGTAAAAATTTATAGCAACATAAAGTACAATGCCACTCGAATTATCTCGAGTGTGCAAATATTTGCCAGTTTAGAGCGCTCGAGTTAACTCGAGCGTGCACGTTAAGGGGTTAAGGCTACCAAATGAAAGTTTTATTTATTTGAAAATTCAAATTAGTTTTAAGATAATATTGAGCTAAAAATATAAGTAAAAGTTTAATAGTCATACTACATCCATTTAAATTTCATTTTCATCAGAAACTATAGTCTAAAAAAATAAATGAGATACATTTGGCTATTTATCTTTGGTCGGGCTATCGAAATAACACTTAAGTATTTCTCAGATCATTTTAAGAGAACAAATGTATCTGCAGATAAAAATATTAATCAAGTGATATAAATGATAAATATTTATTCAAATAATAACGCTGTTGGCGACTAAAAATTAGACAAACAAAATGTGCTTTTCCATTGAAAATGAAACAAAAAATATCTACAAAATTATAAAGGAGAAAATGAAATAGGGTTAAGTAAATGTGGTCAAAAACCAAGAAGTATCGTATTATCTGAAAACACATTTTAAAACCTAAGACACAAATCAAGTTATTTAAATGGTTTTAATTACTTTAGTGATTAATATAAAGAAATATATATCAAACTGTGTGTAAAGTATACTAACCAAACGTAATATAAATTTTTAAAAACAGAGTTCTAACTCAATTGACAGTCGAACAATTTCACTTACCTATAACCTTCCTAGAGTTCACCTGCATGATCAAGCAAAATTTTGGGAAGATTGATCCAACTATTTAGGAATGCATAAGGCGACAGTGGACCTTTAGAGCAAACTTTTGTTTTTCAAATGAATTTCCTTGAAGATTGACTATGTTGTTAGTAGTATTGATATATAGATATTTAAAAAATTTGAAGGCAAAATATTAATTAGTTTTGGAGTTATTAATTATTAATTGTTTCAGAATTAGCTTAATTGATAATGCTCCAAGCGCATCAATTTTGCATAAATATGATAAAAAAAATTTTAAGTATACATTATAGACTTTACAAAAAATGTAGTTGTTTCCATAAACATTCATAGAAAATATAAAGAGAAAAAAATAATTATGATGATGATACCCATATTTTGCGGAATAAACAGCTATAGCTGTTAATTAAAATGCGTAACTAACGTATTATATGCTTCAAAACATGCCCATTTCAACTAGACTTTATTTTACAAATTCTAATGTAAATAATACTGGAATTTCAGAGGCAATGATTTATTTTCAATGCGCCTTCAGTACTTTAAACATTTGTAATGTATGAAATTTTACTGAGTAAACAGCATTTGAAATTATTACTGCTATACACATAAGTAATGATAAGCTTATTATACCTATATGTAATGATAAAATGATGGTAATGAAAAAATTCTTTTTGCTCCGTATTCCTAATGATATATTCTTTCACTAAAATCGAAAATTTGAATTTTCGGTCGATTTTAGCCAATTTGAAAGTTCACCATCACCTTAACGAACATATATACATACCCGATGTCTCAAACATAACTGACGATATTTTATGCTACACGAGGGCTAACGAAACTGAAACCTACTGCTTAACGCCGATTCCGCACTTCTACGAAAATCCATGCCAGCTGTGGGATTTGTCCCCACGAAGTTTTGTACTGAGGAGCAGCGCCCTACTTTATCATTCGACATTACTTGCTAGTTAAGCAAATTCAAGCTGATTTAATATATTAGTTATTAATATTTAATAACATGTAGAATAAATTTTTAAGTAATAAAATATGTTGTTTCAGCCTGCATTTTTTCTTTAACTCGTCAAATATGATAAGTGTTAAAGGAATTAGCAAACATTTTATAGGATCAAAGTATTAAAAAAAGCAGAAAACAATCGCTGTATATGGCGAATTATTGCATGGTATCCGAGTTAAAACTGACTGCAAACTCCGTTCGATCGGAATGTGTTGCCGACCCCCTTCGGAATCGAAAGAAATCGCGCGGACGAGCAGCGCCTTTATGCCCTCGTTTCGACTTACACAAAATAAATGTAGTAAAAAATATCACCTCAATATATTGATTGGTCCCTGGTAGTTTGGATCTCTTAAAGCAAGGCGTTGCCAATAGCCCATCGAGTAATTACGGAAGCTTTCATATCGGCATCGATAAAAATTGCTTGGATAATTATAATCGATCCACAAAAAGCAGAGTGACGAGAGAGAGAAAAAAATCCCTACGACTTGTTCAGGTTTTTCTTTCTCCCTTTACTCTAATTCTCTAACGAGAAATAACACGAGAAGTGAACACAATAAACAGAAATTTCTCCATCAGTGCAGTCGCACCCTGTAACACGTAAGTAATCTGTCATATTAATGGAAGTTTGAGAAAGATATTAGATTAATAGAACTTTACTTTCTTCTATTTATTTTTTGTACTATCTAGGAAATGGGAACAAGTGTTTCATTTCGGCAGAAAAAGAAGATAGTGTCGTGATAACTTTGTGTTAGACTCGAATATTTCTCAATATGGGTAACAGTGACTTTCAAATAAATGAAATGTGGCTGATATTTTGATATTTTAATTTCAAGAAAAATTGAATTATACCCAAGCATAAGCAAAACTATTTTTTCTTCATAGTATAAAGTAAGGCATTGCAATTGAGAAAATTTCTGTGTGCATATTTCAATGGAATTACCCTTTTTGAGCATAATTGAATCAATTTTGATTAGTTTCAGCTTGTATGTACAAAATATTTTGAAACTTTAATTATCCGTTTTGACCACTATAACTGAATTTTGTCTAGTATCGACATTACGTCTGTAAGTACGAACGTAGGTATTGTGGCGTATCTTGCAGAGGGTAATGGGCTGATTGAACTTAGATTTGAAAACCCCTGAGAATTTTCT
Organism: Pardosa pseudoannulata; assembly: GCA_032207245.1. Classification (NCBI taxonomy): domain Eukaryota; kingdom Metazoa; phylum Arthropoda; class Arachnida; order Araneae; family Lycosidae; genus Pardosa; species Pardosa pseudoannulata. The sequence continues at coordinate 120,826,532 of CM063508.1, forward strand.
CGGTCTTTAATGAGCGCTTTCGACTATAAATTTATTGTTTGGACTCTAGGATTAAGGGAAGTTCCTTGACAATCCTTAAAGGGGCGTCTTTGGAGTTTTATACGAAATACCTACATTAGCTCACTGATTAGTTTAATTTCAATTACATATATATGTATATATATAGTATATATATATGTATATATATATATATACATATACATATATATACATATATATATACATATATACACGTAAATATATACATATACATATACATATACATATACACATATATATATATACATATACATATACATATACACATATATATATACATATACATATACATATATACATATATCAGGTCTAAAAAGGGAGGTTTGGAAAATTAAGAGAGTTGGGAACAATTTAAAAGGGAACTCTTTCGTAATAACCAAATAAATGAAAAAACCCACGCTCGCTTAAGTTTTTAGGATCACCCGGTCAAGTGCAAAGATATTTGAAGTATTCGATGAATATGCAAACCGATAGTTGTCAGTTGGCTCGTAGGCGTAGAGCTGTCAACACACTCCACGCGTGGATCCGCCACGAACAAATAGCGCAAGTGACGCCTTGAAAAGGAAACTCTATATTGATTAAAGATATGATTTACCAAAAGAGACTATTTCGTCCATTCGCCTTACTACTGGATTACGACACACACACACACACACACACACACACACACATATATATATATATATATATATATATATATATATATATATATATATATATATATATATATATATATATATATATATATATATATATATATATATATATATATATATATATATATATATATATATATATATATATATATATTTATATATGAAATCCTTGAAAGACAAACTCGACAGTTGACGGACACACACATTTACATGTTTATTTTTTGGGGGAGCACAATTTACATAAAATATCGTTACAATAAGAAGTAGCGTCGTCTTTATTACAGCACCATCTTTATGCAGACACACACATACTCTCTTATAGCGTCTTCGGTAAGAGGGACAGATGGCGCCCTCTAACAACAGCTGAATGATTGCAGTTATATACCCTATATATATGTGTATGTGTGTGTATGAATGTATATATATATATATATATATATATATATATATATTTATGCACATATATATGTATATATATATATATATATATATATGTGTGTGTGTGTGTGTGTGTGTGTGTGTGTGTGTGTGTGTGTGTGTGTGTGTGTGTAAGGTAAAGTAAACTAGATCGGGAAGGTAATGCATGTAAGAAAAATCCAAAGAAGTCTCGAGAAAGTTCTCATGGGTTTTCAGATCTTATATCAAAGGCAAAAAACCCCAAGTCTCCTTGCTTTCTCCTTTTTAACCTCTAACTTAAACCATTGGGGTTACAATTCAAGACCCCAGATAAGAGGTCTAACCAATTATAACTATTCGTTTACTATTTCTATTA
>CM063508.1:120832998-120847998 GCA_032207245.1 Pardosa pseudoannulata
CCAGAGTAAACGGCTGTCCAGCCTGTATCATTGACGGCCTCGCCTACCCATACTTCAGGACGTCACAGTATTAACTGATATATTAAGACAGCCATCAGTTGAGTAGAATGTACAATTTGCAAGAAGGTAAATTGATGTAAAATAGCTCCAAGCCTCTTCGGTATAACATGAGGCTAAATCAGAGTTGTATCTTAAATTTGCTGTTTAAAGTCTATGCACGCTTAAGATAGCATTTCCTGCATTTACAAAAGTTTTAAACTGAAAGGCTCATTTAAATTAAGGAGCGAAATTCTTAGAGAGAAAAATTCTCTCAAAGAGAAAAATACTGCTTTGGTATTTGAAGGAGATATTCAAGTTAATATTTAAAGTATAGATAATGTAGAACTTACTCAGACTAAGAATTTGTTTTTAAATACGTAAAATATTAATTCATGAGTTTAATTTATACAATAGTTTTGTTTGTATAAGTTGCCAGAGTTGCTTTTTAATTTACACTTCACTCATTCCTTATGGTGAATCGAATGTAAACATGGTTTTATTTTCGTAAACGAATACGTTATTTCTCTCGTCAGAGAGGCCAAAAGCATAAATGGAATTTCACAAAGTGAAATCTGAGGATATTCATAATTCTTTCTTTTAATTTCAGATTAAAATATCCAATATCAGATTTGAAATAGGTGTTATTCTAAGCAGACAAAGAAATATGTTTATATATATATATATATATATATATATATATAATATATATATATATATATATAAGTTATGTTTATTAAGGAAAATATTTATTCATACAAATAAAGTAAAAAAACATAAGGTAAAAATTAAACCTGTTTAATAAATATATGGAAAAGAAAATGGAAATAATAAAATACTATAATACCAATTTAAAAAAAAGGAACATACACTTTTAGATAAAAGAAAAACCGACGTACCAAAAAGATATAATGCAATTGGACACTAATTGATATGTATAAAGGTTTCGATGGAAAATGCAAAATTTTAAAGTTTGGCAGTCAATGAACGTGTGTTGCTGAAGCGCATCTTATCTGTGCAACTGGGAGGATATTTAAGATCAGAATTTTCTATTCCAGGTCATAAATTCTTTGCTAATTTCATTTCGTGTACTCAGACTGTAACTTACCCTTGCATGCAGATGCGCGAAAAATATGTGGAGATGTCAGCATTTGAGACAGGACGTGTAGTTGGGTTCAAAGAAGCCGGTTGGTCTAATCCGCGAATCGCTCGACATTTGGGCAGGATCGACGCCATTATTAGACGATGTTGGCAAGAATGGGTGAACTATGACCGAACACAGCGTGAAGAAGCGGTCGGCCTAGAGAAACGGCAAAACGTGAAGACCGAGCAATCGTCAGACCACCCCTCACAGCCTCAGATGCATAATTATCATCGATTGTACGTGCAACTAGTGCTTCAGTGTCCGCAAGGACAATTCATAGGCTGCTAACAGAAAGAGGGGCTGAGGTCACGGCTTCCCTTCAGCCGACTACCATTGGCCTCTGTACAACGACAACCCCGTTTGCAGTGGTGTCGGGTTCATTCGAACTGGAATGTTACTGACTGAGGGAGAATTGTCTTCAGTAATGAGTTCCGCTTTGAACTGAGCCCCAACGACCAGCGAAGATGTGTCTGGAGACGCCCCGGACAGAGATACCAACCTGACTCTCGGCATACAGGCCGACAACCAGGAGTGATGATCTGGGGTACCATTTCCTTTCATAGTAGGACCCCTTTGGTTGTCATCTGTGGCACCCTTACAGTACAGCGGTACGTTGAGGAAGTTCTGTGCCCCGTTGTGTTGCTCTTCATGTCACGCCATCAGGAGCTTACAGTTCAGCAAGATAATGCCCGGCTCCACACTGCACGTGTTTCTACTGCTTGTCTTCGTGCTCGCCGAACGCTACCTTGGCCAGCGCAAGGTCGCCGGATCTCCACTTATTGAGCAAGTTTGAACATTAAGGGCAGGGCCCTACAACCAGCTTGGGATTTTCACGATCTTACTCGCCCTCACTAGTGATTGGCATTTCAAGAGCCCCATACCAGGCTTGGAGGGTGTCTGGACTAATCAGTTAAATTGTAACAAAACCCTCTCATCTTATCCACCTCAAACTGTTGTGTTGGCTAATCTGGCCTGATTACAAGTGAATCAAATATAACTTTCACTGTATATCTCTTTTGTTATTTTCAGAATAAATAAAATAGAGTCATTAATTTATTAAATTAATTTTGAATTTATTATACAGTGTTATTTAAAATTACGTCGGAGATTCAATAAGCACGTGTTAAAAGAAATATATCTTGAAAAAATAGAGTCATCAAATGCAATTTAGACTGAAAAAGTGTTCTATTTCCACACTGGACCTTCGAACAATTTGACCTACCATAAAAATTCCTAGGGTCCTATTCCCAAATTATGTATCATCTCTCTGAATATAGGCTGAATCATGCAAATTGTCAAACTACCATCCATGGGAATGTATGGGAAATAAATAAATGACCGCTGTATATGTGAAAGACAGAATTTCAAAATCTTCTGTTTCATACAGTGGTAATAATCCGTTGAGGGTGACTGGTGCACATAAAATAGATTCTTGGCTACAATTCCCTCCAAGTTCTCAAACAATATCTCTGGATGAGGCAGGTCAAGCCCATGAGTCTTCTGCTTCGTACCTGCTTCTAAAATTACAAGGACCCACTTGAACAAAGAGTCGTTCTTTACCCCTAGCGGTGCTAACGAAAGGCTATGACTCCCGTCCTTATCTTTTACAAGGGGCTTAAGTAACAACAGCAAGAACACATACACAAACATATTTATACAGGACTTTAATTAGAGGATAAACAAAATGAAGAAAACATCGTGAATCTCACTAAGTCAGTTCGAACGAGTTTATACCAGATCTGATATGATACGTTAAGAAAGAAACATCTCACTACTAAGTATAGCATCATGATAGATCTGAGTGACAGAAAAGCTTCTGATAACCATGAACTGATATCTCAATTTAGTGGGCGTATTACTTAGATAGAAAAGATTGAAATGCTAATTAAGATTTTTTCAGCAGTTTAGTTTTTTAAAATGTTTTTAAATGCATAACAGTTTAATATTTTAAATAAGACGGATTTTAAGGAATAATTACTTTGTGATTGATTCCTTCTATCAACAACTTGATAGCGTACAATTTACGTAGGTGTCACATTTATAACGAGATATATAGCTAATTTTATACTATAAGCTTGCCGAATTTAAATAAATTACCGTTCTTAATGTGTTAATTAAAATAATTAATTTGACAGATAATATTAGACAGTTTGTTAACTCTGATAAGACAGACTAACAACTGATCATTAAAATTTAAAATATTTGCACGTTCGCTGCTTGCACTCACTTCAAAAGTAGGTGTTCGTACCAAAATAAGTTGAGTTGAAGAATCAAGTTCTGAAATTAGCATAATTTTCCTAAAAATATTTTGGTTATCAGGTGTGTATAAAAAATATCTTTAGTATGCAGGGTTGGTAGAACCGTTGATTTTTGTAAAATCATATCGATTTCTATTTTTTTTTAAATTTAAGTCCGGTTTTGAGATTTAATCAGAATTGTTTTTAATTATTTTTTTACAAATCAAAATTTAAAAATATAGTTATTAAAAAGTTTTAAATTTATTATGATTAATAGTTTAGTTTCAATATCCTTTTTTATTTCTTAATGTGTGTAGTATTATTTACAAATGACAAATTATGTATTAAATGCATGAATTTTTTTTATCCCACAAACTCTTACAAATACGTTCACATACATTTTTAATTATTTTTGTTACAAATCAGAAATTAAAAATATAGTTATTAAAAAGTTTTAAAGGTATTATGATTAATAGTTTAGTTTAATAATCCTTTTTCATTTCTTAATGTGTGTAATATTATTTACAAATGACAAATTATGTATTAAATGCGTGATTTTTTTTATCCAACAAACTTACAAATAAGTTCACATACAATTTTAATTATTTTGTTATAAATCAAAAATTAAAAATATAGTTATTAAAAAGTTTTAAATGTATTATGATTAATAGTTTAGTTTAATAATCCTTTTTTATTTCTTAATGTGTGTAATATTATTTACAAATGACAAATTATGTATTAAATGCATGATTTTTTTTATCCAACAAACTCTTACAAATACGTTCACAAACAATTTTAATTATTTTGTTATAAATCAAAAATTAAAAATATAGTTATTAAAAAGTTTTAAATTTATTATGATTAACAGTTTAGTTTCAATATCCTTTTTTATTTATTAATGTGTGTACTATTATTTACAAATGCCAAATTATGTATTGAATGCATGAATTTTTTTATCAAACAAACTCTTACAGATACGTTCATATACATTTTAAATTACTTTTTTTACAAATCAAAAATTAAAAATATAGTTATTAAAAAGTTTTAAATGTATTATGCTTGATAGTTTAGTTTTATTATCCTTTTTTATTTCTTAATGTGTGTACTATTATTTACAAATGACAAATTATATATTAAATGCATGAATTTTTTTTATCCTACAAACTCTTACAAATTTGTTCACATACATTTTTAATTTTTTTTACAAATCAAAAACTAAAAATAGAATTATTAAAAAAGTTTTAAATGTATTATGATTAATAGTTTACTTTCATTATCCGTTTTTATTTCTTAATGTGTGTAGTATTATTTACAAATGAAAAATTATGCATTAAATGCATGAATTTTTTTTTATCCAAATAACTTACAAATACGTTTACATACATTTTTAATTATTTTTTTTACAAATCAAAAATTAAAAATATAGTTATTAAAAAGTTTTTAAATGTATTATAATTAATAGTTCGGTTTCATTATCCTTTTTTATTTATTAATGTGTGTAGTATTATTTACAAATGATAAATTATGTATTAAATGCATGATTTTTTTTTATCCCACAAACTCTTACAAATACGTTCACATACATTTTTAATTATTTTTTTTACAAATCAAAAATTAAAAATATAATTATGAAAAAAAATTTAAATGTATTATAATTCATAGTTTAGTTTCATTATCCTTTTTTTATATCTTAATGTGTGTAGTATTATTTACAAATGACAACGTAAGTTTGAAATGCATGAATATTTTTTTATCCAACAAACTCTTACAAATACATTTACATAAATTTTTAATAATTTTTTTTACAAATCATAAACTAAAAATAGTTATTAAAAAAGTTTTAAATGCATTATGATTAATAGTTTAGTTTCATTATCCTTTTTTATTTCTTAATGTGTGTAGTATTATTTACAAATGACAAATTATGTATTAAATGCATGAATTTTTTTATCCAACAAACTCTTACAAATATGTTCACATACATTCATTGCTTACAAATATAAAAACTTTACTTAGAAAATCTATTTTAAAGCACTAGTATTTAGATAAATGCAAAGACAAATCTGATTTGCCCAGAAATTTTATTACTTAAGAAATCAGATAAGCCAGAAATTTCCTTACTAATTTGAGGATATTTAAATCTTTTTGTTCCTTTACAAACGAGAAACTATAATTTACTGTGTCTTCGAATGCTGCTAATAAAGTAACTATACTAACGGGAGGATATTTAAATCTTATTTTTCTTCTGCAAACTATAAGTTATGATTTATTGGGGTTTCTAATGCAGGAGACTGGTGACTCCTATTTATGCAATATAAATATAAGTGAAACTATTTTGTATTTGATGTCAAATTAAAAGAAACTCCTGGAAGGAATCTCATTTAGACAAAAATTTCGTTACTAAATCAATGAAAACTATTGGTTTTGGTTATCAGAGATGCATAAAAATGTTTTTAGTATTCGAGGGTTGGTAAAAATCTTAATTAAAAAAAATTCCTATAAATCTGATTTTTTTAAAAATGTAAATCAAATTTTGGAATTAAAATTAATTTTTTTTACAAATTAACCATCACAAATAATTATTTAAATTATTAAATAAGGATTATTTTCTTCGTGTATGTAGTATTGTTTACATATGACAAATTATGTATGAAATAAATGAATTTTTTTATCCCTTCTCAAAAAACTCTACATATTTTTCATTGTTTACCAATAGGAACCTCCCCCTTATCAAATTATTTTCAAAGTACTAGTAATTTAATAAACGATAAACAAATGTAGGTCACATTATTATTGATGTCAGATTAAGAGAAAAACCTGAAATGAATCTGATTCAGACAGAAATTGCATTACTAAAGAAATCAGATTTAGTCAGAAACTTCATTACTAATTGTAGGATATTTAAATCTTTTTTCCTCTACAAATGATAAGCTATAATTTACTGTGCCTTCTAATACTGCTAACAAAGTATCTATACTAACAGAAGGTTATTTAAATCTTATTTTTCTTCTGCAAATTATAAAGTATGATTTATTGGGCCTTCTAATGCAGGGGACTGGTGACTCCTATTTATGCAATATAAATATAAGTGAAACTATTTTGTATTTGATGTCAAATTAAAAGAAACTCCTGGAAGGAATCTGATTTAGACAGAAATTTCGTTACTAAATCAAGGAAAAAATTGATTTTGGTTATCATAGATGTATAAAATGTTTTTAGCATGAGAGGGTTGGTAAAAATCTTGATTTAAAAAAAATAATATAAATCTGATTTTTTTAAAATTTAAATAAAATTTTGGAATTAAATTATTTTTTTTACAAATTAACCATCACAAATGATTATTTAAATTATTAATTTAGGATTTTTTCTTCATGTATGTAGTATTGTTTACATATGACGAATTATGTATGAAATAAATGAATTTTGTATCCCTTTTCAAAAAACTCATTCACATATTTTTCATTGTTTACAAATAGGAACCTACCCCCTATCAAATCAATTTTCAAAGTACTAGTAATTTAAGAAACGATAAACAAATGTAAGTCATAGTATTATTGATTTGATGTCAGATTAAGATAAAAACCTGAAATGAATCTGATTTGGACAGAAATTTCATTACTAAAGAAATCAGATTTAGCCAGAAATTTCATTACTAATTGAAGGATATTTAAATCTTCTTTCCTCTATAAATGATAAGCTATAATTCACTGTGTCTTCTAATACTGCTAACAAAGTATCTATACTAACAGAACGTTATTTAAATCTTATTTTTCTTCTGCAAGCTATAAGGTATGATTTATTGAGCCGTCTAATGCATGGGACTGTTGACTCCTATTTATGCAATATAAATATAAGTGAAACTATTATGTATTTGATGTCAGATTAAAAGAAACTCCCGAAAGAAATCTGATTTAGTCAGAAATTTCGTTACTAAATCAAGTAAAAATATTGGTTTGGTTATCAGAGATGCATAAAAATGTTTTTAGTATTCGAGGGTTGGTAAAAATCTTAATTAAAAAAAATTCCTATAAATCTGATTTTTTTTAAATGTAAATCAAATTTTGGAATTAAAATAATTTTTTTTTACAAATTAACCATCACAAATGATAATTTAAACTATTAAATTAGGATTATTTTCTTCATGTATGTAGTATTGTTTACATATGACGAATTATGTATGAAATAAATGAATTTTGTATCCCTTTTCAAAAAACTCATTCACATATTTTTCATTGTTTACAAATAGGAACCTACCCCCTATCAAATCAATTTTCAAAGTACTAGTAATTTAAGAAACGATAAACAAATGTAAGTCATAGTATTATTGATTTGATGTCAGATTAAGATAAAAACCTGAAATGAATCTGATTTGGACAGAAATTTCATTACTAAAGAAATCAGATTTAGCCAGAAATTTCATTACTAATTGAAGGATATTTAAATCTTCTTTCCTCTATAAATGATAAGCTATAATTCACTGTGTCTTCTAATACTGCTAACAAAGTATCTATACTAACAGAACGTTATTTAAATCTTATTTTTCTTCTGCAAGCTATAAGGTATGATTTATTGAGCCGTCTAATGCATGGGACTGTTGACTCCTATTTATGCAATATAAATATAAGTGAAACTATTATGTATTTGATGTCAGATTAAAAGAAACTCCCGAAAGAAATCTGATTTAGTCAGAAATTTCGTTACTAAAGCAAGAAAAAAATTGATTTTGATTATCAGAGATGTATAAAAATGTTTTTAGTATTCAAGGGTTAGTAAAAATCTTGATTTAAAAAAATTCCTATAAATCTGATTTTTAAAAAATTTAAATAAAATTTTGGAATTGAAATTATTTTTGTTTACAAATTAACCATCACAAATGATTATTTAAATTATTAATTTAGGATTTTTTCTTCATGTATGTAGTATTGTTTACATATGACGAATTATGTATGAAATAAATGAATTTTGCATCCCTTCTCAAAAAACTCATTCACATATTTTTCATTGTTTACAAATAGGAACCTACCCCCTATCAAATCAATTTTCAAAGTACTAGTAATTTAAGAAACGATAAACAAATATAGGTCACAGTATTATTGATTTGATGTCAGATTAAGATAAAAACCTGAAATGAATCTGATTTGGACAGAAATTTCATTACTAAAGAAATCAGATTTAGCCAGAAATTTCATTCCTAATTGAAGGATATTTAAATCTTCTTACCTCTATAAATGATAAGCTATAATTCACTGTGTCTTCGAATGCTGCTAACAAAGTATCTATACTAACGTAAGGGTATTTAAATCTTTTCTTCTGCAAGCTATAATATCTGATTTATTGAGCCGTCTAATGCATGGGACTGTTGACTCCTATTTATGAAATATAAATATAAGTGAAACTATTATATATTTGATGTCAGATTAAAAGAAACTCCCGAAAGGAATCTGATTTAGTCAGAAATTTCGTTACTAAAGGAAGAAAAAAAATTATTTAAATTATCAGAGATGTATAAAAATGTTTTTTAGTATTCGAGGACAGGTAAAAATCTTTATTTAAAAAAATCCTATTAATCTGATATTTTTAAAATTTAAATCAAATTTTTCAATTAATACTTCGCGTGCGGGCAACGTATCTTTTCGTTTTTTGCAGTCTATCACTGGAGTGCGGGTCACGTAAAAATACGTATTTAGTAGATTTGTGGTAGATACCCGCTAACCACCACAAATCTACTAAATACGTATAATTATACGTATGTGTGACATTATGTTAGTCCTTGTTATTTGCATTGCTATGGAACGCTTTGCATATTTTCTTTCCACAAGTTTTGATTGTCGAGTTACTCGGTCTTTTGTTGCGTTATTTCGTCTTTAATCGAATTCCTAGCTCCAGAACGTACATGTCATGTTTTGTCAATTTGAAGCTTCGTTTTTTTTTTTTTTTTTGTTGACTACAAAATTGAAAATAAATAGTTCTATTTGTACTTGTCAGGAAAAAATATTTTTTAATACATTGTAAAATTTTAAAAGTCGTTTAATTTTGTGATTTCGTAAATTTTTTTTTGTTAAATAATCATACAGTATATATTAAAGTGTAAAATAAAAAAAGTTTCGTTCATAAAAGCAAAGTAGTTTTTCATTTACTGCGATTTTTCTGAATAACTAAACTTTCGCGCGATTCACGAAAAAACGCTCGCTGAACGCTTAAGTTGGCTGTGAAGTATACCCGCATGCTAAGTGTTAAAATCGAAATTTTTAAAATTAATATTTTTTTTACAAACTAAACATCTCAAATGATTATTTATTTTATTAAATTAGGATTATTTTTTTCATGTATGTAATATTATTTGAATAACACATTATATATGGAATGTATGGATTTTTTAACCATTCTCAAAAAAGTAGCTCACATATTTTTTATTGTTTACAAATAGGAAAGAAACCTATCAAATTAATTTTTGATGTACTAGTAATTAAAGAAACGATATACAAATGTAAGCTCCAATATTATGGATTTGATGTCAAATTAAGAGAAAATACTGAAATGAATTTGATTTGGCCAGAAATTTCATTACTAAACAGATTTAGCCTGAAATTTTATTACTAAATGAAGGATATTTAAATATTTTTTTCCTCTACAAATGATAACTTTTTTATTTTACACTTTAATATATACTGTATGATTATTTAAAAAAAACAATATTTTTACGAAATTACAAAAATAAATGATTTTTAAAATTAATGTCCGATATTCTGTTAGCGCATATTTCTTCATCACTATCCTTGTGACAGCAGCTCATTTTATCAATTTTGTATTCAACAATAAAAAACCAAGCTTCCAATTGACAAAACTCGACTTGTACGTTCGGGAGCTAGGAATTAGATTAAAGACGAAATAACGCAACAAAAGTCCGTGTAACTCGACAATCCTAACTTGTGGAAAGAAGAAATGCAAATCGTTGCAGATCAACGCTAACAACACGCATATAATTTCACACATACGTAAATTATACGTATTTAGTAGATTTGGGGTGGTTAGCGGGTATCCACCACAAATGTACTAAATACGTATTTTTACGTGACCCGCGCTCCAGTGACAGATTGATAAAAAACGTAAAGATACTTTTCCTGCACGCGAAGTGTTAGTACGTAACCTTACATTATGTCTGTGACACGTTGAACTTTTCAAAACGTTTAAGACATTCAAAAATAAACTGTTCAATTCAAATCATTTTTGGTAACAGATTTTTCAATTCAAATACGTGGCATTAAATATAGAAACTAAAATGAAATGCATGGAATTTCACCTTGACTGCCACCGATACAGACTTTAACACTTTTTTTTCGCTTAACATGTGTTTCTATGCAGATGGTTTTTCAAATATAGGAAATAGATTCCAACTTTCTCGTTAGCAAACTTCTGCCGTCTGCTTTTGATGAGACGGCTTCTTTGTCAGTATTACAGGGTGCAAAATGTCCTTAACTGGCATTTTTTTCAGCAATCGTTGGTCATAGATATATACTTTTAGTAACAAAAATGCTTTAAATAAAATACATTAATTAGGGGGGTATTTTTAATTAAATAATTCAACTGTGTGAACCTTATAAAATCTAAACTTTAATATGTTTCCTTATATCTTATCATTATGTTTAGTAAAATTTTAATCTCGGAAATAATTTGGTCAATGTTTGTCATAGGGAAATAAGAACTTCTGTGCTAAGGTTCTTAAGAAGAGTTTCAATTTTTACTAAATACGATAACAGAGAACGGTAGAAGATATAAAATTTATATTTCGTTATTTTTGCAAAATTTATTAAAATGAGTGTATAGTAAGTAACAAAATTAGAATATTCAGTACCAAACAGCACTCACGAATTAGTCTTGTTTTAGCTAAATACCATACTAAAAGACGACAAAAATAGCACATTTACTCCTTAAAAAGTAACGAGAGTAAAAAGAACTTTTATTATAAAAACTTTTATTATTATAAAAAATTCAAATGTGTGAACATTATGAAATCTAAACTTTAATTCGTCCCCGTATAACTTATCATTACGTTTAGTAAAATTTTGATCTCGTAAATATCTTAATCAATATTTTTCATAGGGAAATAAGAACTTCTGTGCTACGGTTCTTAGGAAGAGTTTCAATTTTTATTAAATACGATAGCAGAGAACGGTAGAAGATATAAAATTTATATTTCGTTATTTTTGCAAAATTAGGCCACGATTACAAAATTTATTAAAATTAGTATATAGTAAATAAAACAATTAGATTATTCAGTACCAAACAGTGCTTACGAATTAGTGTTGTTATAAAAGTAAGTGTAAATATCCGATGAGAGTAAAAAGAACTTTTATTATAAAAACTTTTATTTTTATAAAAACTCAACTGTGTGAACATTAAAAAATCTAAACTTTAATACGTCCTCTTATAACTTATCATTATGTTTAGTAAAATTTTAACCTCTGAAATATCTATTTTTAGTGGTCAATGCTTGTCATAGAGAAGTAAGAACTTCTGTGCTAGTGGTTCTTAGGACGAGTTTCATTTTTACTAAATACGATAACAGAGAACGGGATAAGGTATAAAAATTTATATTTCGTTATTTTCGCAAAATTTGCCCACGATCACAAAATTTAATAACATACTGTATGCGGGACACGTACTAATACGTGTTTTCTGACGATTGATACTTGAGCACGGGTCACGTACTAGTAGGGGGTAGTGTAACAACATGGTTGTTTGTGGGTACAAAAATAATGGTATATACAGGAAAACGAATGTTCTTGTCTACTACATAGATTCTGAAAAATTTAGACAAGTAAAAACTAGTTTTTACATCAGTCGAAGCGGAACCACAGAACGGGAAAAAATTAAAACTATATACTACTATTTCTATTTGATTTTTCATATTTAAGATACTATTTTAAATTTATCCATTAAAAATATATTTTTCTTTACAAAAATCGTATGGTTGTTATTCATATATTTCTATTTATATATTTGTTTATATATTTCAATATAAAACACAAAAAGTTAGTGAAAAAATTAAATAATTTTCGATCTATGGAGATTTATCTGAATAACTAAATTTACGCGCAAAACGCCTGCTCCCGGTACAATTCAGCTGCGAAATGTACCCGCACACAATGTGTTAAATTGAGTATATAATAAATAACAAAATTAGATTATTCAGTACCGAACAGTGCTCACGAATTAGTGTTGTTTTAGCTAAATGCCATATTAACAGAAGACAAAAATTGCACATTTACTGTTTAAAAAGTAACGAGAGTAAAAAGACCTTTTGTTTCTCCCTTTGATTTCTAGCTTATTTATTAAAAGAACAAAAATGTTTTGCTAAAATTTCAGCTATTTTCTTCAGATCTACGGTCTGTCTTTCTGTTGAGAAATTAAAAGAAATCCTACGTAACAACAAGAAAGGTAAATTTTGCACCCAGTAAATAGAATTTACTATGGAGCTTAGATAAAATACTATGGAGCTTAAATAACAACAAGACGTAACAACAAGAAAGTAACAACGTACCAAGAACGTAACAACAAGAAAGGTAAATTTCTCACCCAGTAAATTTTATTTACTGGGTGAGAGAACCAAAAATGTTTTGCTAAAATTTCAGCTATTTTCTTCAGATCTACGGTCTCTTTTTCTGTTGAGAAATTAGAAGAAATCCTACGTAACAACAAGAAAGGTAAATTTTGCACCCAGTAAATAAAATTTACTGGGTGGGAGAACCAAAAATGTTTTGCTAAAATTTCAGCTATTTTCTTCATATCTATGGTCTCTTTATCTGTTGAGAAATTAAAAGAAATCCTACGCAACAAGAGAAGTAAATTTTGCACCCACTCAATAAAATTCATTAATGTAGTAAGAAAATTAGATTATCCAGTAACTAAAGATATGCCCAAATTAATAATTTTTATCTAAACATTATAGTAATTAACGACAGTCCATAACTTACGTAGGTTACTCTTAAAATTTTCAGACAATGGAATACGACAGGGGAATAAATTTAACTAAGATAGACTTCACCTACTATCTAAAATTATAACTGATGATGAAGCTTACATACCGTTTTATGACGATCTAACACATGAATACAATAAAATATGGGTCTTTGAAAATGACCCCAGACCAACAATGCTGAAAGTGGATTTACCGTGCAATGCTCAAAGTAGTGTATGCCGTTTTCTTCAGAAGTACACGGGGATTTCTCTGGACGTTGCGAGTCGGGTCAAACGTTCATTGTGACTTCACTTTAACGTTTGATTGATCATTTGCTCACACAATGTCTGCAAGATGACGTCAAAATGACGAGACGAACTCCAATTTAGAGAGAAAGGTCCCAGGACTGTCCAAAAGCATCAAGCTTTTGAGATGAAGACAGTTACAGTTAACTAGTACACCGTTAATTGTCTTCCAAACATTCTTCAAGAAGTTCATGTAAAGATTCACAAGACGATGATCGAAAGATTCCATGACGATGTTCTACGGAAGGCCGAAAACCTAATTATTTTTAACAAATAAGGAAACATCCACTGCTTTACATCCTTGCTCCCTAATCAATGGCCGAATGGTTAGAGCATTGATGTTCGGTACAGGAGCTCGTGAGTTCAAATGCCACTGTGGCAGGGTTGTTCGTAGCCATTCGGAATCGGCTTTAAGCAGTAGATCTCGGTCTCCTTAGTCCTCGTGTTGCAAAAAAATGTAGACCATAGCGCTCGAATCCAAACCATCTCTTGCTCTTGCAATGTGCGACTTTTGACTATTTTTTTTTCATTATAAAGAAAGTTTTAAAAATCCCAGTTTTTATCTTGACGATGAGAATGATGAAGCTATAAAAAAATATTTTTCATCGATTCTAAGAAATGAACTTCGGAAAATTTACAAATAACATTTAACAATTCATAACAGTGATGAATATTTTACCCATGAGTATATAATTTATTATAATTTGTGTAGTAATAAAATTAGATTATTCAGTACTTAGCGACACTAACGAATTAATGATTTTTTTAGCTAAACATCATAGTAATTAACGATAAAAATTCATTTTTAAAACTACTCTTGAAAAAATAACGGAAGTTTTATCATATATTTTTTATCTTTAACCTTCCGTAATTCTTATTTTATAAAATTTCATTGCCTTTAATTGATCGCTTGAGCAATATGCTATTTTCAACAGAAAGTATTGACTATTTTTAAAGACTATCAATAATTTTAACTTGAGTGTATACATACTGAATTTTTTAAATTACCTCTTGGGGAGGGGAAAAGCAGGAGAGTGTGATTTATTATTTTTTTATGATGCCAAACTTGCTTTATAAAAAATCAAATTAAAGTCATAAATTCAGAAGAAAAGGTTACGCCAAGAGAAAAAAAAATTTGTGGTGAAAGAGGAGAATTTTAATTTTCCGATAATAGATGTTTCAAATTTTTATTTAAATGAAGATTCTAAAATCGCGTGAACCTTAATAATGCTTGCAAATCTAATATATCACCGGTACTTTAAAAAGTCTGACTTAGAGCCTAATATGAAAATATCAAAATTTATTTATTTAAGCTTAAAG
>CM063508.1:120852998-120855498 GCA_032207245.1 Pardosa pseudoannulata
GTTATTTCTCGAATATTCTGTTCGGGTATAAAAGCTGATACCCACTAGTTGTAGGCAACTTCTCGATCTTGTAAAGTTGCGAGTTGCTACTTTGCTTCAATAAATTCGTCTGTTAGGTTAAACGGTGTTTTCATTTGATTCTTCGTGACAATATTTCGCAATAATTGTGAATGTTTCTCCGATATTGCTGAATACCATTTGATATTTAGCAATGTTTCCCATATATTCCAGAATACCATTTTTTATATTTAGCAATGTTCAGCACGTGATAATTTGTCCATGCAATCTAATTCATTCACATCTTAAACTAAGGCTATTTTTATTTGTTAAGAATCTTTGTAAAATTTGCATTACCTGTCCTTTTCTTTAGAACAAAAATCTAGTCCAATTCCACTTTGCTTTCCAAAGAATCGAACTATAAATTAGTAGTAGTACTCTCTCTGCTGGTTAGTACAGAGAAAAGGACAGAATCGATTTATTTCCGTTTGCATTCAGTAGTGTTATTGTGCATTGCACTGAATTTCGAAAGATAACATTTCATGTTAGAGAATGATATTTATTTTTACGAATATCGATAGATATTGACGTATATTATTAAAATAATATCACCTTAACGACATTGTGTGACGTTAGGAAAAAATATTCAGAGAAGTTAGGTTTCGTAGAAACTGGCAATTTTGTTAAATTTCATTTTTTGTAAGTATGAAAAGCATTACAGTTTCTCATATAAGTATTACATAAACTCTTTAAAACTCTTTATTTTAGAAGATCTTGAATTTTAATTCTACATTATGTCAGTGAATATCGATGTATGTCAAAATTTAATGTCCGAGATTCAAAATATTGGTCAACATTGTAAGATATCGACCGATCTGTTTTTGTTACAAGGGGTGTTGTTATCCCCTTGCATAAAGGCCTGAAATTGGAGAGCCAATGTTAATGTTTTTTCTGTAACTCCCGGGAAATCAAAAACACGATTTCACATCGGTGGAGAAGCTTAAATCGATTGAGCTATATCGGTGATCGTTTCACATCGTGATTCATCACTGAACTCAAAAATTTCAAATTGGCGTCCCGATGTAGTTTATTGTATCGATATTTCGCGATATATTGATACATCGCACAGTTTAGTCTGCATTCAATCGCTTCGGAAGCTTTGTGAAAAGCACATACTATTTTGTGAAATTTATGGTGCTACGATGCTCCTGATCTACCCAAAATGCTTTTCCTCACTCAATATACCACGTCTTATGCATTACATGATATTTTTTTTCAAAAGATAGAGATGGTATCAAATTATAGACCCTTGTTTAAAGAGTTGAAACTTAAAAATGCCTTTGACATCATTTATAAAACTGTTATTTTATTTTACAAGTCTCGAGTCAAGTTAAATATTTGCAATATTTTTTAAAACTCCCTTTCGCTATTACGTCTGGGAGGAAAATTACAAAAGGAAACATGCATCCACTTCACGAATTACGCAAAATGTTCGCTGATTACTTGAACGACTTTTTTCTTTCCTTCTTTTTTACGGTAATCCCCTCTTTTACAATTGCAAATGACCGGGGGAACTGTTGTCAGCAGGCTTTCACCGATCATTAGTGATGATATATCTGCAGAAGCCTTTTATTCTTTTCTTGGCCGAGTGAAATCACCCAAGTAAAGTTCGCACTGTCTGGGAATGTTCCCAACAAGCTTCGACATCCGGTTGTATTTGATTTAAATTAACGGAGATCGGCTCATTCACACCGGGGTGGCTGCATATTTTTTTAATAAAGAGGGTAATGAACCACATTTTGTCACGTAACGGAGAGAAGTGTACATTTTTTTTAATGCCCAATAGGACTTTTATGGGATCGGAGACGCTATCGGCAGAACCTGCAGAAAGTATATTCCCAATGGTCGTGGAAAATGAGCTAATGCTTTATAGCACACAATCGAATCATGAAAAAAATGCAAAATATGTAAAAGTATTCTTTATAGATATTTTCGTAATTTTACAATAAAATATTTTGACATTAGCTAGCCAGGTAGCATAAAAATATAATCCAATATCAAAATTATAATATTGGACTCCATCAAATGGATCCCCCCCACACACAAAAAAATGATATCACTATCTCATTTTTTTTTTATATTTAGCAATGTTGGTCCATATTTCAAAATATCCCTGAATATCATATTTTGATATTTAGCAATGTTGGTTAATATTTCAATATATCCCTGAATGTCATTTTTGATATTTAGAAATGTTGATCAATGTTTCCCGATATCCCTGAAAATCCTATTTTGATATTTAGCAATGTTAATCAATATTTCCCGATATCCCTGAATATCATCTTTTGATGTTTAGCAATGTTGGTTAATATTTCATTATAATCCTGAATATCATTTTTTTATATTTAGCAATGTTGGTCCATATTTCAAAATATCCCTGAATATCATATTTTGATATTTAGCAATGTTGATCAATATTTCACGATATCCCTGAATATCATCT
>CM063508.1:120860498-120887998 GCA_032207245.1 Pardosa pseudoannulata
TACTTTCACCATGTCACAAAACACACTTTCTTATAGAATGAAAAATAATAAAGCTCGGTCACCATTTTCTTCATTTACTTTCACCATGTCACAAAACACACTTTCTTATAGAATGAAAAATAATAAAATATATATACAATCCCTCGTATAATATCTCCTATAATGGGAGATGATGTACAAGGTGTTCAATTTCAACCCTCATGGTTCATTCCCAGGATCGTAACTATGTCCTTTTGCGCCCGTGGCAAAAAACTGTTCTGCGCTTCTGCCACAAAATATAATGAGAAAATGCGTAATCATGTCATATATATATATATATATATATATATATATATATATATATATATATATATATATATATATATATATATATATATGTCGTCATATGACGGGCTATATGCTAGTTAAAGAAAAATTAAAAAAGACATTTGTTGTACATTTGTTGTAGAAAAGAAATTCTTAACACACTGCATGCGGGTCTATTTCTTTGCGGTCATACGCTTGCAGCGGGAGTTTTGTGACTCACGTCTCGCGCTAGTTGTCATTTAGTAAAATAGCAATAAATCAAAAACTACTTCATTTTTTAAATAAAAAAAAAGAAACTTTAAATTTAAAAACACAACTCTACGTTCTGGAGCTATCAGTTCGACAGAAGACCGAGTAACTTGACAAATTAAATTTCTGGGGAGAAACAATGCAAATCGTTGCCTAGCAGCACAAACACCATATTATCGTACACTGTCTACCAATAAGTATTCGGACACCTATGATAGAAATGAAAAACTAACTTTATTCAAAATCAATAGTTGGTAGAGCCTCCACGAGAAGCAATTACAGCGTGACCATCCGGGGCATACTTTCCATAAGTCTTTGTATTACGACTGGTGGTATTGTCTTCCACTCGGCTTGGAGTAGACATACAAGTTCCTTCACCGATTTTTGACGATTAGTGTACCCCTTAATTCGGCGATCCAGCTCGTCCCAGAGGTTCTCGATAGGGTTCAGGTCTGGGTTCTGAGCAGGTGAGTCCATTCGATGAACTCCATTGGCACCATACCAAGCCTTGGTTAACCTCGAAACATGACAACTGGCAGGGGTCCAAACCGTAAAACTGCCACAACGTAGGAAACACATTGTCATTGGATCGACCACATTTGTGATACCCGATAATTATACCTTTCTCGAAATCAGAGAGTTCCGAACTGCGCGTGGTATCAGGCATGCCACTAATGCCGATGCTGTTTCCTACACGATGTATACCGGCGGAGGCCGTGACGTACTTCAAGACCGCAGATATCGTCATTTGCATAGGTGTCCAAATACTTATTGGTAGACAGTGTATATCGTACTAATATGTTACCCGTTTTGTAGCAAAAATCTACGAAATACGTACTTCAACGTGACCCGTGCTCCAGTCTACAAAAATCGTAAAAGTACGTTTCCCGCATGCAGTGTGTTAAGCAAAAAAGTGAGTCAGGAAGATCTTTATTGTTGCAAAAAATGTGATATAGGACTCTGTATTACGCTCTGTTTTACAGTTTATCACATTCTGAAAATGTGTAAAGAAATGTAATCTAGTTATCTATTCAAGAAACATGTAAATACAATTTCTATATATTTTTAAAACTAATAATCACGATTTATTTTTTTATGATTTTACACCGAAACAGTACGCACGCATGAGATTCTGTACCTGTGCGGAGAAAACTAGTAGCAGCGGGAAACAATGCGCGGCTTGAGAGAAGTTTTCGGAGGTAAGAAAGCACGGCGAAAGGGTTGATTAAGACGAAAATTAAAAAAGGCAAAAATTTTAATAGGAGTATAGTTTCATCTATATTTCATTACTATGGTACTTTTCTTTTACAACATTGCTAGGAACACTTATAATTACTTTGAGCTTTGAATATTATACTTTAAGCACGGTACCCATTTTCTGTTGCCTGCTGTATTTTCTCCCTTTTATCTACAGGTTGTCACAATACATTCTTGTCTTATAGAATGAAGAGGAATATAGGTTTGGTTTGGTTTGGTTTGAAGTGCTACGGTCTACCTTTGGCAACACGAGGTCTAATGAGACCGGGACCTACAGCTTAAAGACGATTCCAAAAGGCTACGAACAACCATGCCATAGTCGGATTCGAACCCACGAATTCCGGTGCCGAAGGCCAGCACCCTAACCAATCGGCAATCGTTCAGCAAAGAGGAATATAGAGAATATAATCCGTTATATAAAGCTCTATATAAGGGGGTGATAAGTACTAGGTCTTCAAATTTAGTTCTCACAGATCTCATCTTCTCGCCAAAGATCCTTAATTTTGTGTATTTATCTTTCATGAAAAATCATAAAAAATACAAAAAAAGATGTAAAAAATCTTTAAAAATGTAAAAAACTTTTAAATTGTTTTAAGTAGCCATTACATCAAGTTGCCATACTCTCTTCTCATGCTAAAAAAGACAACTTTCCATTGGCCGAAATTCTTAACCCTCTAAGCGGTTCGCACGTACAATTCCGCCAAAGCGATGATGTCTTCAAAGCGGTTGTCACGTACAATTTTCGACCTCCAAAAACGTTCCGAAAATGGATGTAATGTACATTTCTGCCAGGGTGTTTCCCTATGGAGTTTTGAGGTAGGAGGGTCAGGTCGATGGTTTAGGAACTGCACACCTACTTGCTGAGGCACAAAGACGCTGGTAGCTTTTCATGACTTTGTAAATCTCTAGTTTGAAGTAATTCGTTGGCGGTAACAGATGTCTTTAATTACACCACTTAAATAGCTTGGATGACTTTCTAAGAGATAGAAATAATTCTCTTAAAGAATATTTTTATTTGTACTTTTAGAACTCATTATTTCTTATGGATTATCTTCGAGACTTGATGAGCTTTATGTGCATTAAAAATTAACAATCTATAATGTTTTTTATATATCTATTTATAAAAGTAAAAACAATAAAGAGGGTGAGTTTCCCGTATTCCAATCTAGTCGACAAAGGGTGAAGTAAAAAATCATAGAACACTTTTCATGACACAATAAAACTTTAGAGTATTTTTGGAGACTTTTTTTCCTCGGTGTGTTCCACTCGGGGGTTAATCCTGATTGGCTGTCCTGAGGCCATTTCAATCTCCTATTCCATTAAAACTATTCATTCTTGCACGAGACTTTACGTGGTATGTATAGTATCTTTTAGTGGCTAATTTTCATTGTTAGAAGTGTCAGGATTAGAGGGCCAGGATCAGAGAATCCTGTTGCCTCACCCCATGAAGACAATGAAGTAGAGGCGAATTTATACCTGTCTTGGACAGATTCTTCAGAACTCATGAAATTTGCATTTTCCAGTCTACAGACTACGGAATTTGCATATGAGAAATCACGGTGAATGTGCAATTTTTAAATTCGTCAGAGACAGAAAAGTGGCGCCACGAGGATGGTCGCTCCTGATCTAAAGAATTTTAAAACAATCTGAACCTCAAACTACTCACAAAATCGAAATTACATATACTATGAAACTGACTATTGATATTTATATCCGAAAACGTACTTTTGAAGCATAATATATAATGGGCCTTTATAGGTTTGTGTAAAAGCAAAGCTATAGAAGGCGTTTTCCTTTCATTTATCAAGATGTCATGTACAAGGGAAGACATTTATCAAGAAGGGCGAAGGAATCTTAAGGACTTTTTTCCGCATGTATGAAATATTTCTTTGAGATAAGTCACAATAAACTGAAAAGAAATAAAAAAAAGAATGGTATTGATTTTTGCATTTTCGTATTTTATCATTTTGATTTCCCTAATACATTCCAAATAATTTTAGATTAAAAATAGAAACGTGGTTTAATACAATAAATCGCGTATATATTTGTAATTTAATTTGTTTCACATTGTTATTTACAGCATTCAGAAAATACATCCCGTTTAACTCAAATAAATAATCAGATACTACATAAGATATTAACTCAAATAAAAAATCAATCCCGTTTAACTCAATTATATCCCGCAATTATATCCTTGTGCTAGCTTTTGAAAGGGTATAGTTTCCAATTAAATGTGAATACAACGAATCATTCTCCACTATCGGTTTGGTTTAGTTTGGAGAGCTACGGTCTATTTTTTGGAATACGAAGGCTAATGAGAGAGCGGGACCTACTGCTTAAAGCCGATTCCGAACTGCTACGAACATCCATGTCACAGTGGGATTCGAACCCACGAACTCCGGTTCCGAAGGCTAGCACCATAATCATACGGCCATCGTTCGGCTCTCCGCTATCGGATTAAGAAGACAAGGGGAGGTTAGATTCTGTTTTTAACGATATTGTTATAATATGAATATATAACATTGTTACATCAAACACATTAGACACAAAAATGTATTAGAAAAAATTTTGATTATAATTCGAGATCATTTGATAAAAATTCAGTCATCCAACAAAATTCATTAAAAAAGTTCCTAGTGCACAGCAAACTAAACAATTGTTTATACTTTTTCATTTAATCTTTAAAATTTATAAAGAAATAAAATTGGGTATAAATTTTCACTTACGGTAACTACTATTTATATAAGATAAATATTTAAAACTATACAATGTTCCAACCTTTGTTTTCCCCATTTTACGGTATTTAAATCCTCTGTAACTCGAGAAAGTACTTTGAAATTTCAAAAAGCATACCCAGTTCTATAACAAACTCATTAAAATAAAATATCCAAAATTTTGATTTAAGAAATACTTAAAAAGAATGCACCTGGAACATTTAGAAATAACTTATTCTGCACAAAAATTCAAATTGAAAAATATTATTCTTAAAATTTTAAAATAAGGATTTATGACAAAAACTAATGTTTCAGTGCATTAAAACAATCATATTATTAGAAAAATGTCTTTTGATAATGAAGCATAAGCCTAATTGGATTATTTTAAAACAAAAAAGGTTTCACATTTTTTTTATCAAAATCTGTCATTTTGAAAGATCTTTGTTCCCTTAAAACAAGTTTTACAGCCCGGCTTGTATTTGCATACTCACAGTTAAGCAGCGATTAACTACCGAATCTAGGTTTTACCATAGTCGATTAGTATTGGTTTACTAAATAGCGTCATTTATTACTCTTTTAATTGTACATGTCTATAAAGGTAAGAGTTCGAATTCTCACTACCATACTTTGTACATGTGTTCGGCATGTTACTAAAAAGCTTACACTGTCTATCTGCATCCGAAGACTTTTTAAAGAAGAATGGTAAAATCCCAGATTAGGACTACGATCGGGGATGTTTTTATGATAATCCAAATAACTCCAGGTGGTGCGATGTTCTATTTTTTAAAAAATTAATAGATTTAAACATGATTTGAAAGTTTATTGTAACCGAAAAGTATTCCTAAATAGAATAGAAGGATGCAAAATAATAACTTTAGTGTAGAAGGGCCATCACTTGGTAAATCAGTTGGCAAAGTCAACGATCTTGTAACTAGAGAGTATACGGATTAGAGCTCAAGACGGACCAAGATCGATAACGGTGACAGGGGCAGGTAGAATATGTTCGTGGTCACAATTTTCTCCAAGTTCTCAAACCATACTTCTGGGTGGGGAGGCAGTCAAATCATGCGAGTCTTTTACTGGTGTCTGCTTCTAAATTATGAGAACCAACTTGAGCTAAGTCATTTTTTACCCTAGGGATGCTCGTCAAAATGAAAGGCTCTCACTCCGCTTTAATTCATGTGGCTTCTGGTTCACTGGCTTGGCTCGTCCAAGTGTCATTGGAAACAACAACAAGAAGCATCTCTGAAGCTATTATACTACTATAGTATCCCTTGTTATTAAAATAAACAAAAATAAAACCTCGTTATATATCTTTCAAAAACATAAGCTCAAATCGTATTCAGTTTGTGGATGAACCTTTTTGAATTGTGTTGAAGAATCCAGAAAAATAACTAACAGCAAAAAAAAAAAAATTTCGAGTGAAATGGACTCTAGAAAACCAAAACCTCAGATCTGGAAATTTTTCGGAACCCTCTCAGAAATTATACTTGCATGTCAATTACTTTAACATATATGCTAAAACAGTTATAATTCAAATACATACTGGTGTTAAGTTATTAAAGTAAGGGCAATAGTTCGGAAATGGTACTTGGTCTTCCTCATAATGTAGTGAGAAAGACTGTTAAGAACCTCATAATGGGGGAGACTTATAAGGCTGGGCTTAATTCTGGTAATCAAAGGTAGGCCAAGGAGGTTAATCAGTGATATCCCTGGATGAGGGCTAAGGAGTTACTTAAGCTCAGTAGGAATGAACTAAGGGTGGCCATTGGTCTGTTGACTGGCCACTGTTGCCTCAAGAGATACCTTAACATTATTGGCATCGCGGACAGTATGTAGGGGGTGCCATATGGCGCAGGAGAGATCCTCACACATTTTATGGGAATGCTACTACTACTGTGCCGAGAGATTTGAATTTCTTGGTTATCACTTCATCGAGCCGTGGGAGCTGACAAACTTCCAGGTTAAACTGCTGCTTAGATTTATCTCAGCTATTGGTCTCTCTAAGACCTAATTGTTAATATTTCTTAACTTATTGCTGGGACTCCTTTGTTCCAGTAAATGGGGGTTTTCAGTACAATAGACCTTGGGTCGCAGTGCTGGTGCTCTTATGGGCCGCCCCACCCTAAATCTAAATCTAAATCTAAGGGCAATAGCTTTCCAGAAAGGATATTAAAGATTCGCTAATATAGCTAAAAAATTTCTAGTGCCTATTGAGGTGGTATTTAGTTCCTAGACATATCATCGGTATATGTTTGAATATTATATTTCCTTTTGCATGAAAAGATTCTTTATTATGAATGTGGTAATGTAGAATATAAAAATAAAATAAACGCAAAATAAGGTTCTATATTTCCTAATTTATTTCATACAAAACTATAAAATACAAATTCGATCTGTATAAATTTATAAATATACAAAAATAATTGCCAAATAAAAGATAATTATAATATATGAGGGTTTCACAACCAGAATGAATCAAGTCAAATTTTCCTTTTACAAAATAAAACTGTCTGTCGGGGTTAATTCATATGAACGTTAATTCATATAAAACGTTAATTCATATGAAAGCAGATATATATGTGTTAGAAAATACTATTCATATGAAATCAGATATACATATGTTAGAAAATACTTTAAAGCCTTTTCTAAATTTTAATTTCCAGAAATTAATGAATATTCGGACACTTTAAGACTGATTGGAAACCCATCCTGTAATCACAATTCCATAAATATCCAGCTTCATTAAAATTACAATGTAAATTCCACCCAATATGGTATATATATATTTTTAAAAAGTTAATAATATAGTTATACTATAATGAACAAAAACAAAGGATCTTTAATTATCATTTATCTGAGAACAATAGGAGGAGATAAGAAACGCCTAATGTATGGCAGCTTTAAACTTAAAACTAAAGATAAATTTTATTTCAGAATTCCGTGTCTAAAGCAATCAGGATATCTAGTTTTCGAATTCATAGTCAATATGTGAGGTTATCGGTCGATCTTGCGATAAATGAGTTTGTAAGATAGTGGCGTTTCACAAGATGTAAAGAATAATCTTCATTTTTATGAGTTTCTTCCATTCATACTCTGTTGTTATTTAAATACGCGAATAACTTCGTCCGCGGTGTAGTTCTAGATTTGCTTTGTTATTCAAATGCACTTAATGAGATGCTTTTGTTCGGTAGTTGATATTTTTCCCGTTATGGCCCCTGTTATTAAGTTCATAACAAAGTAATTTCGATTTCCTCAATTAGTTCTTTTCACTCTGTAGCTTCTTTGTTTCAACTAATCTCGTACTGCCGCCTACGCTCAAGACTGTTATTAATATTCTGAAAAGTAGCTTCTGTGCAATCCTTACTCCATTTATATTTATACATTGTTCTTTCACTATGTATTCACAAGTGAAAGTGTAGCAAAAAGTAACACCAGTAAACACCCGCGTTGCCATATGTGGACTACCGACGGAGAGGTTATGTGGTTACAGTGCGTATCTTGTTTCGACCCTAACTGGACAGGAATGATTTGTCACTCCCAACCGCCGAGTGAGATCGACGGAGTGTTTGTCCCCTCAAAGCAATAAGCAGCTGATCACGTTAAAGGAAGTACATAAAAAAGAATATAGAGTGAGCAGAAGTTGATCGCGCCACTTTTTAGCATCTCCTGGGTGCCATCTTCTATGACTCCATGACTCTACCCAGGTAGCGTGAATATATCGGTCAATGTGGTACAAATTTTGCCCAATATTTTTAATGCCGCTGAATATCGGACATCAAATTTTGGACATCTGCCGATATTGATCAATATCATGTAAAATTAAAGAATGAAGTTATTCTTTTAAAAGACTTGTATGCATCGCTTTTAAGAGAAATATTGTACTAAAAAAATTAAATTTAATAATTTTGCCAGTTTTAACACTACTTTTTTAACCTTTTTTTTTAAATTTTGTTGACAATGTCATACAATGTCATAAAAATGGTATTATTTAATTATATTCAGATCTATCGATATTCTTAAAAATAAATTCAATTTTCTGATGTCAAATAATATATACCGACATTCAGCACAACATATTTACTAAATGTGTTCGGAAATAAATCGATTGTGGCCTTTCTCCGCAACAATTACTCCGATTAACTGTAACCATGGCGATTCTTCGGAAAATGCCTGGCAAATACAAATTTTAAAGTAAAGCTTTTAAACAAGCAGAAAAACCCTTACTGTTTGTTTAGAACTAGCTACTTAGAATAAGTGATTGAATTAACTGGCATGGCTAATTTGCCATTCAATTCACCAGGGGAAATACTGACCAACATTGGAATATATATATATATATATATGTTCAGTCATTTCGGGAAATATTGACAAACACTGCTAAATATAAAAAATAATATTCAAGAGTGTCGGGGGAGTACTGAAAAATATTTCTAAATATCAAAAAATTATATTCAGGTATTTGGGGGAAGTATTGACAAACATTGCTAAATAGAAAAAAAATATATTCAAGGATATCGGGAAAGTACTGACAAACAGTGCTTAATATAAAAATATATATTCAAGAATATCGGGGAAGTACTGACAAACATTGCTAAACGTGTAAAAAATATATTCAATGATATCAGGGAAGTATTGACAAACATGGCTAAATTTAAAAAAAATTATATTCAGTGATTTCGGGGAGGTATTGACAAACACTGCTAAATATAAAAAATTATATTCAGTTATTTTTGGGAAGTATTGACAAACAGAAATAGAAAAAATATATATATTCAAGAATATCGGGAAAGTACTGACAAACAGTGCTTAAAATAAAAAAGTATATATTCAAGAATATCGGGGAAGTACTGACAAACATTGCTAAACGTGTAAAAAATATATTCAATGATATCAGGGAAGTATTGTCAAACATTGCTAAATTTAAAAAAAAATTATATTCATATTATATCGGGGAAGTATTGACAAACACTGCTAAATGTAAAAAAATTATATTAAAGGATATCGGGGAAGTACTGACAACCGTTTCTAAATATCAAAACATTATATTCAGGAATTTTGGGGAAGTATTGACAAACACTGTTAAATATTTTAAAAAATAGTATTCAAGGATATCGGGAAAGTACTGAGAAACATTGCTTAATATAAAAAAATATATTCAAGGATATCAGGGAAGTACTGACAAACATAGCTAAAAGTGTAAAAAATATATTCAATAATATCAGGGAAGTATTGTCAAACATTACTAAATTTAAAAAAAAATTATATTCAGTGATTTCGGGGAAGTATTGACAAACACTGCTAAATATAAAAAAAATTATATTAAAGGATATCGGGGAAGTACTGACAACCATTTCTAAATATCAAAACATTATATTCAGGAATTTGGGGAAAGTATTGATAAACATTTTTAAATATTTAAAAAAAATTGTATTCAAGGATATCGGGAAAATACTGACAAACATTGCTTAATATATAAAAATACATTCAAGGATATCAGGGAAGTACTGACAAACATAGCTAAACGTGTAAAAAATATATTCAATGATATCAGGAAAGTATTGTGAAACATTACTAAATTTAAAAAACATTATATTCAGTGATTTCGGGGAAGTATTGACAAACACTGCTAAATATAAAAAAAATGATATTAAAGGATATCGGGGGAAGTACTGACAACCATTTCTAAATTTCAAAATATTATATTCAGGAATTTTGGGGAAGTATTGACAAACATTGTTAAATATTTTAAAAAAATAGTATTCAAGGATATCGGGAAAGTACTGACAAACAGTGCTTATTATAATATATATATATATATATATATATATATATATATATATATATATATATATATATATATATATATATATATATATATATTCAAGAGTATCGGGGAGGTACTGACAAACATTACTAAACATGTAAAAAATATATTCAATGATATCAGGGAAGTATTGTCAAACATTGCTAAATTAAAAAAAAATATTATATTCAGTGATTTAGGGGAAGTATTGACAAACACTGCTAAATATAAAAAAATGATATTAAAGGATATCGGGAAAGTACTGACAACCATTTCTAAATATCAAAACATTATATTCAGGAATTTTGGGGAAGTACTGACAAACATTGCTTAATATAAAAAAAATATATTCAAGGATATCAGGGAAGTATTGACAAACATTGCTAAATATAAAAAAAATTATATTCAGTGATTTCGGGGAGGTATTGAAAAATATTGCTAAATATCGAAAAATGGCATTAAGTATATAGGAGGGCCAACATTGCTCAATATAAAAAATGATCCTCATGGATTTTTTTGAGAGGGGTCCATTTTATTTAAGCCGAATTTCCATATTGGCTGATGTTCTCGTGCTATCTGAGCAGGCTTCTAAAATAATCTAAGCAACAACTAACACCACGTAGACTTGGCCAAATTGACAAAATAAATAGATCTGTGATGATGATGATGTTTTTAGTTAAATACGAGAGTTAAAATAAATTGTCGTCAATATTTCATTGATATCTTTTCATTGAGATACTTGTATAAGAATTTTTTTCAACAGTATTTCTTGGTATGGGCTGTGTTGTACAATTGTGTTCTTATATTTACTTTCCTACAATATAGTAAAAGCGATGAAGATACAAATTTAAGCACAGTTTCTAAGCCCAAACCATCATGGATTATAAATTGTTTACTTGCATAAACATTCTTTCAACAGAGCTGGTCCATTTCTTGGTATGGGCTGTGTTGTACAATTGTGTTCTATAATTTACTTTCCTAAAATATGTCATAGTAAAAGCGATGAAGATACAAATTTAAACACAGTTTCTAAGCCCAAACCATCATGGATTATAAATTGTTTACTTGCATAATTTTTTTTTCAACTAGAGCTGGTCCATTTCTTGGTATGGGCTGTGTTGTACAATTGTGTTCTTATTCTTTTATTTACTTTCCTACAATATGTCATAGTGAAACCGATGAAGATACAAATTTAAGCACAGTTTCTAAGCCCAAACCATCATGGATTATAATTGACTTGCATAAACATTCTTTCAACAGATGGTCCATTTCTTCGTATGGGCTGTGTTGTACAATTGTGTTCTTATTCTTTTATTTACTTTCCTAAAATATGTCATAGTAAAAGCGATAAAGATACATTTAAACACAGTTTCTAAGCCCAAACCATCATGGATTATAAATTGTTTACTTGCATATTTTTTTCAACTAGAGCTGGTCCATTTCTTGGTATGGGCTGTGTTGTACAATTGTGTTCTTATTCTTTTATTTACTTTCCTACAATATGTCATAGTGAAACCGATGAAGATACAAATTTAAGCACAGTTTCTAAGCCCAAACCATCATGGATTATAAATTGTTTACTTGTATAAACATTTTTTTCAACAGATCTGGTCCATTTCTTCGTATGGTCTGTGTTGTATAATTGTGTTCTTATTCTTTTATTTACTTTCCTACAACATGTCATAGTAAAAGCGATGA
This sequence comes from Pardosa pseudoannulata, assembly GCA_032207245.1. NCBI lineage: Eukaryota > Metazoa > Arthropoda > Arachnida > Araneae > Lycosidae > Pardosa > Pardosa pseudoannulata. The sequence continues at coordinate 120,872,529 of CM063508.1, forward strand.
AGATACAAATTTAAGCACAGTTTCTAAGCCCAAACCATCATGGATTATAAATTGTTTACTTGCATAAACATTCTTTCAACAGAGCTGGTCCATTTCTTGGTATGGGCTGTGTTGTACAATTGTGTTCTTATTCTTTTATTTACTTTCCTACAATATGTCATAGTGAAACCGATGAAGATACAAATTTAAGCACAGTTTCTAAGCCCAAACCATCATGGATTATAAATTGTTTACTTGCATAAACATTCTTTCAACAGAGCTGGTCCATTTCTTGGTATGGGCTGTGTTGTACAATTGTGTTCTTATTCTTTTATTTACTTTCCTACAATATGTCATAGTAAAAGCGATGAAGATACAAATTTAAGCACAGTTTCTAAGCCCAAACCATCATGGATTATAAATTGTTTACTTGCATAAACATTCTTTCAACAGAGCTGGTCCATTTCTTGGTATGGGCTGTGTTGTACAATTGTGTTCTTATTCTTTTATTTATTTACTTTCCTACAATATGTCATAGTAAAAGCGATGAAGATACAAATTTAAGCACAGTTTCTAAGCCCAAACCATCATGGATTATAAATTGTTTACTTGCATAAACATTCTTTCAACAGAGCTGGTCCATTTCTTCGTATGGGCTGTGTTGTACAATTGTGTTCTTATTCTTTTATTTACTTTCCTACAATATGTCATAGTAAAAGCGATGAAGATACAAATTTAAGCACAGTTTCTAAGCCCAAACCATCATGGATAATAAATTGTTTTGATTAAAATTAAAAGATAATTTGGATGAAAATAGAAGTAAAATGACAGCATTATATGGTCTGCCGTTTCGATTGTTTTGCACTTCTATGGAATTAAGAAAACACTATCCCCCAGAGGTTTTAAAAATATACCAACATCGATTAATACTATAAGAAGAACCGTTATAAATTACAGTAATGGTGTTCGCAATTCTTTGAAACACGAATTAATACGAGTTCCGATCAATTAGATGGATGGCTTAGAGTGCTACGGTCTACTTTTTGCAACACGAGGGTTAATGAGACCGGGACCTACAGCTTAAAGATGATTCCAAATGGCTACGAACACCCATGCCACTGCGGGATTTGAACCCACGAACTCCGGTACCGAAGGTCAGCACCCTAATTAATCGGCCATCGCTCGGTGAATTACAATTAAAAACAATACAATTAAAAGTAATTTTGGGGAGACAGCTGAAATATATATGCCAATGAACAGAAAAATTGGCATTTATTCCAACGTTAGTTTTGAGAGATGTAAAAAAAGAATTTAAGTCGGAGAACACTTCTTTATCTGACATTTTACAGCTGGTAAATTAGGTAATATGAAATGAGAAAGAAAATAAAATATAATTTTTAATATTTATTTCAGGAGCAGTAAATTTGATATATTACATATATATACATATACATATATGCATATTCATATATTTACACTCTTTTACATGCACGTTCATACCTGTATATTCAGTGCAATTTTCTTTGAACTAAATAAGGAAGTAAAATACAGTTTATGTAAATGTTAATGATTCTTTGTAAATGTTATTAAAAATGAGAAGGGGAAAAAGAATAGATTTAGATACCTATTTTAGGGGTCATAATCAGGATATATTGCTGACAAACACACACATGTAGTATATAACATAGATTAGATACGGAGCTATGTTCTATTCCATTTTATTTTAATAACACATACACTGACTCCGAGATTTGAAACAGTTTTACAAACAAAAATAGCTAAAGTCTATAAACCTTAGGAGAAAATTCTATTGTAATTATCTTTAAATTAGAATTTAGTTCACTGAAATGGTAACTCATTAATACAGGCAAAGACATTTCGACAGATGAGTGATTTTAGATGTGGTTTCCACCAGGCTATGAAAATTGTTTATCATACGACACTGAAAATCATAATTATACCTAAATAAGAAATTCAATAATATGATGGTGGTTTTATTTTTCAAACTTAATTTATTTTCCAATTTAGATTTCAGGTCGCGTGGAAAAACGAGAAAATTTCTGGGAAAACAAAATATAAGTATTAAACAGTTATCAACCGAGGTGGTCGTAACTTCAGTTTCTTTATTGTTTTTCATTTTTAATTTCTGTAGGTATAATTAGACACTGAAAGTTGGAAACAGATTTTAATGAGGCTTTTAGATTCAGCATTTTAAGATTTAAAGTTGAAACTGAAAAACAAAAAGTAGGATTTTTTCGGGATTTGTCAGACTTAAAAAAAAATCTGCATTAGATACTATATAATTTTCATGTATTCCTATTAAATTATACACATTTTTATTGCACTTTATATAAACTTATTTTATTAGAATAGGAGGTAATTTTAAATAATGTCAATTTTCATTTACAAAATCGCTAAATTATCACATTTTAATAAAACAAAAGAATTATATAATATAAAGGAATTTCATTGAACGTCATGAACTGATTTAATGCCCTTCCCATTCATTTGCATATTTACGACAGCCAATAGGCAAACATTAAACTGCCCTTCCGTGTGAAACAAGAGCCGGAAGTTGAGATGTGACCTGCTGCGTGAAATCGCCTTTTTAATACAATGTGTGTAATGTGTTCAACTGAGTATTATATATTAATTTGACAATGAGTATAGCTCAAATATTACCAGAGACCGGTAACATTAACGTCTGTTATATTGCCTCTTAAAGTTTTTAATATACTCAGGCCTGATTTCCAACAGGGCAAAAGGGGAAAGCGCCCGGGCACAGAGTAAAATGGGGCCCCCCAAATTAACAGCCATTTCAAGTTAAAAATATGATGCGTATGTCTAAAATTCACTTTAAATTATCGACAATTTCTTTTAGTTTTTGACTTATTCAGTATCATTAGAGAGCTTGTTCACAAATGTAAGTGCCGACAAAAAATGTAGAACATGCAGCTGCATTCTGTTTTAGACAAGAAAATTCCTCGGGTAAGTACTTACAAAATTCTAATATAGACTTTACTTTCCAGGATTTTTTTTTGTATTTTTTTTATAATTTTATTTATTTTATAATTTTTCATTTTATTTTAAACTAATTTTATTTTACTAACTACATCGGTGAGTCAACTTTAAAGGCTCTGCTGCCAAAACTGGCCCACGGGATATAGTTTATGCATCACTACATATAAAAATCCTCCCGTAGCCACCACCTATGTGTGAGAGTGCAGCTATGTTTTACATAAGGTTTGCGAAACTGATTTACTCGCCGCACTCGCATGTTGTTGGCTGCATGCCCAAGTATTTTTTCGCGACTCCAGGAAGCGTGTGGTGTGAAAACGATTGCACTTAAACTTCACCAAGTTTTGGAGAGTTGTGATTGGTCTCCAGGAGGCGATTCAGGACCATCCTTAGAGTCCCGGTTCTTCTGGACAGAGCAGCATCAGCACAGGATAATGGAAAAAGTCTAGGGTTGCTGGAGTAGTTCAGAAGGAAGGAAAAGAGTGGACTTCGGCATTTTTTTTCTTTCAGGTGTAGCACGTGGAGTGCTTCTTTTACTTTTTAATTTTTTTTATATATTTTTTAGCATATTTCCTTGTTTTTTGTTCTATATTTGAATATTGTAATATAGTTCAGTGGAATTTTACTATAATTAAAGACGATATAAAGCAAATTTGGGTTACTAATGGATTTGAAATAACAACAGCACACCACAGCACTATGTACAGAAGAGTGAGGAGAGGGGCCAGATGAATGAATTTACCCTGGGCCTCCATTTCTGTAAGTCGGACCCTGAATGTACTTCGTGGTAGAGTTGCAATCAAGCCAGACTTCAAAGCGAGAATTTTCCGGTTAAAATCTAGCCCTGTGGCAATTTTAATGTAATTCACATCTAATTCTTCTTTCATTAATTTTAGAAGTTACTAGAATATTCTTTAGCTTACTAGAAGGGTGTTCCAGAATATTTCTCTAGGGTATAAAAGAGCAAATGGCTCAATTTATCAATCACTTCTTAGTTGTGTTAACCGTGTATTAAACATTAAGTAAACTTTTGACGTGACTGCTATTCTTGTATCCTTACTCTTCCAGTCTTATCTACTCAAAAATGTTAAGAGTTTTCATTATATAAAATACAAACTCTGATATGTAGAATCCGGACTTTATTATTTAGGACAAGATGTTATAACAGTCCTAAGTGCGAAATTTTAATATTTTGCCGGTAAGCATCTTTGAGTTATATCCGGCAATATTAACATACATTATATAAAACTTTTCGTTTTATAGAATGGAATGAAAAGTGGAGGTACACATCAAGATATAACAGTTCTAAATGCAAAATTTCAACAGCCTGGGGCTAATCGTTTTACAGTTATGAGAGATACATGTGTGCTGTTGTTACTCACCCTCGTGGAGTAGGAAAGCCTTGAGCTAGGTACATTAGTCCCGTCGTAATATGTGATTAGTCCATGGCTAAACATAATATGCAGCATCATTTTGACCAAGGGGTGAAGACTAATTAAGATTCCTAGGCTTGGTATGTGACATCCAAAGGTATTATGGCATTGTTTAAGAACTTCGAAGACATTCTGAACACGGACCTAGTTTACGTGTTCCAATTGCCATTAATGAACACGGCAGATCCAGATTTGTAAAGAGTTCAATTCAAAACTCAGTGTTAACATGGTGTCCATTTAGCATTCTGCAGAGAGCATAGAGATTGGAGTAAGAATCATTTTTAGGAACTTGGAAGACATTCTGAACATGAACCTAGTTTACGTGTTCAGTTGCCATTAATGAACAAGGCGGATCCAGATTTTTAAAGAGTTCAATTCAAAGCTCAGCGTTAGCATGGTGTCCATTTAGCATGGTACAGAGAGCAAAGAGTTTGGAGTATGGATCAATGAGTGACCATTCTCTTCACTGATGAGTCCCTGTTTAGCCTAACACCGATTCTTGCACTACCTTCATATGGAGAGAACTAGGAACTCGCCAACTGTTCTGCAGTGTCCGCTAAATCGACCACAAAGGCCTCGGAGGTTTAGTGGTCTTGACAGGCATTATATTGGGTGGCCACGCAGCCCTTCATATCTTTGAAAGAGGCACTATGATTGCAGTGAGTAATAGGGATGAGGTCTTGGAGTCCTATGTTCGCCTTTTTAGAAATGCAGTTGGCCCTGAGTTCATTTTAAGGATAACTAAGCACGGCTTTAGAGAGCTCTTCGAGTTGACAAATTTCTAGAAAGTTAGGATATTAGCCTGATGGATTGGCAAAGCAAACCTCAACCTTAGAGATTATGTCTGTGACGCTCTGGGGCAATTCACTAGATCTCTCCGAGAAACATCCAGAGCTTAAAAACAGCGTTGCTGAACGAGTAAGAACAATTACCACAGGGATTCATAAACTACCTTATTTTCAGTATGAAATTCCTCCGCGAGCCCGGTAAACCCGTAAATGACGTCATACCCCCTTCTAACCCATTTTTTGTTATATTCTGCAACCTCTGTTTCATTCCTCCTGACTTCAGCGACCTTACGCATGATCATGCGTATGTAATATGGTTGTCGAATAGTTATCCCTTTTGTATTATATCAATGTGTATACATATCAAATTTCATCAAAATCGGTCCAGAAGTTCGGAAGATAATAGACCCAAACCTAAAATTTGTCTTAATTTTAAACATGCGTGTATAAGAAGTCTAAATCTAAATTGAAACAAACTGTTTCGAAGTTTTATTTCTGTAAAATAACAAGTAACTTTTTCCAGATCAAATTTATTAGTCGATTTATGTCCAATTATCAATATTACTAACACATCAACACGATTTTAAGTGAACGCGATTTTGAGTATGTGTCTTAACTACTTATTTATGTTCCAGATTCAAATAATTGAAATATATTTTTGGGAGATGAGTTTATCATTTCATGCTCCAGTTCAAGAAGTTTTGCTGGTTCTAAATTTTGCCGCCGTAGGCCGTCACCTACCTTGTCTACCTCTTTAATCCAATCTTGATGGGAACCTGTTAAATATTTATGTAAAATAGTGGAATGACAATAATAGTAGAAATGTTTATATAATATTAGTATAAATGGAATACTGGGATATATGAGAAACTTCATAAACAAAATCTGCCCAAACGGGCCGGGTTTCATATCAAGAAGATATCCAATCATGCCTTTTTTATGTCGTTTACGACTCTCCACCGTCTAAGATAATAGCTTTTATTATTTTTTTAACCTACCTCTGAGTAAATGACTTCACCTATATTATTTTATCTAAGCGGACGTTCTCAGTTCACGGAGCTAGAAATCACGACCTAATTTTTCATTATCTAGAGAAAGACAACAAAGTGATGAGGCCACGAGGAACATCATTTAACTATATAAATGATTTTGGAGGATAAAATTATATTAACTAAATGTTTGTCTTTATAAGGAAACGAGAAGAGACAAGTACATTTTTGATGAAGATATGATACATTATTTTTGATACAATTGGATCAAGGAACTGACAAAGACCCACATCTTACGTCAGGGGCTACCAAACTTAGTATTAAGAGAGCAAATGTACTAATTATAATATATAAGAGGTACAACGTATTATACACTGTCTACCAATAAGTATTTGGACACCTGTGATAAAAAAAACTAACTTTATTCAAATTCAATAGTTGGTAGAGCCTCCACGAGAGGCAATTACAGCGTGAACCCTCCGGGGCATACTTTCCACAAGTCTTTGTATTACAGCTGGTGGTATTGTCTTCCACTCCGCTTGGAGTAGACATACAAGTTCCTTCACCGATTTTGGGTGGGTAGTGCACCCCTTAATTCGGCGATCCAACTCGTCCTGGATTTTCTCGATAGGGATCAGGTCTGGGCTCTCGGCAGGCCAGTCTATTCGATGAACTCTTCTTGAAACTTCCACGCAGGGAAACAAAAATATTTCTAATAAATTAACTATTCAATATATATATAAATCTATACCTAAATATGTTCAAAAGGAAAGATAAGCAATAATAAAAATTCAAAACAGAAGAAAAACTGAAAATTGTTCCAAGAAACATTTCTAAATATTTGAAATCTTTGATATACTTAAGTGTAAGTAAATAAATCACATTTTTCTTCTAATCAATTAACATTCTTGTATAATCCATTTTCTATAGACTTTGTTAATTTTTAAAATTTTCCTCGAGACTACATTTTTCAAAGATTCCTACAAAATGTTGCCGAAAATTCCTTTATATATATTTTTTAATATGTAGTAAAATAAATCTGGGAGTTCTCTTTAAATTTTGACTTTATTTAGATTATTCAAGTCTTGAAAACCTGAATATTTCATGAAAATTCTACTCACAGATGTAAGTATATTTCCAATAAATTAACTATTCAATATATACACAATACAATACTTAAATATGTTCAAAAGATACTTTAAAGCAATAATAAAAATGCAAAAATAAACGAAGATATTGAAAAGTAATTCGCAAGAGACATTTTATAAAATTTCACTTTTTTAAATACTCTGTCGCTTTTTAATAAATTATCTGATATTTAAAATATTTTTAAATGTGATTTTTAGTTGTTTTTAATTATAATTATTATATTACAATTATTATGTTTTTATAATTATTTTTAATTGTTTAGTTACTTTTTTATTATATATGTCCTCACGACTGCATTTTCAAATATTACTACAAAATGTTTGCTGAAAATTTAAGTTTCGAAAACCCGAATATTTAAAAAAAAATGTACTCAGAGGTGTAAGAATAGTTTCAATAAATTAACTATTCAATATATACGTAATACTCAATATATTCAAAACATACTTTAAAGCAAAAATAAAAATGCAAAAATAAACGAAAAAATTGAAAAGTACTTAAGTATTTAAAAAATAGTATTTAAAAAAATTGAAATTTTATAAAAAAAAAGACTTGAAAAAGTCTTTTTTATAAAATTTCAATTTTTTTAAATACTCTGTCGATTTTTAATAAATTATCTGATATTTAAAATATTTTTAAATGCGATTTTTACTTGTTTTGAATTATAATTATTATATTACAATTATTATGTTTTTTTATAACTATTTTTAATTGTTTAGTTACTTTTTTATTGTATATGTATTGTATATATCCCCATGACTGCATTTTCAAAGATTCCTACAAAATGTTTCCCGAAAATTCCTTTGTATATTTTTTTCTTTAATATATAGTAAAATAAATCTGGGAGTTTGCTTTAAAGTTTGACTTTATTTAGATTATTCACTTTAAATTTCGAAACCTAAATATTTCATAAAAATTCTACGCACAGGTGTAAGAACAGTTTCAATAAATTAACTATTCAATATATACAAAATACAATACTCAAATATAATAAAAAAATACTTTAAAGCAATAATGAAAATGCAAAAATAAACGAAAAAATTGAAAAGTAATTCGCAAGAGACATTTTATAAAATTTCAATTTTTTTAAATACTCTGTCGATTTTTAATAAATTATCTGATATTTAAAATATATTTAAATATGATTTTTAGTTGATTTTAATTATAATTATTATATTACAATTATTATGTTTTTATAATTATTTTTAATTGTTTAGTTACTTTTTTATTATATATGTCCTCACGACTGCATTTTCAAATATTACTACAAAATGTTTGCTGAAAATTCCTTTGTATATATTTTTCTTTAATATATAGTAAAATAAATCTGGGAATTCGCTTTAAAGTTTGACTTTATTTAGATTATTCACTTTAAATTTCGAAACCTGAATATTTCATGAAAATTCTACGCACAGGTGTAAGAATAGTTCCAATAAATTAACTATTCAATATATATACAATACAATACTCTAAAATATTCAAAAGATACTTTAAAATAATAATAAAACTGCAAAAAGAAACGAAAAAATTGAAAAGTAATTCACAAGAGACATTTTATATAATTTCAATTTTTTTAAATACTCTGTCGATTTTTAATAAATTATCTGATATTTAAAATATTTTTAAATGTTATTTTTAGTTGTTTTTAATTATAATTATTATATTACAATTATTATGCTTTTATAACTATTTTTAATTGTTTAGTTACTTTTTATTATATATGTAATATACTATAATATAACATAATAATTATTATATTACAATTATTATGTTTATTATAATTATTTTTAATTTTTTAGTTACTTTTTTATTCTCTATGTATTGTATATGTCCTCATGACTGCATTTTCAAAGATTCCTACAAAATGTTTCCCGAAAATTCCTTTATATATTTTTTCTTTAATATATAGTAAAATAAATCTGGGAGCTCTCTTTAAATTTTGACTTTATTTAGATTATTCAATTTAAGTTTCGAAAACTCGAATATTTAAAAAAAAATGTACTCAGAGGTGTAAGAATAGTTTCAATAAATTAACTATTCAATATATACATAATACTCAATATATTCAAAACATACTTTAAAGCAAAAATAAAAATGTAAAAATAAACGAAAAAATTGAAAAGTACTTAAGTATTTAAAAAATAGTATTTAAAAAAATTGAAATTTTATAAAAAAAGACTTGAAAAAGTCTTTTTTATAAAATTTCAATTTTTTTAAATACTCTGGCGATTTTTAATAAATTATCTGATATTTACAATATTTTTAAATGTGATTTTTAGTTGTTTTTAATTATAATTATTATATTACAATTATTATGTTTTTATAATTATTTTAATTGTTTAGTTACTTTTTTATTGTACATGTATACAAAGTTTCATAAATTTGAGTTAATAATTTTTATGACGTGTACTTCCCATTAAAGTTAGAAATTTTTATACACTTGATATATATTCTATATGCATTTTCAGCCATGAATATTTTATTACAATTAAAATATTTTATTTATAATTGTATTAAAATGTTTAGTTACTTTTTTACCATATATGTATACAAAGTTTCTTAAATTTAATTTAATAAATTTCATGACGTTCGCTGTCACTTTAAGGATAAAAATTTTTATACATCTGCAATGCACTCACTATACATTTTTAAGTATAAAATTTTTCTAACTCACGTATCGACTCAGTTTTATAAAAACATACCCAATACTTAAATATATCAGATAATATTTTATTAAATATAAATTTTTGCAGATTTACCTGTGATTATCCCCTTTAAAATAAATATCTTCTACCAATAAGGATTAATTATGATAATACGAAGTGTGTGGGTGTAAAATTCTTGAAGCACAAAAATAAGATTTCTAACGTAGCTGTAAAACAAAATTACCTTTTAAAACCTCGTATAACCTTACTTCAATGTATTTTCTTTTTTCAAGTCAAAAATACATGAATCACCCGAGAATTTTTCCTTTGTGTTAAGTGTTTTATTCTTTTTGTGTTAATTTCTCTCTTGTCTTTGGAAAATCGGCGATAAAAAAATGTATTTTAATTGCTTATGTGTTGAAAATAAACGAGTAAAACGTAAAAAAAAAATAATACAGGAAATGTGTCTTTTTCTTTCACCTTTTTTTCTTATTTTATCGATTATTTCAAAATGCTTTAGTTTTGACTGAAACTCGATTATGAGTAGCTGAAATTACGCAAAAGAAGTTGTGCTGAAAAATAAAAGAAAAATTATGTTGACGTTTTGAATTTTCATAGGTATTTACGATTTTACTGCCTGCTTTCTTTACTCGTAAATAGGAAAAATAATTGCATACATAGTTCCTTGGTTAATTTGGGTGATGTACAAAAACAAAAATTTTTCTTAATGAGGTAGATAAGTGATTTTCCTGGAATTCATTTTTAATTTTTTTTTCAACAAAAGAATTAATTATTTACGTGATGATTTTTTTTCTTAATCACAAACAGTATGTTTTGTTACAAAGCTTTACTTTTGCAGTTTCTGCAAATTGATCTATTGTGTCGCTATTAGCGTTTAAAATCAGCGGTTTTTAAAATTTTTGAGTTTTTGGAGATTGTTGAATTTAGATTGTCGTGAACTCATGGCAAAACAAAATAAAATATGTTTCGGCTTGCCGTTTGGCAACACAAGGACACATCACCTTTAAACATTCAAAAATTCTATTATTTGATTTTTGCAGTTTTATATTCTCCAGATATTTCGAACCACTTTAAAACAAACCTCATTGAAATATTCAAATTAGAACCTGTAAAATTATACAATCTTTGTATTTAACATCATAACTTTTAAGGAAACGATAAAATATTTTAATGCATTTTACTAAAAATTCTGTTTTTTTTTCAACTCACTCTAAATAAAACACTATTGTCCATATCAATTTATAATATCACACAGTAAATAAATTATAGACATACAATGAAAATGTGCCTACTTTTTTTATTGTTCTTTATTTTACTTAGTATTTATAGTATTTGAAATGGAATTTTTAAACATTATTTTAGCTTTTTTTTTCAAATTTTATCCCCTGGTGTAAGATTTCTAGAACTTCCAATTTAGATAGGTGAAGAATCATATCTAATAATTATTGTTCAGATAAAAGCAGAAATTACTAATGAAACGTGTTATTGTAAGTCTGCACGGTTCCTGCTTTTAAATTTCGAGGACCCTTCTTGATGTGTAGTCAGTCTTCAGCCCTCGTGGTTCCTCGTCAAGTGAAACTGCATATTACACTTAGCCATGGACCAGTCGCACATTATAATGGGGGTCGATTGGATGTACTGATAGTCTTTACTACACTAGGCCGGGGGGGGGTGAGTAACAACAACAACAACATTTGAGAAAAGTACATTTCAAACTTTTGAGCTTTCTTGCTTATTCAATCTTAACACTAGAAAGACTGAATTTTAGTATATAACTATATTGCCCCAAAGCAGTCAAAATGACTGCATTGTGAAAGAGTAACTAATGTGTAAAGAAATTTGCTTAAAATTAATTTTAAATATTTCTTATATTATTTGCAGGCATACAATAAGTTATTAGTAAGTATTAACAATAAAAAAATTTTACTTCACTTGGAAAAAAAATAATTTATGCATTGTTTGTACATTTTAAGCAAATTAAGGTGGAAATCTTTTTATGTGTATATCTTTCGCAAATATACTTTTTACATTTTTCACATATATTACTTGTTTTGTTATTGTGGCAAAGTTGTACTTGACAAATATTTCGTTTGTTAGAATATGTTGTATTTGATGTTTGTGGGTCTTCATTTTCTAATGACTTGTTCTGTCTTGCAGCTCTGTAATCGGTGGAAAGCTGTTCTGCTAATTGAAACAAGAACTGTTTTCGTTTTATTTGTATTCTTGTCGCTTCTTTGTAAAGGATCCAAGCATTTATAGCGGACAAATCTAAAATATTGAAAAATATTTGGAGGGGCCATCTAAGAGAACTGGACTTTACAGTATATTTTCTGGCCATCTGATCCCTCATATCATCTCCAAATTTTGTTTTGTTATAAAATTGAATAGAGTCCGGTAATATTTTTTTATTGTTTCTATCAGTTTTCACAAATTTATGCCTGGAACTTAGAACATCTACTTTTTTATTTGATTTGCTTTTATATATTGTAAGGACAGAATTTTGCGATTTGTATAAGAGAGTGGAAAAACGAGGCATGTCAGTCATCCTTCGTTTGTTTGGTTACTTTGGGTAGTTCTCTTTCATTTCCTCTAATAGTTAAAACTAGTCTTGTTGTTTTGGCTAATAATTTCGTCATGAGTGACATGCTAGTGGAAAAGTTATTAGTCGTGATATTCCTTCCACAGTTTGTGTATGTTCCACAGTTTCAGAACAACATGTTCACTGAGAAGCATTGACGATGGTCGTTGTTTGTCTTTCCCCAAGTAAGGAAAACCATTTAATAACGTACTTGCTACTAACATCTGATGCAAGCTAGAATATGATGGCAAATTTATTGGGTTTATTAAAAATTTCCCACGTAGTCAAAATGACTGTTTTTGGGAAATACAGGTATAACACATATATAAACCGGAAATGAAAGAGGGGGAAGGCAACTACAATGATTAATAAACGCATTTATACGTTGTACAAAAGTCACAAAATTCTAAGAAGCTGTGTCATTATATACACAATTTTTTTTTTATAAATGAAATTGAAAATCAGTCAAAATGGCTTCCTTGGGCAATCTAGTGTTAACACAACTTACTTTTCTTTCAATTTATATTAAGGTTCTGCAATCTCGGTTCTTCGGAAAAGTACGAATGACCTGTAAATTCATATGTATAGTAAAAAATAATGTTTGCTTAGCAGAATATTTGGAATCAAAGTAAAATCCCCAAATTTGTTTCTTGGAACCTTGATTTTCTATAGCAAAGCCTGATGATCGAGCCATAATTGTGTTTAAAGAATAGCGAATATACATTTTACTTTTTTGGAATTGAAACCACTTCGAAGTGTCAGTTAAAAGCGAAATTTAAGACACTTTCGTTACCAATATTCTGGTCAGATGTATTTTCAAAATTTTACAAAACTGATTAATTATACCTAGTAATAATATTATCATTTACTTCTGCAACCAACTTATATTTCTCAAGCAGAATTTTAGTCTATGCTTCGAAAGAAACAAATTATTCGTTTATTGAAAATTTATTGAAATATTTATTGAAAATAAAGCAAAATTTTAAGTGGGCCATTGAAGCAGTATCTACTTTCTTAGTTTTCTTTATGCAGTATTAAAGTGAATTTTCTTTATATTTTAGTTTACCTACATATTTTTTAATAGTCCATTTATTAGTTTTTTCTATAAAGAGTTATTTTCAAGATTTGTTGTTCAGTTGAATAAAATATAAGAATTAGAATAATATTCATTTCCTTTAATATCACACTGAAACTTGGTGTACTAACGTAACTGGAATTTAACCTTCAAATCCGTTGTGAACAGACAACATTAACAGCCGACACCAAAACATTCCTAAAATGGTGAATCTGAATAGCCGTCTATTGATTCTGGAAGAATGGATTCGTATTTCGAGTCAGTTGAGTAGGTGATATTTTAACCCGACACCTGGACTTCTTTCATTGGGAATTCGTCATAGAAATGCAGTAAAAAAATTTAAGTTTGCTCAGCTCTTCGACTTTGTGGATAGCTTACCCCTATCAACAATATGGTGATTTCCTCGAAATGCCCATTGTCTTGTCCAACTTGACTGAACAATTAGCATCATTGTCGATGATTAGAAGACAAAGAGGAAGTGCAGTTGATCGACTGGACTGCCTAGTGTTCTGAGTTTAGAATAAATGACTTCATCTCTTCAACCACCTTAAGGAGAATTTTCCTGTTTAGATAAGCAGGTGTGTTTTTTAAACTGTTTTCACATTTAAACACTATTTTTTTTTAATAAAAAGCTTGTTTTATAAAAACATTTCCATTAGTAAACTTTTAATTACATACTAAAAGTTATTGAAGAATTATTGAACTAATTAGCAGGGCTGTAGGTCCTTTGGCGCCCGTGGCAAAAAACTGACCTGCGCTCCTACCGTCAAATATAGGGAGAAAATATATAAATATGTTTTTTTCTATATCATACATTCAGAATGAACCCACAAAATATTTTGTTAATTCTTAAAACGCTCTTAATATAATTATTTTTAATTTTTTTCTGTTTTTACCTGATTAACACTTTTAAATATTTTTGAACACCTGGGAGTATTATTTTGATGATAAACGAAATAGTTTATTGGAGTGGAATATGTTTGATTTGTAATTTAAATTTTCATAAAATATTGACGATTTTCTAAATTTAAATTTAGTTTTAATAAATTCAGTAAATTCAAAATTTAAAACTAATACTCGTACTTATATTAATATATTTTAGGAGTCTTTGGTAAACATTTTATAAGAATCTATAACAATATAAAAATTCTTTTTTATTATTAATGTGCTAAATCCATTAATGTAAAACAATACAAATTTACATTAGTAATTCATTGGTTAAAAATGTTAATATTCTCCACAGCTTTATGCCGGAAATAGGATACATTTGGCTGTACAAAGCAAAAGTGCTGGGAACCAGTTGTTAACACTTCGCTTTCGGGCAACGTAATTTTACGTTTTTGCAGTCTGTGACTGGAGCGCGGGTTACGTAAAAATACGTATTTAGTAGATTTGAGGTGGATACTCGCTAACCACCACAACTCTACTAAGTATGTATAATTATATGTATGTGGGGCATTATATGAGTGTTGTTTGCGTTGCTATGCAACGCTTTGCATTATTTCTTTCCACAAGTTACGATTGTCGAGTGACTCGGTCTTTTGTTGCGTTATTTCGTCTTCAATCGAATTCCTAGTTCCAGAACGTACAAGTCGAGTTTTGTCAATTTGAAGCTTGGTTTTTTATTGTTGAATACGAAATTGATAAAATGAACCGTTGTGACAAAGATAGTGATGAAGAAATTTGCGATGACAGATTATAGGACTTTAATTTTAAAAATCGTTTATTTTTGGATTTCGTAAAAATATTGTTTTTTTTTTTTATTAAATAATCATACAGTATATATTAAAGTGTAAAA
>CM063508.1:120892998-120915498 GCA_032207245.1 Pardosa pseudoannulata
TGTACTTAAATGCTATTTCACACTTTAACATTTTATAGTAAGAAATAATAATTTTTAAAAAATCTCAGATATACTGAGGGAAGAACATACTTGTAGAAATATTGTTAGTATTACATTATGACCAATATTATCAGACAGAAAATCTAATGTTTAATCCGAGAGAGTATAGTATCGCACAGTAGTTACACGAAAATTGATCGGAAATTTTTTTTTAATAATTTTTAAAATATCTCAAATATACTGAGGGAAGAACATCCTTGTAGAAATATTGTCAGTATTACATTATGACCAATATTATCAGATAGAAAATCTAATTTTTAATCCGAGAGAGTATGGTATCGCACATTAGTTACACGAAAATTGATCGGAAAATTTTTTTTAATAATTTTTAAAATATCTTAAATATACTGAGGGAAGAACATCCTTGTAGAAATATTGTCAGTATTACATTATGACCAATATTATCAGATAGAAAATCTAATTTTTAATCCGAGAGAGTATAGTATCGCACCGTAGTTACACGAAAATTGATAGGAAAGTTTTTTACGGATTTCCTTATATTGCTAGCTAAAATATAATCATTCATTTTGATTTTCGGGATGCGATGTAATTTTTTATTCTTGTATATATTTTTTGACGGAAAATCGTATTTTTTGACCGATTTTCGTAGGATTGTAATTATTTACTAAATTCGTCAAACTACGATTTTTTCGTAGCAGTTGGCAGGTCTGGTCTAGTTTGACCCTAAGCTCTCGCCCATTCAGAGTAATTATATTCTTGACCCGACAGTGATCCAAGCGTCTAACAAACCGCTACTGACCAACGAGAGGCCCTTCATGGTCCTATTTTTATTTTATCAAACTCAAAGAGCAATAACTACAGAAGAAAGCTCGAGACTACCAGGAAGGACGGAGGGAGAAAGTTTCAATAAGGAACTTCGGACTTGTGACATACCTAAAGGAAGTACATCCCTAAGGTTGACACTCATTTAACACCGCCCAGTGGACACGTACGGCTAAAGTTGATGCCCAAAGACGCGAGTGACGCTGTCCCCACCACCTACATATACAGGGTGTTTAAAAAATGATTGGTATATTTGAAAAATCAATAAAAACTAAACGGACAGTGATAGAAATTCACAACACCCTGTAAATTGTACCTCTTTAAATAATATTAGTATAGGTAAAATTTGTTGCCATTTTTTTCTTCGCAAAACACCAAAGTACGAGTCGTACAGGCGTAAATATGGTATTTAAAAATCTTTTTTTACTTCAGGCGACATAGTAGCTTTCGAAGTTAAAAATTTTCAATATAATAGCTTTTTCAGAATTATCCTAAATAAATAGTTCTACTTTTTATGGAACATTTACAAGTTCTTAAATAACTATCTAACTTTAAAAAATTGCCTACATTTGATATTTCAAGTGCTATTTTTCAAAACAAAAAATATAAGCCAAATAAAAAAAAGAGAATTTTACTTACTTGGGAGATAAATTCTGAAATATGTGCATTAGGAACAAATTTTTCTTATCGAATTGAAATACAATATGGTTTTATTTTGTAAACTAAAACTTTAAAGGTATAGAATATTTTCGAATTTAAAAATATAACTTGTCTAGAAATTGAAATTTAAAAATAAATTAGCGTATATCATTCTACAAAAGAAAATATATTTCTCGTATGAAAATGTTTTTTAGTTCGAAGAATAAAGAAGAGACATACCTTTATTTGATGTAAAAAATATAATTTAACTTATATCAATCACAAATTATTTTGCAAGTAAACCGATTTCTGTTCTCTTCAGGTATATATATATATTTTTATTTTTTGCTTTATATAACAAAAACTAATTATTTTTTATAAAGATAGATCTTTATAATAATCTGGAAAATTTTTATTCAAAAAAAGTAGGAACTTTCATTTTATCGCGAATCAAAAACCGATTATTATAACACAGACTTCATAAAGCAAAAACTAAATATTTGCATAAAAATTTATCTTTATTAATGATTTAGAAAATTTTTATTCAAACTGTAGTAGATATTTTCATTTTATTGTGAATCAAAAATCGATTATTATAACGCCATAAACTCCATAAACTAAATGTTTGTATAAATATAGATCGTTATTAATGATCAACAACATTTTTATTCAAACAGAATAGATTTTTTTCTTTTTATTATGAATTAAAAATTGATTATTAAAACGCAGACTTCATAAAACAAAAATTAAATATTTGCATAAAAATTTATCTTTATTAATGATTTAGAAAATTTGTATTCAAAGGGAGTAGATCTTTTCATTTTATTGTGAATAAAAAATAAATTGTTATAACACAGACTTCATAAAACAAAAACTAAATATTTGCATAAAAATTTATCTTTATTAATGATTTAGAAAATTTTTATTCAAACAGAGTAGATATTTTCATTTTATTGTAAATCAAAAATTGATTATTATAACGCAGACTTTCTAAAGCAAAACTAAATATTTGTTTAAAGATAGATTTTTATTAATGATCAACAAAGTTTTTATTCAAACAGAGTAGATTTTTTTCATTTTATTGTGAATCAAAAATCAATTATTATAACGCAGATTTCATAAAACAAAACTAAATATTTGTATAAAAATAAATCTTTATTAATGATCAACAAAATTTTTATTCAGAGTAGAATTTTTCATTTTATTGTGAATCAAAAATGGATTATTATAATGCAAACTTCATAGAACAAAAACTAAATATTTGTATAAAAATAGATCTTTATTAATAATGTAGAAATTTCTTTTAATCCTTGGTAGTAAACAGCCTTCCCTAAGAATTAGGCTTTGAGATGTTTACCACGAAACAGTTCACTAAGTAACAGTAAAACAAACAAAAAATGAGAGAATGTAGTCATGAGTTAACGTTTAAAAATGTCCATAGTTTAAATAACTAAAACGAAACCCTAGAAGAAGGTAGTATTAAGCTTGTCGTTAATGTTAAAGTAAGATAAAAAGGTTAAAACTAGCGAGCAAAAGGTTTAAAAAAGAAAACCAAAACTAAAACGAAGACCTAAATTTGGTGATGTTAATTGGGTTAATAGATAATATTAGGAACAAGTTGATTTTACATAATTAAACTTGGAGAGAGGGAAGGGTTCTGCATGAGTCCAGCCACTAAAGTGATATGAAACAAACACTTGACTGTACAGATATTTGAATTTCTGCTATTATGTACTAAAGAACGTTTCAAACATCTTGAATAACATATGCATTTAAAAGTAACAAGTGCCGAACTCTGGCCGATTGGTTAGAACGGTGATCGACGTTACCAGAGTTCGTGGGTTCGAATCCCACTATGGCGTGATTGTTCGTAGCCGTTCGGAATCGGCTTTAAGCTGTAGGTCCCGGTCTCATTAGCCCTCGTGTGCAAAACAGTAGACCGTAGTGCTCCAAACCAAACCAAACCTAAAAGTAACAGGAGAAAGGAACATAAATTGACAACAGAATGAAAAAAAATCAATTACAGAAAGTCAAGCTATTATTACTTGAGCTTTAAAAACTAAATTAATATTTAATATGTAGAACATTTTTATTCAAACAGAGTAGACATTTTCGTTTTATTTTGAATCAAAAATAGACTGTTAGGACGAAGACTTTTAGGCTCAAAACTACTATGCTCCCTTAATAGAAAATAAGTGGTTGAATATAATACATAAAAAAATTAAAGCTTTTCATTTTATATATAACACATTAGCCTACTTCTTTCGCTTGATATTTTTGGTATCATCTTCACTTTTTATTTTCTTGTTGCATTGACAAATTTAAAAGATCTACCCACTGTATGATGGAAAGGGTTAAGGATTTCTATTTATTACTGGTCATCAAGTTACAATTAAAAACGATGCCTAGAAAAATGATTTGGGGCTTTTTTTTCTGGCTCTTGAATTACGAAATGGTTTTCGATTTCTTACAGCTGGTGCGGCGCAATCCTCTGCAGATGTTACAGCCCGATTCGAAAGCAGCTTCTTGTTTCAACGTTTTATTCTGCTAGCACGGCTACGAATGGATGACTGGTGTGGTAAAGGAATATCATGCTCTGCGTTCCAGCTGCAACCGTATTAAAAAGTTCTAGATCTTTAACTAATCATCATGAAAAGATCATACACTTATTGAGAAGCTGGTCGTAAATTAAGAGTTATATTAGGTTGGAAAGTATTGAATAAGTTAAGTTCAAAAATGGATATATTGACTTCAAAGAGTTGCCTTGTACTGGTTTACAGTTTATACAATTTTATACAACCAGCATCTTGCCTACACCTACCTAGGGATTTAGGTGTAGGGCGTTTACTACCAGTCCGTTCTCCTTGTCCAGCAGAAAAGGCTTAAAATAACTTAATTAGCGTGTATGTTTGTATTTTAGACTGAATGTACCCTAAGCTTATGCTCGACGGACTGAAATTCTACATGGTGGAGCATCGGTTTTAACACTTCGCGTGTGGGCAACGTATTTTTACGTTTTTTGCAGTCTGTCACTGGAGCGCGGGTCACATAAAAATACGTATTTAGTAGATTTGCGGTGGATACCCGATAACCACCACAAATCAACTAAATAAGTATAAATATATGTATGTGTGACATTATATGCTTGTTGTTTGCTTTGCTATGCAACGGTATGCATATTTTCTTTCCACAAGTTCTGATTCAAGTAATGCAATGAACAAGTTTCTCGGTCTTTTGTTGCGTTATTTCGTCTGCAATGGAATTCTTTGCTTCAGAAAGAACAAATCGTGCTTAGTCAATTTGAAGCTTGGTTTTTTATTGTCGAATACAAAATTGATAAAATGAGCGTTGTGACAAAGATAGTGATGAAGAAATATGCGCTGACAGAGTATCGGACTTTAATTTTAAAAATCGTTTATTTTTGTGATTTCGTAAAAATATTTTTTTTGTTAAATAATCATACAGTATATATTAAAGTGTAAAATTAAAAAAAATGTTTCGTTCATAAAAACAAAGTAGTTTTCGATTTACTGTGATTTTTCTGAATAACTAAACTTTCGCGCGATTCACGAAAAAACGCCAAGCTACTCACGTAAGTTGGCGGTGAAGTATACCCGCATGCCAAGTGTTAAAAGGAAGGGTATAGCGCCCATACACAGCGTTTGTGAACATCTATGCCAGAAGTGGGATTCGAGCCTGCCAACTCCGTTACCGAAAAGCAGCGCTCTACCATTCTGCCAATGTTCTGCTCGACGGCAGTAGTACTGTAACGCATGAGATAGGGAGAAAATATGCTGGATATCTAACAAAGCCTAAATAATTGATCACCAAACAGGCGAATGCGAACTACTAGTACCTCGCTATCGAGAATACTAGTATTACGAGTACCTCGCTATACATATTAAAAATAAACAAATTCAAATCTTGGGAAAAAGACGTTGATAGATCGTACAGTATCACGAGAATTACCTGCACCAGATATCGGGTATGTAACTCTTGCCATTTCCTTACAATCCTTATTATAGACACATACCCAAATATTCCAACATATTTATGAATTATTATTATTAATTAATTATAATTAGGATGAATTATTATTTTTAATTGAAAAAATGATCCCTAAGAGTTTTTACCAATGACTACCAAGCTAAATCCGGTCTTGATGTTAATGCTTCGAGGAGAGCACATAATTTTAAGTATAATGCAATTTCCACTATTAAGGATTTATATTTTTCTTTTTCTGTTAGGTAAACAATGTGTTAAATTTTTGTAAAGAAATTTTAATTTATTAAAAATCCTTTGTTAGTGAACTATGATACATGAAATGAATAATTTACATATGTAACTGTTTCCTAGCTGATATAATGAAGGTCAAAACTATATACTTCGGCATAAAATATGAACTAATAAACTCCAGCATTTAAGTATTATTACTTTTTTATGATGACCTTGTTTGCATTTTATATTTAGTGTAGTTAATGATCTTCTAAAAAAAGAGACTTCAATTCTAAGCTGAAGAAAAGTCTGATTGAAATATGTAAATTGAAATTTATATTATGGCTATTACAAAACTATTTGTGTGTCTTTTAGGAAATGAGGACATTAATCCAGAACAGGTAAGTTCACCACTTTTAACAAGAAGTCTAAGAGGAAAACTGGAAGCTTTATTCTACTAAATTAACTTAAATAATTGTGCATTATCTTTAATAGGGCGTATAAAATTATTACGACTGGGTTATGTATGTATCTATATATCGCAAAATATCGATAATATATCAACATCAAGATACAGATTTCTCAATTTTCCCCTTCCGTGATGTATCATGATATGAAACGAACACTGATATAGTCAAATAGATATAAGTTTCTCCTCTGGGCTATGCATCTATATATCGCGAACTATTAATATAACGTTCTGCATCGTTATACCGATTCCCAAATTTTGTATCACGATATGGGATGAATGATGATACAGATAAACCGATTCAAGTTTCCCCTCTGGGCTATGCGTCTATATATCGCGATCTATCGATATAACGTTTTGCATCGTGATACCGATTCCCAAATTTTGTATCACGATATGAGATGAATGCTGATATAGATAAACCGATTTAAGCTACTATGATACGAAATTGTTTTTTCAATAATCTGACTAGAGCAAAGGAGTAACATAACATATGCGACATAGCATTCTCGATGTACAAACATCGTCTTTACGACTTCTCGAATTCGACTAAAAATGCATGCGCGATATAATTTGATTGCGAATTTATTTGTATCTTCATATTGTTTTTCTTACTTCGCAGGAGGGTGTAACTGCACATAAGCGATATAATGTCGCCTGGATATAAAAATCGTGTTTCCGATTTCTCCACATTGTGAGTGAGAGTAAGAGTGCATTCGCGATATAAGTAATCGCTGATTTATATCGCTGAAACTATTTTTCCAGATGCAAGTGAGTGTAAACATTAAAGAAAACAAAAAATTCACCAGTAAGGCAAGATAATTATTTTATAAATCTTAGCTGTACCTAATTACTAAACTTACAGCTTCATTACTGCCAAAATTATTTAAATACTTGTATTTTTGAAGCGAAGTAAAAATATTATTCAAGTATTTTCTCATGTATTATTAATTAAGGGGACATAGAATAGTTAAATGAACCATTAAATTATATTTCTTGCTGCTTCTTAACACTTTATAGGGAATAAATTTCATAGAATATTAATTTATATCAAAGTAAAATACATTTAAAAATATTTTTTTGTTTTTTTTATTTTAAGTATATTGTATATTGAATGTATATATATGGCGTATCTATGTATCGCAAAATATCAATATAGCATGCTGCATCATGATACAGATTTCTCAATTTTAACTTCAGTGATGTCTCATGATATGAAACGAATTCTGATATAGTCAAATCGATTTAAGTTTCTCCTCTGTGCTATGCATCTACATATCGCGAACTATCGATATAAAGTTCTGCATCTTGATACCGATTCCCAAATTTTGTATCACGATATGGGATAAATGATGATCTAGATAAACCGATTTAGCCTTCTCTGATGTGAAATCGCTTTTTCAATAATCTGACTAGTGCAAAGGAGCAACATAACATGTGCGACATAGCGTTCACGCTATACAAACATCGTCTTTACGACTTCCCGATTTCGACTAACAATGCATGCTCAATATAACTTGATTGCGAATTTATTTTCATCTTCATATTCTTTTTCTTACTTCGCAACAGCACGTAAGCGATATAACTTTCCCTGGATATGAAAATCGTATTTCCGATTTCTCCACATTGTGAGAGAGAGTAAGAGTGCATTCGCGATATAAGTAATCGCTGATTTATATCGCTGAAATCATTTTTCCAGCTGCAGCTAGGTGTAAACATTAAACAAAACAAAAAATTAACCAGTAAGACAAGAAAATCATTTTATGAATTTTAACTGTACCTAGTTACTAAATTTACAACTTCATTACTGCCAAAAATGTTTAAATACTTGTATATATGAAGCGAAGCAAAAATGATATTCAAGTATTTTGTCACATATTATTAATTGAGGGAACATAGAATGTTTAAATAAACCATTAAATTATATTTCTTGCTGCTTCTTAACACTTCACAAGTAATAAATTTCATAGAATATTAATTTCTATCAAAGTAAAATACATTTAAAAAATAATATTTTGTGTTTTTATTTTAAGCATATTATATAATGAATGTAATAAAGAAGCAGATATCTTAAGAAAGCTTTAAAAATATAAAAAGGTAATTTCTTATATTGATATATCGCGATGTTAAGTTTGTTATAAATCGGGGTGGAAGATGTTCAACATCACCAGTTCTAAGTACTACAAACTGATAGGGTTAGCAATATATCTACTTGTTGCAGAAATAATATTTAAAACCTGTGTCTATTCATCTGTATTTTATATAAATTTTAGCTTGAGTAAATAACTTTTCACTGAAAAAATATAACTAAAATATTTATTAAAAGCTAGGAAGGATTTTTACAGTCTAAAGATAAAAAAAATGCCATGTGCAATTTTTTCTATGTTTCACTTCATTAAGAAGGCTTTTCAGAATATCTCGTACCATCACATTCATAAACATCATTATAAAGCACAGACAAACTTTCTTATAACCCTGCGATTTACAAGGAGATGTCCTCAAAAGCAGTCTTTTTTGTGGAGACATTTTTCGAAATTGATACTATTCTTAAAAAAAAATAATTGCATATGGCTTAAAAGCTAAAACAAGTTCCTTTCAACATAAACAATCTCAGAAGTAATAAATTTGTGAAGCTCTTTAAAAACTAACCGACATCAAGGGTTTAAACAAGTTGCATATTTGGATCAAATCTCTCAAATCCCGCAAAGGGATTTAATTTAAACCCTTATATAAGCTCGAGTGGAACGACAAGACCTGCAACATCATTTAACAGAAACCCAGGCACTTAAGTCCAGAGTCGGTAATCAAGATAAAGACGCTTCTCAGATTGACGATCTTAAATCTCCCTCGTCCTTATTTAATTTTTTTATGTTCCTTATGAACGTGTGCCAAGAGGATGACGTCATGCAGTGATCTGTTTGAAGGTTAGGCAAGGGTCAAGTGTTACCAGACGGACACGTTTTTCGGAGAAAAGCCTATAAACACACATCCATCAGCACATCGTATTCACAACGCAATACAGGATAAAAATTTGCGAGCGATTTTGTTTGCGCGGCTCGGACAGCCTAAAATGTGCCAAACAAGCTGTCTTCTCTCGTCCCTGAGCTAAATTCCCCGGGAAAGGCGACACTGTCGTATTTTATGCTCAGCCGAGTGTCGTTATTTAATCCAGCCGAGATGTCAGGCGGCATTACGTGATTTTGCAAGTCGTTAATCGACAAGTAGATGGGAATGTAATGCCGGTTGTAAATACCCTTTCATGGCAAGCTTGTTCTCTCTTTTGACTACAAATGAGTCGAACCGGAAGTGAAACTTAAAAGATCGTATTCGTGATTGAGATAAGAGTGGAATCTTGTTCATTCTAAGGCAAGCTGGATGAGTACTGTGTATAGCAAAAGTATTAAGTATAAAGTTTCACTCAGCTAACAACAAAATTTGCCTGTTTTGTTAAAGTTATTGAGACTACTATAGCAGGCTATCAACATAGTAAAACACAGGACATCAAAGTATTTTCTTCCTTATAAATAATTAATTTCAAGAAAGTTGGAACTCCATAACATTAGTGGAAAATGCTATTAATTTTTTTTAAATTTCAACTTTTTAATAATCAAACGTTACTGTTTAACAATTTCGAGATAAAAGCATTTGCGCATCTTCAAATAAAAATATATACAGAATTAAAAAATTGACAAGAAACTAAAATCACGAAATAACGTACAAAAAACTACAGAACTACTAAATTTATAATATTAAAATAAATTGATATCATAAATAAATATTATATATATATATAGGACCCGCTAAAAATGAGCCCCACATCAATATTCAACTAGTGAAATTTATTTACATGAAAAATTAATTGTCTACATTCGAACACAAAGTTCCATCCTCGTCTACTGCTAAATGTGAACACAAAGTTCCATCCTCGTCTACTGCTAAATGTGAACACGAAGTTCCATACTCGTCTACTGCTAAATGTGAACACAAAGTTCCATCCTCGTCTACTGCTAAATGTGAACACGAAGTTCCATCCTCGTCTACTGCTAAATGTGAACACGAAGTTCCATCCTCGTCTACTGCTAAATTTGAACACAAAGTTCCATCCTCGTCTACTGCTAAATGTGAACACGAAGTTCCATCCTCGTCTACTGCTAAGTTTGAACACAAAGTTCCATCCTCGTCTACTGCTAAGTTTGAACACAAAGTTCCATCCTCGTCTACTGCTAAATTTGAACACAAGGTTCCATCCTCGTCTACTGCTAAATGTGAACACGAAGTTCCATCCTCGTCTACTGCTAACTTTGAACACAAAGTTCCATCCTCGTCTACTGCTAAATGTGAACACGAAGTTCCATCCTCGTCTACTGCTAAATTTGAACACAAAGTTCCATCCTCGTCTACTGCTAAATGTGAACACGAAGTTCCATCCTCGTCTACTGCTAAATGTGAACACAAAGTTCCATCCTCGTCTACTGCTAAATGTGAACACGAAGTTCCATCCTCGTCTACTGCTAAATGTGAACACGAAGTTCCATACTCGTCTACTGCTAAATGTGAACACAAAGTTCCATCCTCGTCTACTGCTAAATGTGAACACGAAGTTCCATCCTCCAGAGCGAGAGCCCGACTGATTCCATCCTCGTCTACTGCTAAATGTGAACACGAAGTTCCATCCTCGTCTACTGCTAAATGTGAACAAAAAGTTCCATCCTCCAGAGCGAGAGCCCGGTCCCCGCTCGCCGTAGATCCTTTCTCTTTCTCACAGCCAGCGATGGTGTTGCCACCAAGAGCAAGTGAAATGTAGTATTTCTCTACATATACATATATACATATATATATATATATATGTATGTATATATATATATATATATATATATATATATATATATATGCATGACCGGGGGTAGTAGATGTGCAATGCATGCTTGCATATAGGTGAATAAATTTCTAGGATGGTCGTTAGGATATCTACTAGATATATGCATTGATAGGAGGCGGCTAAATACTTGCAAGCAGGCGGTTAGCAAGTCAAAACTGACCCTGTATGTATGTATATTATTATTATTTTATTATCGTAGTATAAGAAGTATCGAAAGAAAATCAATTTACCGAACAGTGATTAATAGCACTTTCATTTTACAAGTACAAATGATTTGTTTTAAATAACGTGTCACATTTGCGTTGTAGTTATCACCAAATATATTTGCCAATTGGTCGCCAAATTACTTCGCTAACAGAATGGTTTTAATTTATTTTTTATCTGTGTAAAGCGACGGGGAAATGGGAATAAATAGCGTAATCTAGTGAGATATTATAACAGTTCTGGTTTCTTAGTGAAAAAAACTTATGTGAACATCACATGATTCCCTTGTGGGTATATATATATATATATATATATATATATATATATATATATATATTATATATATATATATATAAATTATTCAACTTTAATATTTCCTTAAGAACGTCCTCTCTACCATTCTAATTCATTTAAATCTTTTTCCTAGCCTCTAAATAGTTTAATCAACGGAGTATTTTCCACTTAACATTCTTCATAAAGCTGTCTCTCCTGAAAATGTAAACTTTCTGTCTGTTCAGCATGTTTCCCATCTATCGGCGGCAAATAGTTTCTACTTTTGCTGATATTGCATTTAATTCGCTTACTGTTTTTTTTTACCGTGGGAAAATTCTTTTCTGTCATCGCTCTTGGGTGCACCTCTGTTCGATCAAAGTGAACTCTGTGGCTTTTCTTCGTCTGCCGCTTAGTGGAAAAGATGCGCGTTATTGCCACTCTGGAATAAAGTTTAAATTAGAATTGTGCCGTTCTGTTCAATGTCGGCCCGACTGCATCTTTATTACTACTAGCTGTTGAGCTTTCTCCTTGTAAAGGAGTTTTATAAAAAATGGATATATGAAAGGAAAATTCTCAGGGGTTTTCAAAACTTAAATCAAGGGCTAAAAATTCCCTCGTCATTTTGCATTCCCATTTTTAACCCCTAACCTAAATCGACCACTGGGGCTAGGGTTTACGCCCTCGGAGAAGGGGCTTGACCAATTATAATCTCACATGGCCCTAGTGGACAATTTAGGAAATTTCCAAATAAAAAGGATATACACGCTGTCGGAGACAGATTATTCTAGAGATATTTTCCCACAGAAGTTGACCCAGGTGTTACGTGTCTTGTACATAGAACCTCATGCTAGCTGACTCTTCAGTTTGTCCTGTCCCTATGATGAAGTGGGAACCCGTCCTTCAACTTTACCTTAATAAAGGTCTTTAGCTGAAACGGTATCATTTTTATGGCAATGACTGCAACCACCCATCGAGACATCCGTCTCATTACATATATAAATATAAATAAATATATATATATATATATATATATATATATATATATATATATATATATATATATATATATATATATATATATATATATATATATATATATATTCCATACGCACTGAGAGAGGGTGTTGTTATGTCCATATTGCAACCTTGTATACGAAGAGAGGTTGAATTTTCACAATCCAGACTATATAACCCAAAATTGATGTTGTCACAATTTTTACCTCAACAATGATCCACATGTAAAACCACAGGGGGAAGTTAAA
The DNA here is from genome assembly GCA_032207245.1 of Pardosa pseudoannulata. Taxonomy (NCBI): domain Eukaryota; kingdom Metazoa; phylum Arthropoda; class Arachnida; order Araneae; family Lycosidae; genus Pardosa; species Pardosa pseudoannulata. Next base: position 120,905,783 of record CM063508.1, read on the forward strand.
GTTATATACCCACATATACATTTATGCATACATTTAAAGTCATTTTCATACATGTTCATACCTGTATATTCAACGCACGGTAAAAGCAAACTTTCGTAACAGCAACAAATTTTCTTTGAAAAGAATAAGGAAGAAAAATACATTCTATGGAAATGTTAATGATGCGTTGTAAACGGTTTCGAAAGAAATAGCGGGAGACAAATAAAGCGGAAGTGATTGCAAGGTTTTCGAAAAAAAAAATATTTCAGCCGTCTGTTTGAACTGTTGTCTAATTACAAGCAACGAAAGAAAAGAAATTTTCACGATTCTAAGAAATTTTGTCTCACACTTGCAAAATATATTTTTTTATCGGCGACCTTTATTTCGAAGTCAATCCTTTCATTATATATCAGAAAGGAAAAACATTGAACATAGATTAAATTCCAACCTTCTGAAGAAATATGTTAGTCGAAAAATGTCGGAAAAAAATATTTTGCTGATTACACTGAAAATACTATAAACAACCCCGATTTTCATGTTTTTGTATTTTTTTTTTCAAATATTTTATTAAGAAAAGACGAAAGCATGCGAAGACGTTCCAAAGATATATTAAAACAACTTCTATTTTTGTCTGTGATATTTTATTTGATAAAGGATACTCAAACACTTCAGAACTCTATTTTACAGATAAATGTAAAGAAACAGCATTATAGGCCTGAACTTTACACTTAAGAGCTAAAACATTATGACCACCTGCCAATAAAGAGTTGGCCCACCTTTGGCGCGCAACACAGCTTCAACCCGCCTTGGCATAGAGGCCACAAGTCCTTGGTAGATGGCCGGACGCAGATTATACCAGATGTTTAAACAACGGTTACGCAAGTCCGAGATATTGCGAATTGGTGGTCTTTGAACTCTGAGCTGCCGTCCCATAACACCCCGAATGTGTTCTATCGGATTCAGATCCAGTGAGTTAGGTGGCTAGGACATCAACTGGAATTCATCATCATGTTCCTGGAACCAATCCAACTCAATTTTAGACTTCTGACACGACGCGTTGTTCTGTTTGAACATTCCATTTCCAGCTCGAAAAACAGAGGCCATGTAAGGGTGCAACTGGCCCGCAGTGATGTTCAGATACCCTGTAGTATTCATTGTCTGCTCTACCCCAAGAGAAGCCCAAGAGAACGTCCCCCAAAGCATTATACCCCACCACCGGCCATTACAATCTGCCCTCTATCAAAATCGCTTAGATCCGCAGCCTTTCCCATCACACACAGAAGTAAGTAAAAGAATGATTCTTCAGACTCTCCAGCAGCAGTTAAATGCCACTTCCACCTGATCACGTGCCTTCCACGTCATCCAGGCGAGTTCATTGCAAAATGTAGGGGTGGTCATAATGTTTTGGCTCTTGAGTGTATATATGTTATATGCTACTATCACAGATGTCCGTGTTTAGCTACAGTAATTTTCTATGTATATTAATTTTAGTCAAGTTGTTAATTATTAGTCATTTGTTGTTTTTCGTGTAAAAATTCTGTAAATTTTCTCTATGAATTTAAAACAAATATCTAAGCGTATCTCTCGATGATAAGAAACAAGTGTTTGGTTTTGCAAGGGTGCACGTGCTCATGGATTTGATCTAGGTGGCGCAAGCGAAGCATGTTCCTGCTCTGACGGCACATCATCGTCAGCATTGGTCCAAGAAGCATCGGAATTGGACATTAGAAGAATGGAAGAAAGTTGCATGATCCGAAGATTTCCGTTTTTTGGTCCATCACATCGACAGGCGTGTGCAATACTCCGATTTCCACAGAAAACCCTGGCTCCTGGATCCACATTTGGACGAAAATAAAGTGATGGGGGGGTAATAAAGTGATGGGGGTCTAGGCAATGTTCTCATGGAGCACATTGGGACTCATAATTCCTTTATGATCATAAAGGAATCTACTATTTCATGTATCTACTAAAGATTAATTTTAATCGTCTCATTTTAAGAATTATAAAGTTAAGAAAACTGTAGGCATTATATAAGATATGTTAAATAAAACTGTGAAAAATAATCGTAAAGGCGATAATGCAATGTTTAATTTTGTGACCAAACCACAATAACATTCAGTTTAATCTAACTGGGTTTGATTTGATTTAGAGTGCTAAGGTCTACTTTTTGCAACACGAGGGCTAATGAGTCCGGGACCTGCAGCTTAAAGCCGATTGCGAACGGCTACGTACATCCATGCCTCTGTGGGATTCGAGCCCACGATCTCTGGTACCAATGGCCAGCACCCTAACCAATCGGCCATCGTTCGACTCAAGCTCGCTAGAGAATGACAACAATGCAACAAAATATTAAAATTATTTCAGGCATATCAAAACATAATTAATCGTGGTACAGTGCAGGAATTTGTTTTGAAGTATAAAGGAATTCATGGGGAGGCAGATGATATTCATATTCTATACCTCAAGTAATGAATAAATGCGATATTATAGAGCATGATGATATAATATAAAAATGTTTTAAAAATTGCCATTATGATAAAAGTAAGGATGTAAACCATGGCGTCACTTGTCAGCTTGAAAAATATTTACTGGTTATTTTATTTTTCGCTAAATTATGACGTCATGAACAATCTTCGACAAATTTACCGCTTTCGATTTAATGCCAGTATATGACGTTAGAAATAATAGTGTAAGACAATCGAAAACAGGAAAAGAATGAATTTCGAACTTTCTAAAGTGATCTTTTCTTTTCTGCGTTATAAAACATAATACAGTGTACTCAGCTTAACACTTTGACTGCCATGGCTATCATATGTGATAGCCAGTGATATTTCCGTTGAGACACTGGCTATCCGATATGATAGCCATGGTGTTTTAACACTTCAGGCCATGGCTATCAAAGATGTTATCAGTTACATGAAAATCGTATTGGAGTTTGATTGTTGGTCTCCCTACGATGTGTTAGGTATACGTGGTTTGCGCAAATTGGTATATGTGACGATTTTATGAGCTAAGTTTTATGAAAAATTAAATATTTGGAACATGCAACAAAAAAGGGAATATAATAGAGAGAGTTTGTTTTAAAATATTGTTTGTTTTGAAATATTGTTTTTATATATAGTTTTATGTTGGACAAATACAAATTACACAAAAAAAAAGTTTGGCCCCGTTGTGAACATTTGCAATTTTGGCTTGGCAGTCAAAGTGTTAATGTGATCAATTTGGGACACCATGATTTTGATAACAATAAACGATTGATAACAATAAACGATATGTAAAATTAGACAAATTTACCTCCCTCACCATTTAATTCACAAGTACTAAATTTCAAAACAAAAGGAAAAAACACACCTTATGTACTCTATATTATCTTTTAAAACTAAGAATTGTATATATAATTTTAAAAAATGGATCCATTGTTCACTGTCTACAAATTTTTCTAAGAAGCTCATTGATACATTGTTCGTCATCATAATCAACCTGTCATAGCGGTCTCAAATGTCGATCTTTTGTTTTAAAATCTTAAATCATTTCGCTTTCTCGCTGACATATCGACAAGCTGCAAGTAGCATAAAATGTGAATACGCTCCTCAGCTCCGATAATAATGTGTTGCCTTCTGCTTATCTGACAACCATTGAGCACCAACAAGGTGTGCGTATTTTTGAAAAATTTCGAGAACGTGTAAAACCCCACTCCTTTGTTCATTCCCTATTTCCCTAGTTTAAAGAGGAGAATTCTAGGAAATTCAACACAGTGAAGGGAAAGAAAAGAATGGGTTCCTTCTAAATATATTATGAATATTCCTTTGCTAGTTAAAATGAGGTTCGAAAACTGATAACATTAACCGATGTAACGATCTCATAAAGCGATATTTTTAACATACAGATGAATGGAGAAAATTGGGACCAAATGATTTCGATAACAATAAGCGACTGATAACATTAACCGAGATCACATTAAATGGAGACCAATGTACCAAGTTTCTTTACAATCAGACCAATAATGTGAGAGATATGGAACATACATACATACATACCCACAATAAATGATTTTTTTGTATATGATACTAGTGACGCAAACTGCTCTTTTGAAAAATAAAAGAGGATTAAATCATTGTTTGAAGCTCTATAGTCAACATTTCTCCTACAGAATGACTATATTTATTTACTATTTAAAGTTAATTCCGAAATGCAACAAATATCCATGGTAAGAATGGGAATCAAACCCATTGATTCCAGAATAAAAAGGAAACATTCTACTGGCTCGGTCATCTTCAACAACTCTAGATAATTGACGAAAAAAAAAGGAAATGTTTTAATGTTTTACTGCATTAATTATAGTATCGGTAACTGGTGTATTTTTTATTTAAATTATTTTACATCCGTCTCATAACTAGTGTCTTAAATTTATATTCTTTAATTAAAAAGATTTAAGGGGAGTTAGTAGATATTTGCCAAATAGAAAAATAGTAAATTCAATCTATTGGGAAGAATAGCCTTCAGCTATCTGTCCATAGTTCGCCATGATTTTATTATTCACACTAGGAAGGCTATTACAAACTTTTTTAAATTATCCTTTTCTGCAATATTCCATGATTTCAAAGGAATCTAAGTTAAATAGGAGAATCTGGTATTTCATATAATGGTAGGGAATGTTTTTAAACTTACTTTGTGTTGTTATAACATACTAGCATATAGCCAGTCATATGACGGATTGGTAAAATTTTTAATTTTATAGAATTGCAAAATACCCTATGTGGCAGGTAAAATTATGGTTTGTTTTTTCTGCTGAGAATTACCTGGCAACAAAGAACAATCGATGATTAATTTGCAGTTACCACATATGTATCTAATCTATTATTTAAGCCAAATATAAAAGAAAATTATTTACGTAATATTTAAGTTCAGTGATAAAACGCATGAAAATAATACAGATGATATTTAAATAATTTTATATATAAATAATGATTAAATGAAAGGGTTAAAGGAATAACGTTAATAATTCTAGAAAAAATTGTTATTTTTATCTATTTATTTTGTGATAAATTGATAAATATAATCGCCCGCTCTTAACCGCGGAAAATAGGGGTTGAAACAATGGCATTAAACGCTCGAAAAGGAGAGAAGGAATGGATTTCGAACGTTTTAAAGAAGACCTATTTTTCGCTGTGATACGAAGCTAATTTATTTTAGAATCGGATCGATAGTTTAGAGAAGATAAACTTTACTCGCTTTGAATTTTGTTAACCCTAACTCATCAAGAATCCAATATGGATGCCACTATCCATTCCAGGTCCAACCGCTTCACAAATTCGAGGGCAGACAGACTTAGGCTATTATTATATAGGGGATTATTAACGACTTTACTAGGCGCAATAACTTTGTCTAGATGTCTATTGTTCTCATTGCTCAGTTCCAAACGACTATAAATTGCCGCTGGAATTTATGGACCATTAAATAGAAATTCGTCAAGCAAAAGTCCCTTACGTGGAAAACCTCGTTTTCTGCAACTTATTCGGCAGCTTGTTTGCGTGATATAGCCGTATCTTGCGTGATTTTCCATGAGTATCTTCAAGACTGGTTCGGAGTAAAAATGTACCACTGGACATCCATTAGATAAATAAGTGGTGTCTTCTAGGTGCCCACATCCATTAAATTAATTGCACCGTTTACTCGAAAAGGAGAGACGCTTTATGTGATATAGTTGTAGGTCTTAAAACTGTATAACTTGTTTTCCTCTTTTCTTCTTATATATCTGAAGGTTGTTGTAGCAGAAAAGCAAAAATATTGATTTCATTATCTTACAGCTGAAGGTCAATCGTGTTTGAAAACCCAATCGATTCTACTTATAGAAAGATCTTGAGAGAGATACGACAAACAATCGCAGTATAGTGATATTCCCCAACGATCACCACGAATGAGGTTAGGAGATAAGCATTACTTAATACTAATATCAGTCAGTGGTGCATCCATAATACCATATATTACCACAATACCTATGAGTAAGAATAAAGTTGCAAAGTGAGAAATGGAGGACGTTCCAGATTCTAGTGCGAAAAGAATAAAATTTCTAATTGAGGCTCTTACTTTGACACTTACCTAGCAGAGAACAAATTTACATAAGAACATGGCATGTTCCTAAACACAATCGGATATCATTTACTAGGAAAATTAAAAATTAGTAGTAAATTTAAGTTTCAATGCAGATAACTTTATAAAATTTTCATATATTTTTTAGCGATTAACCCCTTCCGGTAAAATGACGAGTCTAGCTCTTCATTAGTTTTTCATTCCATACCGCACAATGACGAGCTACACTCGTCATGCGATTAAAGTTACTGTTAAATATGATAATTAATTTAGTTTAAAATTTCTAGTGTACTGAATTTGGCAACACTTTTATCACTTGTGAAAATCACAAGTCACTATTGCATATTGTTTACTTAGAATTTCTTGGTACAAGTCATTGCCAAATTAATGAGTCAGAATAAAAGAAAACCTACTAAGAAATGCCGTGTGTGTTACAAGAATCAAATTAAAAGTGAGACTACTTGGCGGTGTAAACAATTAAGAATTCCTTTGCACTTTGTTTTGAAAAGTACCACTAGCTTGAAGACTATTATCTGTATACCTTATTAATGTTTTGCTTTGATATTTTCTTAATTTTACTGTTTCTGATATTATATAACACTATGCAAAAAGTGGATTTTAATTAAGAATATGTAAGAATTGTAAAATGAAACAAGTTTTTTAAATAAAAATTAAATGGTTATTTCATGCACAGTTTTTCATTATTAAATCATACCGGAAGGGGTTAAAAGACCGTTCACTGTAGATAACGGTAGAGTACATATGATTATCATATAAAATGAGAGAAAAGTAATAGAGATAGATATTGAGAAATTAAGTAGCTATATATTGTAGACATAGTCGTGCAGTAAGGTCAAGAGAAATTAAAATCTGAATTTTAACAATTTTGATTAAGTCTCAAAAGCAGTCATTTGAGCGCTTTGGTAGTGTAGTATCACGCTATTGAAAAACTATTTTAATTTGTATTTGTTTATGCATTACGGATCGCTCTGCCGTCAGTGTTCTTTGCCATCTGAGGGATCCCCATTCCTCCATTCTCTCCTTTAGAAAAGACAGAGAGAGGGCTGTGGGGGATTGCGATTGACGTCTCGAGGGTCAAGCGTCGTTTGGTGTTGGAGAAGACGCTGGGAGTTGTTGTCCGGCGGGCGAGTATGAATGAGCCGTGCCGAGAATGTACATGATGTACATATTTGTATATATCAGAATAAATCTTTCTTTCTTCTCCATCTCATGTGTTCGATGATGTCATCCTTATGAGGTCTTTGAAGAACCCTGCTCTACCATAACGCTTCCAAAGTTATTTATTTTAGATCTGTGGCGTTACAGTAGGTTTAGTGCTAACGGGGTCCTTTGATTTAATGATATTTAGACAAACCAAGCATGATTTGAGCCATACTCTCTCGTATTAAGGATGTAGGTTGCACCTTTCGTTTAATAAACCATGACAGGGTGAAAGAAAGCTTTTGCTAAAGCGAACTCTTGTAATTTAGAAGCAGAAACCAAGTAGAAGACCCATAGGCTTAGCCTGCCATGCCCAGATATACCAGTTGAGAACATGGAGGACATGGTGACAACGAACGTATTTTACGTGCCCAATCACCTTGAACATGCACGGTGGATCTTAACCGGGCCTGTGCTTCGAACCCGCAACCTTCCAGCTACGAGATCGTTGCTTTGGCAGACTGAGCTACTGCGGTTCCCTCAGAGTTGTAAGAACGCTGAAGTCATTGTAAACGGCATAATCCTGTTTTAAGATAAAAACTTGCATAAAAATTTATTATACTATTACAAATATTTATTACGCATGACGTTTTTTAAAACAATTTTGTAAAGGAAAGTAGTACTTTATATTTTTTGCACTGGATTCTGGAGTGTCCTGCATTTCTCCGATCTGCAAAAAGAGACTTCTACATATGAAAGCGGTAAATATCACTAACAAGTCCGAAACACCTAATTAAAGAAAATTTATTATATTCATCTGTATAATAAAAAACACATAAGATTTGTCGGCATACCATGGAATATGTATTTTTATCTAGAAAGTTTTCTACTCACAGTAATGTCCCGGATAATGAGAAGTTTAAAGAAATATATTGAAGAATAGCTCTTTAACTTCTTTGTACAGTTCTATATAGCAAGATTAAGAGTAAAGTTGAAGAAAAAATACTGAGATTTAGCATTCTTATCTGTCTAAAATTTTTTATGCTTCATGAGCTGTTTAGAATGGTTATTAAGATATGTTAATTAAGGCGTCAACGTTAATTTTGAGAAGGGAATCAACCATTTTATTCTGATTCATTCTGACAATGATTATGCTCATAATTATGCAAGATGGTTTTGACTTTACAAAGAGAAAAAATAGGATAAAAGAGTTGACTGACCAGGATGGAAATAGAATTTTAAAGAATAAAATTAACCATTAAATCAATCCTACTAAATCAAACCGAAAAAGTCAGGGTTTCTCACAGAGTATCCCGCAGAACTCTAGAGTTTCACAACGACCCCCTGAAATTCCTCGATAAATTTTTATACACCATCTAAATTTTAAAGAAAATCCGTAAATTCATTCTTTAATTTTCTGCAGCAATAAATTTGATTGTTTTCGAACAATAAAAACTTTCTCTCAGCGTTAAACTCAGAAGTAGAAAATAAGCAATATGAGGATGTTACCCAACATCTTTACTCTCTCAGAAATTCTATGGACAAATACTTCCCTATTGAGCAACACGGAAATTTAAAAAAATATAGATAAAAAATGCCTTTGTCATAAACGAAAAACCTTCTTGTTTTTTCCGAGGAGTATGAATAATTTATTGAATTGACATAAGACTGCTCAGTATCATCATTTTATAAAATAATATCATGATCAGAATTCTGGTGTCGATTGAATAGAAAATATCCATAATTATCCGAAAAGATTCTGTCTGTGCTGCTATCATTTTTAATTATATATGTGAAACTGGCTTTTCTGCAAATTCCTAAACAAAAACTAGACACCGGAGTATGTAAATGCAGAGCTTAATATGAAAATAAAAGTTTCTTCAATGCAACCAAATTTAAAGAGCTTTGCGACAGTTCGCAACAAAGCCATTTATGCCATTTATACTTTTGCACCAATTTATCATTTTACTTGTATCATTTCATTTAAAAATAATTCTTACTTTCACGTATTGATACAACGGCTCTTGCTTCTGCGACCACGAGCTCAAGCCACACGGGTCCTCTGGGTAGTCCTAAAAGAGAGACAACTTCAGGGGTATACCTCTTTTAGGTATATACGCGTTTCAATCCCTCGGAGTTCACCTGTCTTGAGCTTAACTTTGTAGATTTTGCTCCTTACCGGGTTTGGCCAAAAGATGGGTGCTGGCCTTCAGAACAGGAGTTCGTGGGTTCAAATCCCACTATGGCATGGATGTTCGTAGCCGTTCGGAATCGGCTTTAAGCAGTAAATCCCGATCTCATTAGCCCTCGTGTTGCAAAAAGTAGACCGTAGCACTCCAAAACCAAACCAAACCTTACCGGGTTTGACAAAATTAATATCGGACCATAACGGAACTCTCGTAGGTCAATAGCAGCTATATAGCTGTTGTGGTTGCTGTCGTGGTGTACCGGTCTTCAGTTTGTTGTTGCTGTATGTCTTCGGATGG
>CM063508.1:120920498-120985498 GCA_032207245.1 Pardosa pseudoannulata
AAAAAATCGCACATTCTTCATCTAGAAAAGGGATCTATTAACTGGATCTATTGCTTTTTCAATATTGCAATCAACAGTCTGATGTGACAGGCCTTTAGACTCTTTTAAGGGTCTAAATTCCAGTCTTGACAATGTGTGATATCTTTCCTTTTGCGTAACCGTGGCGTGATATGTTTGATGCATATTTAGCAACCAACTGCATCGTTACCTGATGCGTGTATTTTGGGGGTAAACCAGATTTTCTGAGTTAGCAATCGTGATTCAGCAAGTCGAACAAAAATAATGAATTGCTCCAGGAAAAGAGGATGCTAACAGCTTTTTCAAATGGATATCATACACGAATGTTTTCCGTTATTTTATAAAGGTCGCATGATCAACCTCATGCAGATTTATTCTTACCTGAACGACATCTAACACATGTAGGTGTTGGAAATGGTAAGGTTATGAAGTGCTAGTTTCACTCCGTGGGTTCCCTACAACAAATGTTTTTGTTAATTTCAAACCTAGCTGTATCCCCGTGTTTTGCTATGGGGATTCTGTGTTTTAGGTCATATTAACGAACATAATTCGCAAATTAATTTTAAATGCAAACCATCCAGCAGTGTTCTTCGCAGACATGAATAGACTGTTACTACAACGAAACGGTACTTTTTTTTCGCATACAATAATTATGGCAAATTTTTTAAAAGATTTGTTTATCTTCATACTCCTCTAATGTCTCCCGATACTGTGAATGTAGGTTAAAATCACGTTGAATTCATTTAGTCAAACCATATGGTTATGTATAAAAAACAAACACACAAACGAACAAATATCTTAATTTTCAAAGATGTATAAATTAGACGATAAATATTTATTAGTCCGTGAAATGGACTCCGAGACTTTTATGAAAAGAATTTCTTGTTAATACCGGTGATACAATTTTCATTGCAACAAAAAATAATCGATAATTCAATTTAAAATTATCACATTTGTACCTAAACTATTATTTAAGCTAAATACAAATGAAAATTATTTACGTTATACCTAAGTTTAGTGATAAAACGTATAAAAATAATGCAGACGATATTTAAATAATTTTAAATAAGAAATGATTAAATGAGATGGTTAAAATAATGACGTCATAATGCTAGAAAAAAAATTTTATTTTTAACTATTTATTATGTGATAAATGGATAAATCTAATCACCTGCTTTTAACTGTGGAAAATAGGGCTTGAAAATGGCATTAAACGCTCGAAAAGAGGGGGATGGATTTGGAACGTTTTAAAGACTCGCTTTGAATTTGTTAAGCCTAACTCATCAAAAATCCAATATGGGTGCCTTATACATTCCAGGTCGAACCGCTTCATAAATTCCAGGACAGATGGACAGATAACTTAGGCTATTATTATAAAGGGAATTTAAGGAATGGTGTTTAAAAATTCTGAGGAAACCGATAATAATTTGTGTTTTCTTCGTATAAACGGTAGGTCCCGGTTTCATTAGCCCTAGTGCTGCCAAAAGTAGACCATAGAACTCCAAACCAAACCAAACCAATCTTCGTACAAACGAATAAAATTTATGCTAGGGTGGGGAACCTAAATTTTCTTTGTAGAAATGAATAATTCTAATAAATCAGTATTAACACAAATGAATAAATTAGTACATGCGAGTTATGGAAGTTTTATCCTGGAACGAGACAGGTTTCGTATAACTGAATATTTCGCATAAGTGAGTTTCGTTTAAATGAGTTTCCACTGTATATATATATACACAGCGAATGTATTGAAAGTACAGATCTATTGAGAACATTATAAATGATATCCCAAGACGCTTCTCGTTTCCTATTAATCAAAAGTTCTCGCTTTCTAGAAAGTGTCCCAAAGCGCCTCCAGTTTTCCACAATCGATATGACATCCAACCCATTTGATACCACAGTCCAGGCGTCCTATTTTCAGCCGGATAATAAACGAACTGCTGTAGATATCGTTTGTGGTTCTAAATTACGTTCGTAGAGAAGCGGGCGATTCAATTTTTCATCCCGGCTATCTCTTAAAAGGGAAGAGAGCTGGGGAAAACGAGTCTTGAGTGATTGCAATTTGTCGTGCATAGGAGAGAGGTCTTTTCCGCTGGGGGGTTGATGAGTGTCCATCAGATGTCGAGGAGAGGTGGGGTGCAGAGGGTGTGGCATCTTTCATCCGTCTCTTCTTTTTTTTTTCCCCGAGAAGGGCACTTTGGTCAACGAAAGCTTGGGGTTTCCCAGTAAAGCGTCACAACCAATGGAGGGGAATCGTATTTGAGTTAGCACACACGAGAGTTGGTGAGTCACGGCAGAAAATTATCGATATTGCAGACAATGGTATCAGCCATTGTTGAAAGAAGATGAAGTCTGTTTATCTTAGCCCACTGTTGAATGTTCTAGATTAGTTTTTGTTGGGTGTTTTCGATTAAATTGAAGATGTAGAAATGCATATCTGTCAAAGAAGACAGCGCATTGTCTAGACGAAAATTTTTTTCACTACTTTTTCCTTTATTTTATAATTTTTATTTATCCTTTACTTGATATTTTTTTATTATGTAACCCTTTCAAGTTCAAAATTTGCTTTTAGTTTAAAAAAAATGAGAATTCGACTAAATGAAACACGTATAACACACATATGTCACACATATTTACATATAAAGTGTGCATAGTAAAGTTATTGACTCACTTTTTACTTTGCAACTGTTGGATTTAAATATATCTCTCCAATTTTAAAAAGATGCTTTATATAAAATAGGCATTCCTTCTTTGGCATTTTAAAATTTAAATATTCAATTCTAACAAAGTTACAAAATCTAAATTTTCATACATTTCCCCGTTTTCTATCATTGCACTCAATAAAAATTGACACTCGCCGAAAGATGGCCGATTAGTTAGGGTGCTGGCCCTCTGTACCGGAGTTCGTGGGTTCGAATTCCACATTGGCATGGATGTTCGTAGCCGTTCGGAATCGGCTTTAAGCTGTAGGTCCCGGTCTCATTAGCCCTCGTGTTGCAAAAAGGAGACCGTAGCACTCCAAACCAAACCAAAAATTGACACTCGTCTTAACACATTGTATGCGAGACACGTACTAGTACGTTTTCTTACGATCGATACTTATGAGCGGGTCACGTACTAGCACGGGTTAGTGTAGTAACATGGTTTTTTTGTGGGTACAAAAATAACGGTTTATACAGGAAAACTAAGCCAAATGTTCTTGTCTACTACATAGATACTTGAAAAATTTAGACAAAAACTAGTTTTTACATCAGTCGATGCGGAACCACAGAACGGGAAAAAATTAAAATTATATACTACTATTTCTATTTGATTTTTCATATTTAGGATACTATTATAAATTTATCTACTAAAAAATGTATTTTTTGTTTACAAAAATCTTAATGGTTGTTATTTAAATATTTCTATTTATATATTTGTTTATATATTTCAATATAAAATATGAAAAGTTGGTCAAAAAATTAAATAATTTTTTATCTATTAAGATTTAAGTGAATAACTAAATTTAAACTCAAAACGCCCGCTCCCGGTGCAATTCTGCTGCGAAATGTACCCTCACATAGTGTGTTAACAATAAAACTAAAAGCTTATTTCTCTTATAAAACACTGACAGTAACATTTAGTTCAAAATTTGAGATAAAGACATTTTCTTCTTTTTTGAAGAAACAGATAAAAGATTAATCACAGTAATTTGAGGGTGAAATCAGGTTGCAAAGCCTCTTTTACGTTGAAAGGAGTAAGTGCCCTATATTATAAATGTCCATGAATATCTAAACGCAAGTGGACACTATATAACACTATATTTTTCAGTAAAATAAGCCTTAACCCCCCACCTCCCTGTCGCCGTATAGTTACAAAGTGATTTCAACTTTGATTTACTATAATTATTCTTTCCTCTAATACACTAGGAAAAGAAAAAATTAATCTTTAAGTTTTTATAGGTCGTTCGTTTTTTGTCATTAGAGGAGTAGATATTTTATGTTACATTTTTTAGAACGAGTTTACTAAATATAATGATAAATGAAAATTTTAATTTTTAAACTTAGGTATCCCCTAAAAATAATACTTATCTTATTTAAAACAATTTTTATTTGGAAGTATATGTCTATTACCATTGATAGCGAAGAAAAGCAGTATACTATGTACAGTATTCTACTACTACAGGATTATACTATGAAATGTATGCTACTACACTTGTATATAGTATATACAGTATGCTAATACTACAATATTATACTATGAAATGTATGCTACTACACTTGTATATACTATGTGCAGTATAATACTACTACAGTATTATACTATGAAATGTATGCTACTACACTTGTATGTACTATGTACAGTATAATACTACTACAGTATTATGCTATGAAATGTATGATACTACACTTGTATATACTATTACAGTATACTACTATTGCAGTATTATACTATGAAATGTATGCTACTACACTTGTATATACTATGTACAGTATAATACTACTACAGTATTATGCTATGAAATGTATGCTACTACACTTGTATATACTATTACAGTATACTACTATTACAGTATTATACTATGAAATGTATGCTACTACACTTGTATATACTATTACAGTATACTACTATTGCAGTATTATACTATGAAATGTATGCTACTACACTTGTATATAGTATGTACAGTATACTACTACTACAGTATTATACTATGAAATGTATGCTACTACACTTTTATATACTATGCACAGTATACTACTATTACAGTATTATACTATGAAATATATGCTACTACACTTGTATATACTATGTACAGTATACTACTACTACAGTATTATACTATGAAATGTATGCTACTACACTTGTATATACTATGAAGTATATATTCTACTACAGTATTATACTATGAAATGTATGCTATTATACTTGTATATACTATGAAGTATAGATTCTACTACAGTAGTACATAGTATACTCAGTACTACATAGTATATTATTGAATTAGTATTTCGCTGCCACCGACGCACTGGCGCGTCAGAGCGGCACCTCCTGGTATGCCGACGACGCACTAACGCGGCGACGGACTTTGATAAGTTATATGCTCTGTGTTTAGTGTGGCTTTGGAAATTGAACGGCGAGGTTGTTTCGGCACGTTAGTGAAGCATTATTTTTTAATTTTTTGTGGTTGGTTTTCAAAATTTTTGTTTGCATTATTTTTTTTACTATATCGTTTATGTGTTATATATACTTTGCTACATTAATTTAATATTTAGAGTTGATAGAAAATAAAAATGGAAACCGATATCAAGGAATAAAGACAAATCAATAAAGACTTTTATTATTATTATTATTAATTCGTCAGAACTACAGCCAATCGATTCCTCGTGGTCGAAAACCCCCGGGTACCAATTTTCACTTGGTTTGGACGCATGAGAAAAAAGTTTGCCCGCACCGGGGTTCGAACCCGGCCCTATCTGTAGCGCCGAACTACGTGACCTTAGCGCGTCAAAACCGATGCCAATCGATTCCTCGTGACCAAAAACCCCAGATCCCCAAGTTTACTACAGTTTATTAATTCTGGGGCGATTTTCGACTTGACAACCATTCCTCGTATTATAGTATAGGATAATGTTATATATTTATTTAAAAATACTTCTATTGTTTTATTTTTATTTGAAGTGGCATTTAAATATGTTTTTATATTAAAAATAATTAAGGACTTATTATCCTTATTAGTTATTATCCTTAAGTGAATAGGAAAATACTGTTACTACATTATATGCTAAATAATAACACAGCTCATAGTCTAGCCATGAGAAAAATAAAAGAGCTACAAAAAGGACTTACTGACATTAAGTATTGATTATTATTACATTCTATATTCTTTAACTCAGTATCATCATCAATATGCACTACTCAAGCAAAATTTTTGAATACATTTATTGAATTTTCAAATTTTACTGTGTATCTATATTATGATACTCTGTATCTATATTATGCATGAAAGATTTAAATAGTCGATGCAAGTGATTAATACAAATGAAAACACTTTAAAAAATAAAAGAAATTTTATAATAGTTTTGAACCTTGCTTGGAATATATTATCGTTCCATAATTCTGTATGCATTTGCAGTTTTCAATATTAGTAATCTAAGATTTAATTATTAACTATAATAAAGCCGGCTTCATTTCAAAAATAAAATTATTTCGTCATAAAAAATGGATTTATGGTTACATCACATTTTATTATCGCACAGTTGGGGAACTTAGACCTTGAAACCGCAAGCAGACTCCGGTTTTTTCTTGTGTTCCTTTCATAAACGTTAGCTCTGGTATTAACACATTGTATGCGGGACACGTACTAGTAGGTTTTCTGACGATTGATACTTGAGCACGGGTCACGTACTAGTACGTTTTCTAACGATTGATACTTCATCGCGGGTCACGTACTAGTACGGGTTAGTGTAACAACATGGTTTGTTTGTGGGTACAAAAATAACGGTATATACAGGAAAACGAAGCCAAATGTTCTTGTCTACTACATAGATTCTGGAAAAATTTAGGCAAATAAAAACTAGTTTTCACATTCGTCGATGCTGAACCACAGAACGGGAAACAATTAAAACTATTTACTCAATTTCTATTTAATTTTTCATATTTACGATACTACTATAAATTTATCCAATAAAAAAATATTTTTTCTTTACAAAAATCTTATGGTTGTTATTCATATATTTCTATTTATATATTTGTTTATATATTTCAATATAAAATACGAAATTTTGGTTAAAAAATTAAATAATTTTCGATCCATGGAGATTTAACTGAATAACTAAATTTAAGCGCAAAACGCCTGCTTCTGGTACAATTCCGCTGCAAAATGTACCCGCACACAATGTGTTAATTAAAAACTAATTATACAGATTATGACCAATTTGACAGTTTTTAAAACTATATTGTTGCTATGTTATTTTATAACTTAATAATTTTCTATTATAAGTCTTTATAATGTTATATATTTATTTAAAAATACTTCTATTGTTTTATTTTTATTTGAAGTGGCATTTAAATATGTTTTTATATTAAAAATAATTAAGGACTTATTATCCTTATTAGTTATTATCCTTAAGTGAATAGGAAAATACTGTTACTACATTATATGCTAAATAATAACAGGACTCATAGTCTAGCCATGAGAAAAATAAAAGAGCTACAAAAAGGACTTACTGACTTGCAGTATTGATTATTATTCCATTCTATATTATTTAACTTAATATCATCATCAATATGAACTACTGAAGCAAAATTTTAGAATACACTTATTGCATTTTCAAATTTTACTGTGTATTCATATTATGTGTATAAAACAACAGAAATAAATAAAGCATTTTTAACAGGGTAAAAAAAAGCGCTTAATGCCACGGCATCATAATAAGCAGATTTAATTATTAAAGAGTTATGCACGAGGGATAGAAAGAAAACAAATAAAATAATTAAACTAAACTTCTCGGCACAACAGTCCAACTTGGGGGACAAGGCCTACGACGTATATCTCCGTTTTCGAGATCATGGCTCTGGGGTGCAAAGCATATGTCCCGGTTTGGTGGTCAACCTTTCGCGAAACCCCCAGTGTGTAGTTAAGCATGCTCGGTCCTCAATTTACTATACTATTGAAGGTATTAAAGACTGAATCAACCTTGCCCAGCCCGGGAATCGAACTTCATGGTAGCGCAAAGCACTACCCATACACCACTGGGCTTGAAAATAATGTACTTTCACATAAAAAAAAAAAAAAAAATAGTTTTACAGACGTTTTCACATTGGGGAAAAAGGAGCTTTAAAACGCTTTGAATTTTGTTCGAATTAATAAATATGAACTTAATCTTTTGTATTATTTTTATACTGTAGTAGTCCCCAGCTGTGAATGTCTACTGTAGTGAATAACGTAGTAAATTTCATCAAAAGGCGCTTTGCGTTAGAAACCTTTATTAAAACACTGGTACCTAATTAAAATGAGTAACAATGTAAAAAAAACATTAAACTAAAAATATTATGGGGGATAGTATCAGACTTGTAGCTTGCAAGGTTACAATCCAGGAGAAGAGTCCCCTAGGTCTAAGCACACTGGATTCCGTAGGCGAGAGTGAAGAAAGCTCTGCTGACTGATGTTCTTCTGGCTTTGTATGAGTACTAGCTTCTCAATATAAAATAGGCTCCGTATGCGAATACTCCTATGTGTTATTAGGGTTATACATTATTAGTATTTATCGTTATTATCAGTGTAGGAAATAATTGCCAATTGAAATAAGTATGTAGAATTGGCGCTCACACTGCCTTGGGATGCGACGAAAACTTAAAATTAGGATAGGTTCCCAAATATCAATCAGACATAGGATTTATTTAGCCTTTGTTATATTATATCGTAATTTATGCACGTAATATTATTTTAATTGTTCAATATATACAGAATGTAAAAAGCATAATTTAATGCAGTTAAACCACAATATTTGATAAATATATATTAGTTACAGTATCACAAAAAAATAAATAAAAAAATAAGTTTCATGCTATAATTAGTAATTTTGTTTTCTTTAAACGATTTTGTTCGCTTTTCATTTTAAATAAATAAATAAATGTAAGTGAAAATATTTTATGTTCTAGGCTTTTGTTTATTTCTTTAAAAATAATTTTCCATTTTTATTGATGATGAATCATCAACTGTCAAAATACATTAAAAATACGTGTTGAAACCAAAGCGATCGTAGCTACTTAAGGATCAAAAAGCAACAATACACTTTCATAGAAATTATCGCCAAGTGAAAAAATGTACCAAACACGAGCGCATGCGCTGTGACGATCTCATAGGCAGCCTATTCTAGATCGAGCTTTTACATTGTATGCGTTGGAACTCCCACCCGCGTATCAGTGCTGGAAATTTGCATTAAATGGAGGCTTCTAACGAGCGATCAAAAGCCAGAATGCCCCAAAATAATGCAATAAATTGATAAAGCTATACAGAAATTACAATTATTTCCCAAAATCGCAAATATAGGTATATCAATTTATGCGATCTTGTTTATCACTGCCTAATTTAAATGGAATGCCGCGGTAGGTCTATCGCCAAAGTCGTCGATATCATAACCCGAGAATAATAAGTTCGGGCCTTGAGCCTGTCAAAGATCCACTGTGTTTACTGATGACGGCTGAGGCACTTAAAATAAGTTTATGGTCGCAATGTCCTCCAAGTTCACACGAACTTCTGGAGGTAGTAGGACAAGACAGTGAGAGTTTTGTGCTTGGTTTCTGCTTCTAAATTACGAGGACTTCGCAAGAGCAGTGTTACTCGTCCGTAGCATCGCTTAAGCTACACGTGCTCTTCGGGTGGTACTAAGTTTGTAAAAGTTTGGCAAAAAAATCTGTTTATATTGCCAGCTGAATTTGGAAAAAATCGGATGGTTTGTTGTTGTTGCAGTTTCTAATGCCACTTGGACAAGCCAATCTCGTAGGCCTGAAGCTACAAGAATTAATAAGGCAAAGAGTGAGCCTTTCGTTTAGACGACCACCGCTAGGGTGAAAGAACTTTTCTCTACGAGATCTTGTCGTTTAGAAGCAGTAGCCTACTCGTCATGAACGAATACGGCGGATGTTAGGTCGACTCGAGCCCCAAACCCGCAGCCTTACAGTTATAAGATCGTACAGCAACTCTGACATGGTTTTCATAGATGTAACAAGGAGTTACACTACCGGACAACGCCTGCGCGGGAGACTGACCGAAGGACGAAAGCGATGTCATTGACCCTCCCTACGACCCCATTAGACAAGAGGGGTTGCTGACACGGGTCAGTCGTCTTTGGCCCTGGCAACAGTAGTCATTGGATTTTACTCGACAGATTTGAAGGCCCCTTCAGTGGAAAAGCAGGCCAGGACGGACCGAACAGATAATTTCAGCAGAGGCAGGGAAAGTTTAACCATTTTTATATCTGAACATAGCGTCATCAACGGCAGGGAGTTGCTTCAACATTCCAGCAGTTAACGGCGTCTTCATATTGAGATTTAATATATTGTCTTTGCTTTACCAGATTATTCAAAAATAGAATTATAAATAAAGAGTCTGCAAAAGGATAAGTCTTCGCTCATTGGTATCTAGTGCCTTAATTTTTTTGTTATCTCAACAGGCCTGGTTTTAAGTCATTGGTACGTAATAATAGGGTTAAATGTGGAGTCTAAAAGTCAAAAAGATTCCCTACCTCTGCATTCTAGTAAAAGTGAATTTCCTAAAACAACCGATGCATGGGATTAATAAAGTTACAAAACATGCCCTCAAAAAGCAAACATACATAATATAGTTTTCATTATAGTAACTAAACTATTCGTATTTAAATACGAAGATTTAAAAAAACGATCTTATTTCCTCACACAGGTCTTTTCAGTCAATTTTATACTTTTAAAATCTAAAACTCCTCTTTTTAAGGAAATGACTTCGTAATAGAAAGTATAACCTTTACCAGACTATTCTCCGTGAAGAAAGACTAGACTGAAGCTCTAAATTATGCTTTATTCTCTTACGCATCAATCCTTTCCCTCCATTTAAACTTCCCCACTAGTTTACCTGGACCTCACATCTGGTTCCTAATATAAGAAGTAAAAAACCACAGGACTTCCTTGTACACCTATTCTATTATACATTTTTTTAAAATTTTATATGATACATCATTAGAATTATTATTTGCTTATTCATGCTTCAAAGTAGATTTCTTTTTTTTAAGGTAAATATGCAGAGCTAGTAGAGCTCAAATACTACTATCTGGCGGATACCAATTACCGATAATATTCGTTATGTAGATAATTAGTGATAACATGCAATCTATCGCAATTACGATACATACTTTAGTTTCTATTCAAGCGCACTATATAAAATTTTCATGTAAATATCTTGTGCAGTTTCCTTTTATTTAATGTATTTCTATGTATTGTATTTGATTGCATTTTTATGTAATGTACTTTAATGTTGTTTGTAATATTTTTATTGTATTTGAGCTGCACTGTATAATGAGCTGCTGTGAATTGTACAACCGGGGACATCCAAAACATCTCAAACATTGTAGATGGTCCTCATCGGTGTAGCCAGTATATACTTTAGCCAGTACTGTGAAGATCCCCCTTTGTGCAGATCTAACGGAAGAAATCATCTGATCGGGAGCCTCCTGTTTCGACCCGTCGACAATAGCGTTATGACGCCGTGTCTGGGATGTTGACAGTTCGGTTGAATAGGCGTTACGTCCCTGATCGGTCGCGGTAATGAGCCCAGAGGATTGGAGCGAGATTACAGAATCGGGACAGCCAGCGAATGAGAATTCAGCTAAAAAAACTAGCTGTAATATTAGCTGGAGTTCTCAGGTAACTGGAATCGTAAGTGACCAAAAAACGGTTCATTAAACAAAATATTTAAACTTTAGTACCACTATGATTTATGCAACAACATTATAAAAAGTTAATTTAGATTTTAAAGATTAATTTTTTAAAACCTGCTTTCACTTAACGCTGAGTTATTTAAACTTTTTTGTGTGGGGACCCCAGAATATTTACTAAAATATTGTGTGACCCCATTAGCATTGTGCAAATCCGGCACACGTGTGAGTGAAACTGTCAGTTTCTTCACTAGCACTTTAGTATATATGCTGCAGTTTTAGGTTATTAACTGTAATTTTTAATTTTAAGACATAGAACATTGTGAAAATTTTCAATAAGTAACAAACTTAAAAACGTAATACAATAGTAAAAATAAATTCAATTTTAAGATAAATTCAAACATTAACTATACTCTGTTGATTAAGTGTAGCTATTTGGAAAGTCAGTACTGAGAAAACCTCAGTGCGCATGTGTTACCAAAACACTTTGATCTTGCATATGCAAGGCCTTTGACGAACTGATAGTATCACTTGCAAAGCGAATAAAATGAACGTTTCTATTATAAAAAATATCGTAGAAAAGTTTTCGTATTTTCTTTTTCTGTATTGTCTTTAATTATTTTTAGATACATTGTGTAAAAATATTTGGTAACTGTAAAATTATTATATGTTTAAAAAATATAAAAATTGCTAAAAATTTTGGCGATCTCTGCTGCAAGTTCTGTCAAGCCAACAGGTATAGGGTCGTTATTAAAGTATAGAGGTAAAAATTATTTTCTTTCCAGTTGCCCAGCAACATAAAAAATATAACTAAACATAATAGTGTGAAGCGTCCATAATCAGTTACAATATTTAAAATTCATTTTACATACATTAAACAAATATGATACTTTGACAAAAAATGAGTTCAATAAGTGGAAATATGGTATACTAATACCTCATGCTATAAGGCAGGAAATGGCAGTAAAAAAATTCACAAGATTTTAAGGTGCGTCAAGAAATGACAACAAAAAAATTCACAAGATTTTAATGTGCGCCAGAAAATAGCAACAAAAAAAATCCACAAGATTTTAATGTGCGTCAGGAAATGGCAACAAAAAAAATTTACAAGATTTTAATGTGCGTTAGGAAATGACAACAAAAATATTCACAAGATTTTAATGTGCGTCAGGAAATGGCAACAAAAAAATTCACAAGATTTTAATGTGTGTCAGGAAATGACAACAAAAAAAAATTCACAAAATTTTAATGTGCGTTGATATGCAAATGATAACAACATTCGTTATAATAGGACGTCACGATAAAACTAGTCATAATGCTGTCAAGAATTATTAAAATTAATACATAAAATTTTCAAAATTAAACTTTCTTCTACGTACTCACAGGCGTAAAACTGAAAATTGTCAAAATGGAATCAGTCGTAGACAAAAGAGGTACCGAAATTTGAAATCCCAACACTGAACTTTTTCATGATTATACTATCATGATAAACTAGTACTTTCCTTATTTGATAGGAGGAAGTAAAAACGATCGAGCATGAAATATCCCTATAAAGAAAAAATGTCCAGCCATTAAGAAATCTCCTGCAAGGAATATTTGTGGGAAATATTTAGCAATAAAATTGTCTCGTACGAGAGATAATTACTATTTTCTATGAAACTGAGACGGATATTTTCCCAACATCTGTTTCATGAGGGAAAAAAAACCTTCACTTGTCAAATTTCGTTTTTCTTCTATTGTGGTTACTGTCATTCCAAATAAAAGGAGAATCTGTCAAAAGGATCTTCTGTAATCCTTGGCAGAGAAAATTTCTAGAAGAAAAAAAGCAAGAGATCTGAATGAGCATTTGGATATTAGATAACTTTGAATATTGAATCTTTTAGCACCAAAGAAATGACCTGAAGAAAGGTTACAAGTGCATACATACTTATAACCTTTCTTGGAAAAGTTATAAGTGCATATATGTAAACATGCACTTATAACCTTATAAGTGCATATTTACATATATTCAATTACACATTATTACACATTACATTACATTATTTACATACTCAATTACAATGGACACATTTACACTCGATATATAAAAATAGTATTGTAATTTGAATAATTATGTTTTTAGTGAATTAATTGAGCCTATTTATTACCTTTTTGTAACTTGCTCTGAAGTAAAATTTTGAATTTGTAATTAATTTTTTATAAAAAACATCCAATCGTTTAGTGTGAGGAATATGGAATAGAAGGAGTATTATGGAATACTGCATAAATATAAAAAAAAATTTTTTTTCAAGTAACAAATTTATATAAGAACTTATTCATCTGTTACTAAAAATGTTTCTCTCATAATAAGGCACTTAATGAATTGGATTGCAATGAAAAAAGTTATTAATTATTATTTCAAGTAAATCAAGTAATTTAAGTCATCAAGTAGTATTCCAAGTAATATTATGGAAGAACTATTTCGGCACCAATTAGAAAAACTATTTCAATTCCAAGCAATCATCTATATGGGAGAGCTTTATTACAGTAATTTTAAAGTTATATACATTATTTACATTAGAATAATACATAATTTTCAATTTTAGCTGCCGTGGTGCTTTTACCACGGCCAAGAATATTTTTGTGAAACAACCTTTTCATACATACATCGCTCACAGAGCCAAACTCAACATACAAAGAAATCGGAATTACAACAAAAAGAACGTTGGAGCTTCGCGCTCAAAGTTTACGGTTACAGTGAAAAAAAGAGAGGCTGGAAATGTTTCCAACATACAATATACGCCTGGTTTCACTCTACCACAGTTTCCTTCTCTCCACTTGTGACGTTTATTTGGCTTTTTTGCAGAAAAAAAATAATCTTAAATATATGATATAAAATTGAAATTATAAATTTTATTTAATAGAAATAATTAAGGTACTATAGAACACTTGATAGAAATGGCGAGCACTATGGGATATTAGTATTCCATATTACCATGTCATAGTGAAACAGTGTGACTGGACGAAAATAAAATAAAAGAAAAACGAAAAATCTGTGCAGCACGAATGTTTCAACCTTTTGTTATAATATCAATTTATATCAATAATATGTACTCAAATATTTCTCATAAATATTTAAACACTTACCTGGAAAAGTTTTAGATGATAGAAATAAAACAATGACTCATACTCAAAATAATATGCCACAAACCAGGCGAACCTGCTTGCAGGTTTGCCTGGTTTGTGCCTGGTTGTTTGTCGCCTGGTTTTTATATATACAATTTACATCACACGCACATCTCTCTTCAGTCCAATTCCTTCTTCAGTTTCTCTACCAGAACATTACAGATTCTCTCGTTCGGAGGATCGATACACCAAGTTTTTTGATCGCCTATTACATTTATCTTTCGTCGTACAGTTCAGTTTATGGAGACAGTTCTTTAGAAACTTTCTATGGTATTTTAGATGTAGAAATACTTTCTGGTCAATAAAATGCATCAATTTTATTTTCTAACAAACTTTTTGACAGAATTCAGAGTTTTGGTATGAAGCCAAATCGTGGTGAAGTGTTGTCCCCATAATGGTTTAACGGAATGTCACAATCTTTACTGTAAGATTTTTGTATAGCACCTTGATGAATATAGCATTTTGATAGCATTTTCCTGCGTTATAAATAACAGTTTTCAAATATTTCTGTTTCAACTGTCAAAATAATTGTTGTCAGAACTAAAAAAGAATAAAATAACCTTAATATATGATTGTGCGATAGGAGACAGGTCTATAATTTATACTTTTAAAAAGTTAAAGTGCTTGAAGTTCGTGGAGAGAAACAATTTTATCACTTTTATTTGTCATATAGAATTCATTTTTTAAGTTTTTATATGTAGATTGATATTATAAATTAAAACTCATAAGCTGTTTTATAGAAAGAACTATACTCTCGTTTGGAGGATCGATACACCAAATGTGGAATACCGGTTTCGAAACTCAACTCAATTATAGATAGGTAATCCTAATTCTCAAGACTCTAATGACGTGCAGACTGTTATCACAACCACATTATTTATTACTACTTAACATTTAATATTTACATTTATACATTAAAAACGTTTTATTACTTATGATACGAATTTGGAAAAATGATACTCTCTAAACTAAAGCTATATATAGAACAACTCACTTGTTGCCAAATTTAAAATTACAAAACACAAACATTAATATTAAAATTCACAGTGACGTTAAAGGCGTGTAATACGTTTCACCAAGTCTTTTGATCGCCTATTAGATTTATCTTTCGTCACACAGTTCAGTTTATGGAGACAGTTCTTTAGAAACTTTCTATGGTATTTTAGATGTAGAAATACTTTCTGGTCAATAAAATGCATCAATTTTATTTTCTAACAAACTTTTTGACAGAATTCAGAGTTTTGGTATGAAGCCAAATCGTGGTGAAGTGTTGTCCCCATAATGGTTTGACGGAATGTCACAATCTTACACTGTAAGATTTTTGTATAGCACTTTGATGAATTCATGCGTGATAAATAACAGTTTTCAAATATTTCTGTTTTATCTGTCAAAATAATTGTTGCCAGAACTAAAAAAGAATAAAATAATTTTAATATATGATTGTGCGATAGAAGTAGGCAGATTTATAATTTATGCTTTTAAAAAGTTAAAGTGCTTGAAGTTCTCTGAAAGAAACGTTTTTTATTACTTTTGTCATATAGACTTCCCTTTTTAAGTTTTTATAAGTAGATGGATAATATAATTAAAACTCATAAGCTGTTTTATAGAAAGAACTATAATCTTATCAGATTCAGATTTATTATTATTTTTACTTGATTACGATAACTCGTTCTTCTTTCTGTTGATTGCAAATTGCAATATTTTCATGATGAAAACTTATCATAACGAGTTCTATGCTCTTCATAACGTGCGACTGCTCTCGCCATCTATTGACGAAAAATGAAAACGTTTCCTATACATTTAGAAAATTTAATATGCCTTCGCAAATAATTTTTATGCTGTAATTTTTTTTATGCAAAAAAGAAAAATACAGTAGTGATTTCAGTACTGAAAAAACCTACACTAAGTCTGCATTAAAATAAATTAGTATTGTTTAAATTTATATAATCATATCAATTTTTATTTCATTCATTTAATAAAATAGTACCACCGAGATCAAATAATTGTCCTAGAGAGCTTTTAAATTTTCAGGAGAACAAATGATAATAAAAACAATAGAGAAAAATATATCTTGAAAGAGATATTCTGGCAAAAAAAATTCCATATTTTGAATTTAATTGTCTTTTATTATGATTTGACTTATTAAATTTTAATTTTATAAGTAAATCTTTGGAAGATATCTATTTAAACTTATCTAATTTTAATTCTGATTAAACATTTCTACAAATTCAGCGAAAATTTTAAAAACATCACTTTGGATTTTACAAATACCACCTAATAATAAAATTAAACAAGATTTTCATAAAATAAGAAAAATAAACCAAAGAAAAAATATATATATTAAAGTAAGTGTAAAATATCAAATGATGAAATTGAATATTTTAAAATCAACTTTATTAATTTAACTTTTGATCTGCAATAATTTCTCTTCCCAGGCCTGGCGTGAGGTTAATTTTCTTGTGAGAGCAAACAAAGAAGCTGTGGGGCACCTTTTCCTAAAAAAAGATTATTATTATTATTATTATTATATAATTTTAAATGGAAAATGAAGTGGGGAGACAAAATTTTTTTATTATATACATACATACATATATATATATATATATATATATATATATATATATATATATATATATATATATATATATATATATATATATATATATATATATATATATACATGTATATACATATATATTTATATATATGCACACGTATACATACATATACACATATATACATATATATATAAACATGTATGTACACACACACACGCATATATATATGTATATATATATATATATATATATATATATTTATATAAATATATATATTTATTTATATATATTTATATATATATATACACATATATATACATATGTAATATATACACACACACGCATATATATATGTATATATATATATATATATATACACATGTACATATATATATATACACGTATATACATATATTATATATATACATATATATATATATACATATATATATATATATATATATATATATATATACATATATATATATATATATACATATATATATATATATATATATATATATATATATATATATATATATATATATATGTATATATATATATATATATATATATATACATATATATATATATATATATAATATATATATATATATATATATATATATATATATATATATATATATATATATATATATATATATATATATATATATATATATATATATATATATATATATATATATACATATATATATATATATATATATGTATGTATGCATATGTATATATAGGTCGTATCCCAGTTTGTGGGGCCCCAGTTCAGTGAGCACGCCAAGCGTGGATGATATCGCCAAATTCTAGAACTCAGTTTCTGGGAAACCTTGCTCTTCTTTTCGGACTCTTACGCCATCCCCGAAAAAGGGGGGGGGGGTCAATCGGCACCTTTATTTTATGGTATGCGGTGGGAATAATACGTGATTAGAATACCTTACCGTTATTGGTTCTTGTAACTAACAATACTTCAAGACCGCTGAGTTTGGATTTTCTAGCGTACATTTTGAATCCCTTGTGGTAATTTTTTATATACGATTTTCAAAGCATATTTTGAATAATAAAAGGATTGAAATGTCGGGCCCCTGGAACTGGGATTGTACCGGCAAAAAAGGGAGAGAAATACCAAGCATTGTATTTGGAGAACTCTTCAAGTAGTTCGCCGATATTTATTGACTGCGCATCATTTTGTATTGACATCATTGTCGAGGCATTCCTTGTCTTAGCATAATCGAAAAAAAGAATTCATGTACTCGATTTATGACCCGAATCCATGTTTATACTCTTATACTCAGACTTTACTACTCTCTTTTTAGTACTTGAGTACTTTCGATTCCAATATTGCTATGTGATTACAGCAAACCTCAATTGTTTATATTGGATTGATTCAATATTTTTTAAAAATTTCGAGCTTTTGCCAGTTGTGATTTAAATCGGTTCTGCGAAATCATGTGTGCGTCGAACTTTTGCTCATGCCACGCGCCGGCCTTGGCTATTCCAGATAATTTCAAAAACTTGCAAACAACTGAAGTTTTTAAAGAAATTTCAGTAAAACTCAGTCCGGCAAAACAAGAGAAATTCTCCAAGATTCAATATGAGAGACGCTGAAAGACCTTACCAAGGTCAGCTTCAAAGCATCTGTTTAAATGGAGAATGTAGCAGAAAAAAAATTCAGTAATTCAACCTCCGGACGAAAAAGACCAAAAACATATTTGATCATGAATGCATAGTAGCCAATCGTGAATTTAGAACGCTCACAGCAACTTCCGAACCAAAAGATTGGAAATTCTATACGGTTTTTGGTTTCGTTCTCATGTCAAAGCTATAAAAACAACTTACTGTCTAATTAAAAGCTTAATTAGACTGTCATGAAAGATATTACCGTCATCTCTGATAACTTCTTGCCGCTTATCGGTAAGACTATTATTTTAAGCACTGACATGGTCCAGGAAAATCCCCTTTTTACGTGTAATAGGAATTTTAAGTACTAAGTCTGTTAATTTTAATACACTGTCTACCAATAAGTATTTGGACACCTATCCAAATGACGATATCTGAGGTCTTCAGGTACGTCACGGCCTTCTCCAGTATACATCGTGCAGAAAACAGCATCGGCATTAGTCGCATGCAAGATGCCGCGCAGTTCGGAGCTCTCTGATTTCGAGAAATTTATAATTATCGGGTATCAAAAATGTGGCCGATCTTTAAAGGGACATATCTAGCGATCTGAATTACCCAAACTCGACAATGGCCTATGTGATTAAGAAGTGGAAGGTGAGCGGTGATTGTCGGAATGTGCCCCGAGTCGGCAGACCAACGAAACTGGGAGAAAAAGACCAACGAGTGCTGTCCAGAGAAATTCGGAAAAACCGCATTCAACCGATGGCCCTTAACCGCGAGAAGTTTCAACAGGCATCCGGGAGTATTGTTTCAATTAATACCATCCATAAGGAAGCACATTTGCTTGGTTTTCATGGTCGTGCTGCTGTCCATAAGCCTTTGATCACGAAGTCCAACCGCGCTGCTCGGTTAATGTGGTGCAAATCACATCGAAATTGGACCTTAGATCAGTGGAAACGGGTTCTTTGGAGCGACGAATCAAGGTTCAACCTTTGCCATTCAGATAGCAGGGTCTGGTTCTGGCATCTGCCTGGAGAACTTCTCCTGCCAGAATGCATTGTGCCATCAGTCAAGTTCGGCGGAAGTGGAATTATGTATCTGGGGGTGTTTCTCTTGGTATGGGACCGTTGTTCCCCATTCATGGTAAGCTCAACGCCGACACTTACTGCACTATGTTGGATGACAATGTGCTTCCTACGCATTTTTACGGGTTGGACCCTGTACCAATGCAGCATTCCATTACTATATAAGTGGAACGTGCAGTTGTAGAGTCCCATAAACTGTTTCTCGAGTGGTTTTGAGACTTTGATAAATCGTAAAGTTCGGAACGTCCAGAGTGGTCTGTCACGTGTGTTTATACCTCTTGTGGCCAGGCCCTCATAAACTCAATCTCAAGGGGACTATATGACGTTATAGAACCAATAAAGTTTGATCCAATAGCACTGCTCTTCAGATTTTGACATTACCCGAACAGTTATTGGATCATAAACTTTAAGTCATCTGGAAGCCCTTGAATTCCTTCTCTAAGTGATCCTTCAAACTACTTCAAGGGCTAAGCTATATATTCAAGAATGGACAGATGAGAAGAGAGAGATGTGAGCTGAAACTTAACTGTTTATTTGTAGCTCCCGAGAGAGCTTAGGCCGAGGCCTGTTACTTACTTCTCCGTGTAAAAATTATGTTTAGTGTGTAGCTGTGTAGTGTGTGAGACGTCGAATAAATGTTAAATGTGTAAGCTACCGTCTTTTCATTTTCCATCTGACGTCTGTTTCATTCGACTACGTTACAACCCCTGTTACTTTCAGGACGACAATGAAAGCTGTCATGTTTCGAGGTTAACCAAGGCTTGGTATGGTACCAATGGAGTTCATCGAATGTACTGGCCTGCCCAGAGCCCAGACCTGAACCCGTCGAGAACCTCTGGGACGAGTTGGAACGCCGAATTAAGGGGTGCATTACCAGTTCAAAATCGGTAAAGGAACTTGTATGTCTACTTCAAGCCGAGTGGAAGACAATACCAATAGCTGTATTACAAAGACTTGTGGAAAGTATGCTCCGGAGGGTTCATGCTTTAATTGCCTCTCGTGGAGGCTCTACCAACTATTTTTTTAATAAAGTTAGTTTTTCTTTTCTATCACAGGTGTCCAAATACTTATTGGTAGACAGTGTCTATTTCAACAAAACATTTAATACCAATTAATTATCAATTATCTTAATACCAAAATTAATACGAAATATAGTTTAGCACTTTCCTTTTATGAGTATACGAACGAGAAAGTTGAGAAGAGGCTCCTCCCTATTTTTTCTTCATCCTTGTGTTTCTGAACCGTTAATACCACATTTTTATTTTTTTCAAAATAGAAAGAGAAGAGGGAGAGCGTACGTTCATGCCTTATCCATTTGTAATGTATATCAATCACTTTAATGGTACTTTTTGCAGTGTTTGCTTTTGCCGGTCTTCAACTTGATAGGTAGCAAAAGTAAATGAAACGTGTAGAAAAAAGGTGGAGGAGAAAACTCCGAAAATGCGGACACACCCAATCCCTTATGCTTTGATTGCTTTTACGATTGGAGTCTGAACGCAGGGGAGGCTCTGAGGCCGGACAACCCAAACCCTGTCTGGTACGGCAAATTTTAGAGGAGGCATTTTGGTCGAATTTGAAAAGATTTTTTTATTAGGAAAATGCAATAAATATATCTTGTAAGAATACTTTATAGCTTGGAAGATTTGAACATAATTATTTTATATTTTTTTTCCCTGAAATATAAACATCGAAAACATCGAGTACACATAATCATAGAACGTAGAACCCATATATTTAATTTATCCGTCTACGTTGAAAAAGTAATAATAAGCTTATTATACCCATAAGTAATGAAAAAATTCTTTTTGTTCCGTACTCCTAATGATATATTCTCTCACTATTCACTATAATCGAAAATCCGAATTTTCGGTAGATTTTAGCCAGCTTGAAAGTCTACCATCGCCTTAAGGTATCCGTCTACCTTAAAAACGTCATTTTTTTGCCAAAAATTATAATTTTTTTTTAATTTCTCTACTAGCATATAGCCCGTCATATGAGGGGATGAGTAAAATTTTTAATTTTTCAGAATTGTAAAGTACGCTATGAGGCAGGTAATAAAATGGTTTGATTTTGGCTGAGAATTATTTGGTTCACGCACAATAATTTGATTATCTTTACTGACCACATGTTAGTTGCCAACTTTAATTTATCTTGGCATATTAGGAACTGCAGAGGTTTTAATATTAAAAATGATTATTTCGGGGTATATATGAAGGATTTTCAAAATTTAGAGAATCGATTGCAAACTGTGTGGTTATGTATAAAAAACAATCATACAAACGAACAAACTTCTTAATTTTTAAAGATATATAACTTAAAAGCTAGATATTTATTAGTCCATGAAATAGATTCCTAGACTTTTATGAAAAGAATTTGTTGTTAATAGCGGTGATAAAATTTTCATTGCAACCAAAAATAATAGATAATCAAATTTAAAATTATCACGTATGTACCTAATCTATTATTTAATCCAAATATAAAAGAAAATTATTTACGTAATATCTAAGTTCAGGGATAAAACGTATGAAAATAATGCAGACGATATTTAAGTAATTTAAAATAAGAAATGACTCAATGAGATGGTTAAAGGAATGACGTCATAATGCTATAAAAAAAGGTTATTTTCATCTACTTATAATGTGATAAATTGATAAATTTAATCGCCTGCTCTTAACCGGGGAAAATAGGGCTTGAAATAATAACACTAAACGCTCTGAAAGGGAAGGGGTGGAATTCGAACCTTTTGAAGACGACAGTATTGTTCGCTGTGATATGAAGTATGTTTATACCAATTTATTTTAAAATCGGATCGATAATTTAGGAGAAGATAAACTTTACTCAATTTGAATTTTGCTAATCCTAACTCATCAAGAATCCAATGTACGCCTCTATCCATTCCAGGTCCAACCACTTCATAAATTCAAGGACAGACGGAGAGATAACTTAGGCTATTATTATATAAGGGATTGTAAAATTTCAACTTTTAGACTTCTAAATCTGTTTTTGTTTTGTCTCTACTGCATTTTAAAGAAAAGTTACATCTATTTAAACATCAGTGACAGCCGTCAAAACAAAACGGAAGTAGCGACTTCGGATCTGGGAGTTGTGAATTTAAAGCCTTAGAGAGCATTTTTTTGGACAAAACTTTCATGAAGATTAGTTTAAACATTTTTCTAGTATTTTTAATAATTAGCAACTTAGCAATTAGAAAGTTTTGACGCAAGAAAGTGTGGGGAAATTTTAAACATGTATTTTAATTTTTTAATAGTTAAAGTTGCTTTCATACAATTCAAATGCGTTTTTCTAAGAACGGTATTTTTAATAAAATGTTGAAACTTGAAATGGGATTTCTCAAAAAGTTCTTAAAATATTTTGTTGAAAATTATTATGAATGCTTTTGATAGTATTTACTAGGGAATGACCTAAAAGCTTTATATTTGGATAATTTTTAATGATGTTACACTCATAGTTAGATATAAAGGTAATGAAAATTCGTTAAATATTCGATGTGTATAATTTTGAAGGACCAAAGTTTTTTACCAAATGTAAATTAAGCAAATATTTTAGGTGATTCACTAGTCCAGTGTATAAATAATGTGTTGCATCAAAAAATATTGAAATTAAAAAATTAGACCCGATTTCTTTACTAAATTTTCTTCATTTTTCAGAAATTTTATGAAAACTTCTCCAGGAATAAATTTTTTAAGTGCAATTCTCTATGATAATATAAAAAATAAATCTAAAAATGTAAAAACATGAACTAGTTTCTACGTTTAAAGAAAAAAGTTCTCCGAACGTAGACGGATACCTTAACATCACAACATCATTATTACTGTTTGCCACCGTTGCCAACAGGTAACAACAAATACACCGTTGCCAATAGGTAACAACAAATAACACATGATACTAATAGACATGGTAGATGATTACAGATTGAAATGCCAACCAATGCCAAGTATTTTATATTTTTACACTAAATGAATCGATTAATCCCTTGGAATGTAGATCTGATTTAACGAGTACCCATAGAAATTATTTTTAGTTTTCAGCAATTCATCTATATTAGGGCTGGATGATATCAGAAATTTAATATCGCGATATATACCCAAATTAATATTGATGTCATTGATATATCTCTATAATACTTTAAAGTAGAAGTGTACAGATGTCATTACATATGTATAAATAAATAAATATATATATATATGTGTGTGTGTAATAATTATTCCTCTAGTCACAATAATTATGTAGCCCCTATTCTTTTTACTTGTCTGGGCTACTGGGCAAGGAGAAAGCTAATCCAGCTAGCAGTAATAACGAGCAATGCAGTCTAGCCACATTGAAGAGAACGGCATAAGTCTAATTTACACTTTATTTCAGAGCTGCTAAAACGGACATCTTTGCTAGCCAACGACAGACAGGAGAAAGATGCAAAAATCACTCTGATCGAACAAAGGTGCACCAAAAAACGAAGACAGAAAGAATTTTCCCACTTACTCAGCGAATTTAAGTGCAAGATCAGGAAAAACGAGAAGCCATTTGCCGGCGAGAGCTGGGAAACGTGTTGAATAGACAGAAAATTTACATCTTTAGGATAGAAAGCTTTGGGAAGAATTTTAAGTCGAAGACACTCCTTTGATTAAAACATTTAAAGGCTGGGAAAAATATTTTAAGGAATTAGAATGGGAGAGAGGAGATTCTAAAAGAAATATTAAAGTTAAATAATTTTGGTATATTACACACACACACACACACACACATATATATATATATATATATATATATATATATATATATATATATATGAAATATTTATTTATTTTATTTTATTTTAAAGAAATAAAATTTTTTGGATTACTATTTGATCTTAAGAATTTAGAATTTTGAAAGATAAAAACAACTTTTGAGGAGTAATTAATTTTAAAACTTACAAGAAAAAAATTTGATGCCCAAATATAATTTATTTAGGTACTGAACACAATTGTTTATTCAAATTAGAAACCTTTACTGCTAATTTATATTGTTTATTTATCCAAAATCATATTTCTCCTAAATCGAAACTAAATTTTCTAAATCCTTTCATTAGTCAGCTGATCTTCTGTACCTTATTCCTCCAGTCCAAATTCCACTCCCGGCAGGAATGTTCTTAGCCGTACGGAAGCAGCTTTAAGTAGTAGGTGTCGGTAAATAGAGCTCGTAGAACAGAAATAGTAGACCGTAGCGATCCAAACCAAAACTGTTGCATTGGTAAAATATCCCGCAGGTGAAAGCTTAATATGACCTACAATTTTCTCAGCGCAGAGCTGATAAGTTATAAAATAAACATCACTCGTGTATTCTACAAATCAGTCATACATATTAATTAACAGATCAGTTTTAAATTTTCTGATCACTATATTCGAAGTATTTTTAAAAGCTATTGTATTCTTAAACAGAAAACACGGCAAAGGAAATTATTTAGCAATATTTTTCTACATTACATTTTAGTTTTTTTTGTAATTCTAGTAATAATGCAATTCTAGTTTCTGTATATTATCTGGGAGAAACGACATATTTATATAGCTAAAAAATTTGAGTTTCAATAGAAAATTATTTATTTTGGTAATTTATTTTAACTTTTTTTTCACAAACTCTCCGAACACAATAAATATTCCTTCTGAAAAATTTAGTTTTCTAAATTTAATGAAGATATTTTTAAATAAATTTATAAGAATAAAAATTTTGTCGATCCATTGAAGTTCAGTAAAACAAAATTCGAAATTAATAATGAAATAATTAATAAATTATTAAAAATAAACAATTACTTAACATATAAAATTAGATCTTAATTTCTAAAAATAAAAAGCCAGCTCTTAAATGGAATTAAGATTCTGATATTGTAGATCATGGGCATATTTCAAATGGCTCCATAAATTAGACGTAGCATTCGAAGAAACTAGACCTAAATTGCAAATCGATATATTTTCACTGATTATTTTGCCAATTTCAGCTCCGAGAAATAAATAAATAAATAAAAAAAATTGCCGAACATAACTTTTTGTGACTATTATTTTATGAAATTTTATGATACTTTGGGCAATCAGTACGATTTCGAGCAATCGATTTTATCCCGATATTCACCAAAACACCATATATCCGATAATTGTAGAGCGAGCAAATAGCAAGCTATCGAAATACATATCACTGACTATTGCAATCAAGTAGTCAAGGTAAATTACGTTGATATATCCCGATATTTTTCCAATAAACCACTAGAAGGTGCGACGATCAACCGAGTTCATCCTCGCCTATCGCGAGCAGTGAATTACCGGTCTTTACCCGACTGCTTCGTTAACGGGATATATTGGGATATACTACTGAAGATCTGGACGGAGATATTTATGTGTAAATTTTTTGTCTTCTGTTTGGGTCAACTAC
Organism: Pardosa pseudoannulata; assembly: GCA_032207245.1. Lineage (NCBI taxonomy): Eukaryota > Metazoa > Arthropoda > Arachnida > Araneae > Lycosidae > Pardosa > Pardosa pseudoannulata. Next base: position 120,946,764 of record CM063508.1, read on the forward strand.
GCTCATCGGATGTCAAACGTATGCAATAGCTTTAAATGTATTATTTTATCTGGAATATTAAGATACCTTTTGACGATCCACTTTATCGCGCTCGAGGGAAAAACAGTATCGTTGTCGGGGATATATCGACAGAGAAGAATTTTATTGTTATCGTGATACTTCAAGTATTTCAATATTTGACAATATATTGATAAACAATCCAGACCTAATTTATACACACTTAAGAGCCATTATGATCGGTTTGCCGTGACCGAAGAGCTGCGACAGCCAAAATTATCACCAGATACAACAGTGGCGACCCAGTGTTTCTCAACACATTATTCAGCTTACATTGCTACGTATGGGTCTACCCTGCATGTACGAAGCATGTTCCTGCTCTGATGGCACATCATCGTCAGCATTGGTCCAAGAAACATCGGAATTGGGCATTAGAAGAATGGAAGAAAGTTGCATGATCTGAAGATTTCCGTTTTTTGGTCCATCACATCGACAGGCGTGTACAATACTCCGATTTCCACAGAAAACCCTGGCTCCTGGATCCACATTTAAACGAAAATAAGGTGATTGCGGGGTAATATGGTGTGGGCAATGTTTTCATGGAGCACATTAGGACTCATAATTCCCTTATGATCTTGCATGTATCTACTAAAGATTACTTTTAATCATCTCATTTTAAGACTTATGAAGTTAAGAAAACTGTATAGCCATTATATAAGATATGTTAAATAAAACTGTGAAAAATGATCATAAAGGCGATAATACAATGTTTAATTTAGTGACTAAACCACAGCAACATTCAGTTTAATCTAACTGGGAATCAACTTACTGTAAATATTGAGAAAGAATTTATTTTTCTTCTATCCAATAAATAAATAAGTTATATATGATCTGAAGGTAATAACGCTCTTACAGTTTTTTTCTTGAATCTATCACTGTGTTTTTAAAATTAATTTTTCAGTCTTAGGGTATTACCATATTGTGTTCGAGATATGTCACAAGCGACTTCTGCGTCATCATAATGTTAGAAGTCCTCATAATGACATCAGAATTCGCCAAAGATGGGAATTTATGGTTACAAATTCCTATCTCTGCCGATTTCTGGTAACTTATGAGTCGAAAGTCACCTGTGACACATCTCGATTGTAATGTGGTAGCACCCTTAATTGCATTTTAAGAAGCTTCTAACAAAAACTGTCGTTTTTAATATCATTGATATCGAAAATATTGTAACTGTATGTAGAAAAAATGAAATAAAGAAATAAAATGTGAACGACAGAGATAAAATTGTTTTGGTTTTATCCTGATGATCTGCTTTTATTTTATCTATGGTTTAACGCATAACGCACTATAAGGGTTTAACTTCAACTTCATCATTTCCGTTTACATTAGTTTATTTTTGTGGTGACCGGCTGGTTTTGTGTTTATGTTCAACATTTATTTATTGTTTTTTGCTAAATTGTTTGCAAATCATTTTTAAATATTAATTTTCAAAATCAAAATGTTTTTATTGGTTGAAATGAAAGATACAATTCGAATTCCTCCTTGGAAATTTACGAATTCATTAAAAGATGCTATTTCGGACGAATTGCGGTTGAAATTTGCTAATAAAGTTAGTTTTTACTGTGTATAGTTAGAATTTGAACCATTCTTAGTGTTTACATTTATTTGTAACTAAATGGCTGGTGTTGCTGGCATCAAAATAGCACGCCAGTATATAGTTATGTACATTATGAGATTTTTGTGATTTTATCCTCGTTTCATATAACAATATTTTTCTTTTTTCTAAAATTGTATTTGATTACTACATTATTATTTACATTGCCATTTTTTGTTTAATAAATTATCATTAGATTTTATTATTTGTTTGGCAGTATACTAAGGTTTTATTTTATAGGTGGTCCTCAATGTTGGCCTGTGTATAGCGTTGTTTGAAATTACAAAATTAGAAGAGTCATATATTTTACCTGGTGATGGAGCATCTCATACTGGAGGTAAGATTTCTTAAATCAAAAATTTGTGTAGTTATTGTAATAACTATGTGTTCTGTTTTCAGTGGAAATATATATGTTTGATGAATTGTTATGGAAATTATTGTGCAGTTATTTATTAACTGTCATACATAATAATGTTTCTGTTTAATATGCACACAAGTTTTGTGACCAAAAATTTTGAGTGCAATTATATAATTTTTTTTTTTTGGGGGGGAGGGGGGTTGTTTTCTTAAGTATAATTTATTTAGAAATATCATATAAATTGTATCCTTGATTATGGCTGAATGGTTAGGGTGCTAGCCTTCGGAACCGGAGTTTGTGGGTTCGAATCCCACTATGGCATGGATGTTCAAAGCCGTTTGGAATCGGCTTTAAGCAGTAGGTCCTGGTCTCATTAGCCTTAGTGTTGCAAAAAGTAGAACGTAGCACTCCAAAACCAAAGAACCCTTGATTATGCATTCTTGATGTTATTTCACATTAACTTTCAGTTTTTTGGTTTAAATAGTACTTTACATGAAGTATTGATTAATGTTGGTTGTAATGATGTTTTCTGAACTATAATGATTACTTTATGATGATTAATTGGGATATTAATATGCAGACAGGCATGCCAACTACTCTAAGCAGCTCTGGAGAAATGAGAAAATTTGATAACTCTGGAAACTTCTCAGATTTCTTCGGAAAATAACAAAACTTTTGAAGAGCTAAAAGATTACAATTCAGCAACTAAATATAAAGTTTTACAAAAACAGTGCTGAATATTACTTTTTTTTTCACACAGTATTGCTGCATGTTAAAAGTTTTCAGCACTGTGCAGAAAAACCTAACTGAATTTAGGTCAAATTTGAGTAGACATACTCTATAATCCCTGATAATAGAAAAATTGAACTGTTTAAAACAGGGTCAATGTTGGTATATATATAAAAAAACTATTTTGAAAAATAAGTTGTTAAAGTTGAAAAAGTGACTCAAATTTTTAAATGCATAAATTTTAATTTACCATTTTCAATTTGCTACTATGTAAGTATTTTAAATTTAATTTTAATTTAGAAACCAATAAGATATGTACTTATATAATCTGTAATTAGCATGTTAAAATTTCAATTATTTATTAACTGTCATACATAATAATGTTTCTGCTTAATATGCACACAAGTTTTGTGACCAAAAATTTTGAGTGCAATTATATAATTTTTTTTTTTTGGGGGGGAGGGGGGTTGTTTTCTTAAGTATAATTTATTTAGAAATATCATATAAATTGTATCCTTGATTATGGCTGAATGGTTAGGGTGCTAGCCTTCGGAACCGGAGTTTGTGGGTTCGAATCCCACTATGGCATGGATGTTCAAAGCCGTTTGGAATCGGCTTTAAGCAGTAGGTCCTGGTCTCATTAGCCTTCGTGTTGCAAAAAGTAGACCATAGCACTCCAAAACCAAAGAACCCTTGATTATGCATTCTTGATGTTATTTCACATTAACTTTCAGTTTTTTGGTTTAAATAGTGCTTTACATGAAGTGTTGATTAATGTTGGTTGTAATGATGTTTTCTGAACTATAATGATTACTTTATGATGATTAATTGGGATATTAATATGCAGACAGGCATGCCAACTACTCTGAGCAGCTCTGGAGGAATGAGAAAATTTGATAACTCTGGAAACTTCTCAGATTTCTTCGGAAAATAACAAAACTTTTGAAGAGCTAAAAGATTACAATTCAGCAACTAAATATAAAGTTTTACAAAAATAGTGCTGAATATTACTTTTTTTCACACAGTATTGCTGCATGTTAAAAGTTTTCAGCACTGTGCAGAAAAACCTAACTGAATTTAGGTCAAATTTGAGTAGACAAACTCTACAATCCCTGGTAATAGAAAAATTGAAATGTTTAAAACAGGGTCAATGTTGATATAAAAAACACTATTTTGTAAAATAAGTTGTTAAGGCTGAAAAAGCTACTCAAATTTTTAAATGCATAAATTTGAATTTACCATTTACAATTCACTAATGTGTAAGTATTTTAAATTTAATTTTAATTTAGAAACCAATAAGATATGTTCTTATATAATCTGTAATTAGCATGTTAAAATTTCAAACCATGCTGTTGTTGCTCCTGACATAAGTGCCTGAATGTTGGCATGTCTGTGCAGATCTTTTAACCTGGTAAATGAGTCTTAAGACTGCGTTTTCTGTTTTGAAAATTTTTTTTTTTTTTTTTTTTTTAATAAATAAGTAGAAAAGTTCAGTTTGCAGTTTATGTAGCCTGACACTATGGGTTATTTATTAGATATATATCTAATATGGTTTGGTTTGGAGTGCTACGGTCTACTTTTTGCAACACGAGGGCTAATGAGACCGGGACCTACAGCTTAAAGCCAATTCTGAACGGCTTCAAACATCCATTCCACAGTGGGATTCGAACTTATGAACTCCGGTTCTGAAGGCCAGCACCCTAACCCGTTGGCCATCTTTCGTATATCTAATATGAATAATTGTATAAACGTTTAGAGTTTTATACATAGTCCTACCAACTTGCTGGATTTAATTTGGCATTAATGGGTTTTTGGTCATTTTCTGGGTTTTCTGTTGCAAATTTATAAATTGTTAGGTTTATGAAAGTCATTAAATTTTTTGTGTGTTGCCTGTTTTTCTGACAAAAAAATAATCTTTCGTTTTGCCTGATTTAGACTAATAGTGACTATACAGTAAGAATTTTGCAGTCTGCAACAAGAAGAAATCCCTAGGGCAATTCTTGAAGGTCTTGTTGATATGCAGTGGCATTTGATTAGACAAATAAAGAACAGTTATGGATATTTTAAATATAAGAAACTCTCAGATTTCATGCTCTTAATTTTAATGATTCCTCATTGTAATTCAGAGTGAGAACAGGTTTTTAACTATATCACAAAAATAGCCACACCTTTCTGTTCATCAATAACAAATGCAACTATTGAAAACCTGTTGATTTGCAACAGCAACCATGTTTTGAACAAACATTTTAGTTTAATTATTTAAAGAAACAAAATCTTTAGCTGTAAATATACAAAAGGAGCAATTGTAAAAGGTTTCAAATGGGTGATTGTCATTTAATTACTTTTCTTCTTTTAATATCATTTGTAATGTTCTTTTTATTTCTTTTAAATTGTTTTACTATCCTGATTTCTTGAATAATGTACAGAATTAACCATATATAGTAATTGAATAGTATATAACTTAGCTTTCTTTTATACAATTTTTTTTTTAATTGATGGGGTATAAGATTGTTACATCAATCAATAAATATGATAAATTACATCAGGATTTTAGACTTTATCAGGTTGGCTCATCTGCATATGGCTTTTTATCACCAGTCTAATCAGTTACTGGTGGTTTTCAATCTTGACAGATCATTTTATGGTGGTAGATTAACATATATATTAGAAATCAACATTATTTATAGTGTGTTTATTTTTTTAATTTGTTGTGATTTATAATATGTTAAAATGCTAAGGTGAACATTTTCTACAATTTTAATGTATTATCAAATTTAAAAATTTTTATATTTTATTCTAAAGCATATATTTAAGGAAACTTTAAATTTTGTGTTATTAGAAATAGTTTTATTTTAAAAATCTGATGCTTTGTTTCTTATTAAGATATACTTAAAATTTTTTTAATGAATTGTATTTTTGCAGTACATTTTAATTATATTGTGTTTCGGCCGTTTGCTAATGAAGTATTGGTCGGAAAAATTCGTAGTTGCAGTAGAGAAGGAGTTCACGGTAAGAATAATCATATTATCTGGTTCTTTCTTTTTTCTGATTTTAATTTGTATAGATTACATGACATGTATGTACATTAGAATGTGAGAAAAAATATTTCTCTTATGCCATTTAAGAAAAATTTAATTAAGCTTTTTATGCCGTTATTATTTACTGTGAGACTAACACTTATAAATTAAAAGTGTCTAATAATAAGCTTTTATTTGTCACTTTTAATTTATTATGTCAAAAAAGGAAAAGGAAAAAAAAGAACAAAATTATATCGTGTGTAGATAAATTGAAAAGCATGAGTTTTTTAGAATTATAAAAAAGATATATATACTATAATTTTAAAGAACTCTAAATTATTGAATGTTGTTTCTTTAAATATATTGGCACTAGTTGAGAATTGTGTGAAAAAACCTTAAACATGTCAGTATTTCAGTACCAAATTTGTTGACAAAATATATTGGTATTATGTAAAATTTTCTCAGTCATATCTGCTATACTATGTACTTTGCTTTTCACTTGATCATGATTAGAGAATTTTATTGACTATATCATCAGATTTGGTTCACTAAGAACTCTAATTGGTTGGCTCATACACCTATGAATTGACATATATGGGTTTTTCACCCCAGAAGCCTTCAGGAGAACTTGCTAAATAAATCTATGATTCTATTTTCCACATTTTGTCCTCTCTGTTATCTTATTAAACACAACTGTATCACAGTTAATATAGATACCATTTTCTCATTTGAGATGGGTTAAATTGATCATTATATATTGTTTTTAAGTTATGTGGGGTGTATAGAATTCTGTTGAAAGATGTGAATTCGTCTAAAGATCGGATAGCCAAGCATACATATACATAATGAGGGGAACATTTGAGAGAAAAAGTACAATTAGTGGAAGAGATATTTAAATTTTCATAACTTATCTATGATGTAGACCAATTAATGTTGTAAATCCACAAGGCACAATCAAATTTGTACAGTCATAATGAAAGAATTCTTAATCTCTGGAATACAAAAAATAACCATTTTCATCACCAGATAAACTACATCATGTTTTAAAGTGCTACCATACACAAGTAAAAATGGGAAGAAAGAATTATTATATGACCTTAGCTAGACTTCTAAAAAGTTATGATCTGATATTTACACATCTACAGCTATGCAAGTATTTGAACTCAGAGGCAAAATTTAGGATTCTGCATCTTACTTGTTCTTGATTTAAAATAAAATTTTGAATAAATTTCTGTACCAAATCAGACATGCCGACTACTCCAGATTTTCCGGAGTTGCTCCAAAGGAAGGAGAAAAATTGATAACTCCAGAAACTCTACAGATTGCTCCAAAAAATTAAAATTTTGAACAACTAAAAGATCACAATTCAGCAATTAAATAGTCTTGCAAAAATAATGCTGAATATATTACTCTTTCCACACATCCGTGCTGCATGTGAAAGAGTTTGGTATTGTGCTGAAAAACTAAACTGAATTTAGATCAAATTTGAGTAGACAAACTCTGGAATACCTGTGGATAGAAAAATGTAGATATTTTAATTAGGGTCAATGTTGCTACAAGAAAAACCTTTCTGAAAAATAAGTTGTTAAAACTAAGAAAAGCTACTTACATATTGATAAATGCATAAATTTTAATTTGCCCTTTACAGTTTACTACTGTTTATTTAATTTTAATTTAGAAACCAATAAAATATGTACTTATATAAATCTGTTTTGTTATTTTATTTTGTTTATTTTGTATGTAATTTGCATACGTACAATTAGCTTGTTAGAATTTGAAACCACACTGTTGTTCCTGACTGAATGTTGGCATGTCTGCCAAATGAGAAAAACTAAAATGAACATTACAATTTAATTATTTAAAACATTAATTTTTATCATTACACACACATATATATGCATAAATTACTTTGAAAATTTTGTAATAAAAATTTTATGCTTGTAATTATTTGTACATAGAATATAAAATTTTATAGTTCTTAAAAATGCTGAAAACTTATTTGAGTTTGAATAGAATTCCATTGCCTTAATTTGTTTTAAAAATTAACAATCTAATCTGTTGTAAAAATTAATTTATTAACGCTTTATCAATGATTTAAATTCATAGTAGCACCTTTATATTTATTCTGTATTTAACATTTAAATTTTGGCTTAAATATTTCAATAATAAGTATCAATTTTAATGTTGCCTTTTTAACTGTTGCTCAATTAACTTTAAATAATTCTTTTTTATATCTATTTCAGTGACACTAGGATTTTTTGATGACATTCTTATTCCACAAGATGCTTTACAGCACCCATCTAGATTGTATCCTTTTTATAGGTTTAATGATTTTTTAAATATATTTTATTCAAACTCTAATGTTATAAATTGTGTCATAATCTTTTACAAGTATGAAATACATTTTTTAATATCTATACAAATTCAAGGATTTTGAAAATCTAGAAAAATACAGGATGAATACTACCTTAAACTTTAATAGCCTTTGTAGCCAAGATCTGTCCCAGATAGCCAAAGCTATCTAAGAAAATTTCCTTTTTCTAGAAGCCTGACGAAATTGCTGAAGTAATGTTACAGCTGGATCAGAGGTGTAAAAATATGTTACGTTGGCCAAGTGTGTGAGAAAGAAGGAATTAATTATTAAAAAATATGGTTAAATAGTTTTTATTAAATGAATTTATACAATTAGATAAATCCTAAGAATACAACTGTAATCAATTTATCATTTGTAGATATTAAAGACTGCTTCAATAGTGCCCTAAAAACAATATAATGATTTTTAAAAAATTAACCTGCAAACATGCTAGCAGTTTATTTATTCCTTGTCATTCTTTTCTAAAAAATCAGACTATTCACAGAGAAAAAAATGGTACACTCCAGAAGCCAGGGGTCAGAATCCACCAAACCAACAGACTTATATTGGTTGGGAGAAGTCCGAAGTTTCTTTTTAGAAACCAGTCCTGTTCTGTATGTCTTTGAATGACCATGGGGAGGTAAAAAAAATGAACTGAAGATTATTGTGAATAGAGGATTCATTATAAACATTCGATATTGGCTAGTGTTTTCCACAGAGGTTTTTAGAAACATGTTAAGAAACACAGCTTGTTGCTGGAAAACATGAACCATTTCATTCCTGCTGTATTCGATTTTGAATATGTTTACTTAGATTGACAAGTGAAAAAAAAGACTAGATTAGAAGAAAAATATGCAAATTCTGGGCTATTGGGCTGGGAACCAGAAGCCATTTGAAATTCTAGTGTGGGAGTCTTAAAGAGTTAACATTTCAAAGCAAGTATTTCTAAATACAAGTTTTTTTTAAACATTTTCAAGTCATTGTATACAGTTTTAGTGTGATAAAAAATTCCTTAAAAAAAAGCCATCTTATGTCTGAAAGTTAATGAAACTAAAGCTATTAAGAAGCTTAAAAGTAATAAAAAGTTTGTATACAATATCAAAGCCCAATGTAACTATTAAGGATTAACTTTCATTTTTCAGGGCACTATGTTTAACACTTAACATTTTTCTATCTTTTAAACTAGCCTTCTCCTGAAAGTTTTTTTTCTTTCCTATCTTTCAATTTTAATCAGCTGGAGGGTTTTATCATAGCAGGATTTGATACAATTTCAAATGTCAATTTCAGTGGGGTTTAATATATTCAAGCCTCTTTCACAATCTTTTGTATGCAAAGGAACAGTTGTAACTTAATCAACAAGTGAGCATATCATAGCAATACAGGAACTTTCATTTAAAACAAAGTCATCATAGCTATATTTGAATATCAAGGATACATATGGAACACCTAATTTGCAGGGCTAATATTTGTCCTGAAAATTCTGATATTATTGAAAAAAGTATGTTCTAAATTTATTTGTTCAGAAAATTCCATAGATTAATTCATTCATTGTAACAGATTTTTTTTTCATTTCATTTTTGAAGCATTCTCCTCATAAAGTAGCTACTACTCTTCAAAGTAATAAATCTATTGTATTAAAAATATTTCAATAACAACTTTGTATGTCCCTCTGTCATTTTTTTTTTTAAAACATTAACAAGTCTTTGTAAAAATGATTATAATGTGTGAAACATTATACATTATATGTCCAATCAGTGATGACAGGTCACTTGCAATTTTAGATCTTTTGAAAATTTAGAAAAATACAGGATGATTTTTCCTTAAATGTGTAAAGAGCATGATAGATGCCATATTTTTGTAAAGATGTTTTTCTGAAATCCCATAGGGGACCATTAAAAAATTGAAGAAAAATTAATATGTATGGATAACCGTGTAAAAATGAATATATGAAAAGAATTGGAGTTAGTACATGATGCTTCTTGTAATCATTTGTGTTCGTATTTTATGAGAATAACATGCATATTCATGGAGAAATTAAGGTTCTTATACAAATGATCCAAAATTCCAACAATTGTTTTCTTATGATCTGCATATTTTTTAATAATTGGAATTATAGCTTTGAATTTTTATGTTGCGTTCTTGTGTTTCATTCTTATCTTTCTCTTGTTTCTTTTGCTTTGTTATGTTTATGTTATTTTTATGACTGTCTTAAAATGGAAATACTACTGACCTAAAATATATTTGCTCATAGTTTAGTTGATTTTAAACTCAACTAAAATAATAATAATAATAAACAAATAAATTATTTATACCCATTTTAAATTGTGTACAATGTAACTATAATACAACTTTTTATAATATATATTTATACATACATATATACACATTATTAAAATATGCTCTCTCTCTGTCACACACACACACACACACACACACACACACACATATATATATATATATATATATATATATATATTTAAACAAACAGAATGTGGTTCTCATGACCACATGCTTGCTCAACATATTATAATGTAGTAATGTTGTGTGTTTATGTTTGTTATGCAATAATATTTCTTTACTACATTTATTGAAAAAAGAATTTTAAAAATAAAATTAAGTCTTTGAAAATAATATTTCTAAACTTATTAAAGTGATGAAAAAGAACAGCTCTGGGTATGGGTATTTAGCAATGAAGAAAGTGGAGAAACTCATGATCTATTTATGGACAGAGATGAATTCATCAGGTAATTTAATTAATAAAGTATTTATATTCTTAAAAAATTTATATTAAAATTATATTATTCATAAAATGATATAATTATAAATATATATGTTATATTAAATTATAAATAATTATTAATTTATATTATTAATAAAAATATTTCTTTAAAAAAGTATATTAGTATTTATATTCTTTTTAATAACCAATTTTTACTTGTTTTCTTTAATAGCAATGTCAGTTAATGTATTTAAAGTATTTTTAATGAATAACTTTTTTGACTTCAGAATTAAATTATGTCAAGTCCGTTCCACAGAGAAATCAGTTATCTCCCAATTATATAATTATGAGATCAATAAAAAAAAATCAATGCCACAGTGTCTAAAAATAATAATAACAGGAATAATATTGGGCAATAATATATCTTTAGCAAGCAATATACTTATTATTTTTATTTATCATATGAAGTGATGCAGTTCTCTTATACTATGTTATCAGGTAATAGCAACTGTAATGTTCATCAAATCATATAAGAAATGTCAGTGTATACCATTATATGAATGTACACAGTTGCAGTAAAAAGGATTCTGAAGTAGCTTTTGAAGTCTTCAATCTTACACAGATGATCTGTAATAATGCTATCCACAGACATGTCAACTTCTCAGGACTTGCTCCAGATTCTCCAGAGTTGCTCCTAAAGAATGAGGAAATTTGATAACTCCAGAAATTCCTCAAATTGATCCGGAAAATAACAAAACTTTTAAACAGCTAAAAGATTACTATTCAGCAATTACATACAAAGATTTGAAAAAAAAATAATGCTGAATATTACTCTTTTCACACAGTAAAGCTGCATGTTAAAAGTTTTCAGTACTGTGCTGAAAAACTGAATTGAATTTAGGTCAAATTGGAGTAGATAAACTCTAGAATCCCTGATGATAGAAAAATTGAAATATTTTAATCAGGATCAAAGTTGCTATAAGAAACACTGTTCTGAAAAATAAGTTGTTAAAGCTAAAGAAGCTACTCATAAATTTTTAAATGTATAAATTTTAATTTACCTTTTACAATACTCTATTGTGTAAATATTTAAAATTTAATTTTAATTTAGAAACCAATAAGATATGTAGTTATGTAGAATCTGTAACTAACATGTTAAAGTTTCAAACCACGCTGTTGCTCCTGACAGAAGTGCCTGAATGTTGGCATATATGTAGGCTTATTGGGAATGGTCATAGGCAAGCTAAAGAGCTTAATCGTGATTGCCCCAGCTTGAGTAGTAAGGAACTCTTTTGCTCCATAGGAATGGCCTGAGGAAGGCAGTTGGTCTTCTTACTGGTCATTGTGCCCTCAATAGGCACCTCAGCATTATGGGCATTAGCTCTGATCCCTTGTGTCGTGGCTGTGTCTTGAGGATGAGACTACTCGCCACATTTTGTGTGATTGCGAGTATTTCTTGGCTCTTAGGTTTGAGCACCTTGGTCGCCACCTTTTTGAGTCATGGAAGCTGCAGGACATTCCTGTTGGTTGTCTGCTGAGATTTGCCTCGTCTTGTGGCCTTTTCTCTTAGGCGCTCTTGGGTCGTGTTTTGTTCTTCCTGGGTTTTGGTACAATAATCTTCTGATCCCAGTGCCCTGCTCTTGGGGAATCCCCCCAAGAGCTACCCTAAAGGCGATTTCATTGATTCATGGCATATATGTATCCATCATACATGGTCATGGAGCTAATTAGTTTAACCTAGATGGAAATTAGTAGAAATTTTTCAGTAGTGTGATTGGTATTAATAGCACTTACAGATGTATCCCAAGGTTAGAAGATCAAGCTATTATTTTCAATTTCTTGTATAAAGTAAAAAAAGTATTATAATCGCAAAAATTTTTGACAGTAATATTTCAATAGAAATACCCTTTTTTACCATGTGTAAATCACTCCTGTTTGGACCATACCTGAATAAATTTTTACTACTTTCAACTTAATGTCTGTGCATATGTATATATTTTTCATAACTAAAAAAAAAATTAGATGTAGAATATACAGGGTGTAGCTAAATTGTTTTTATAAAATAAGAGGAGTGATAATGCCTATCCAGACAAGCAGTAATTTAGGAATTAGATTTACTTTATCTGTGGTTATACTAACACAAGTCAAATAGTACAAGTTCTATCAAAAGTTGCTTTCTAAACTATTACATTGTCTATTTTGTTAATAAATCTAATTGTCTATTTATAATACTCAAGTAATTTTGTCTTGTTGTCTATCTTTTTTGATATTTTTCACTATATAAACTGCTTTACGTTGTGTTTTGGTTTAATATATCCTTTAAAGGATGCAGTGACATAAAGCCTCGTACAACCAATACTTCCGTCAACATTTTTTTTTATCTCTGAGTTTGAATTTTTTTTAATACTGACTAGCTTTTTCAAAAATTTGTTTCCTTGTAATTCACAAATAAATGTAAAATTACAAAGTATAATATTACATTCTGAACTACCTCAAATCCAATTTCATGCTGTAATTTCTTTATGTATCGAAGCATTTTCTGTATAAAACATTTTTTGTATAAAATTAATTTTAACTTTTGATACATTAATGCTTAGCAGGCATTTATAGAGACAGCTAATAGATAGTTTATGGAATTTTTATGTTTTCTCTGCAGGGGTTTTCCTTTTCAGTGAAAATAGATGGCAGATCTATAAACAACAATCTCTAAAATTTTCCATTGTCTGCTATTATTTCTAATTTTGTCATTTGGATCAATATTTTATGATTTTTTAAGCCTCACAGATAAATTTACTTGTTTGGCAGATACTTCAATTGAAATCATGTCATATATCTTTATTTATTATAAAGTTTTACTTTATATTGCTTCGTTTATATATAATACCAAATAAATTTCCCCTTAAAAAAATTTTTTAAAGATCTTATGTGTTTGGACAGCTGATTTCTAATGAGGATAGACTTTAATATTTACAATTGTTTAAATTTCATATTTGTTTTACACTCAAGAATCCATAACTTTGATTTTAGATATTCAACAATATATGTTTGTTGAGAGTGTATGGATTAAAAATATAATGGCTTATTTACCAGAAATTACTAAGTATTGTTTATAGTTTTTTTTTTTTTTTTTTTTTTGAGGAAGTGCCTTATTCTCTAGTTATAGAATAAGTTCAAGGATTTGCCAAAGTAGGTCCAACTTGAAAAAAACTTGAGTGGAATTTTCAGATGGACCTACTTAAATTCTCATAAAACGGGTATTTTTCAGAATTTATTGTTCTATCTTCTTAACTTTTACTTTAAAATCAAAATAATTGTTATAGTAATTTTATTATTACAAGAGCTTTATTTTTGATGGCATCTTTTTTGGACAATTTTTCTTTTGTAGATCTTGTCTTTAAGATATGCTTAAAAACTTTAAATATATTAGAGAACTTTTAAAATGTTATGTTTGTCACTTTTGAATTATATATATATATATATATATATATATATATATATATATATATATACAGTGGACTCTGCTTAATGTGATTGTGGTTAATGTTATCAGTTGCTATTTGTTATTAAAATCATTTGGTCCTGATTTTCTCCATTCATTTGTATGTTAAAAATATCGCTTTATGTGATCGTTACATTGGTTAATGTTATCAGTTTTCGAACCTCATTTTAACTGGCAAAGGATTATTCACTATATATTCAGATGGAATCCATTCTTTTCTTTCCCTTTGCTGTTTTTTGAATTTCCGAGAATTCTCCTCTTCAACCTAGAGAAATGGGGAATGAACAAAGGAGTAGGAATTTACACGTTCCTAGAAATTTTCAGAAATACACACACCCTGCTGATGGTCAATGATTGTCAGATAAACGCAACACATTCTTATTGGAACTGAGAAGGAACATCTTCACATTTTATAACTTGCTCACTTACATGCAGCTTGTCGATATGGAAGCCAGAAAGCAAAATGATTTAACATTAAAACAAAAGATCGAAATTTTAAACGATATGACAGGTTGATTATGATTATGAATAATTTATCAATGAGCTTCTTAGAAAAAATTGTAGGCAGTCAACAATTGATCAATTTTTTAGTTATGTATATAATTCTTATGTTTTAAAGGGTAATATACAGTACATAAATATAAGGCATGATTTTTCATTTTGTTTTGAAATTTAGTACGTGTAAATTAAAGGGAGGCGGGTAAATTTATCTAATTTTCCATATCGTTTATTGCTATCAGTTGGTTATTGTTATCAAAGTCACAGTGTCCCAAACTGATCACATTAAGTGGATTCCACTGTATATATATATGTATGTAATGAGGTTTTTTTGTTTCACCACAAAGGAAGTTCCAAGCTGATTAAGTCAACCTGCAGTTTTGGAACTGTAAAAGAGTGAAAACAAAATGGAATGCTTTGATCAAACTAACATAGTTTATTCATGCATGAGCTATCACAAACGAACTCTCCACAAAACCTGTATATTGGGGTTAAATAGTTGTTTGGTTTTATTTGGAATGCTTTTGTCTAAATACTGTTTGTGCTAACCAATCAGTTTTCATACACAAGTCACGTGGGTGATGCTGATGACATAGTATAAATGTCAGAATCTACTTTTAGTTATGAAACGAAGGTATCCACAGGGAAACAAAGACATTTGCTAAGGTTGCTATTAAGGGATGCCAGAAAAGATAGAATTGAAGACTGAAAATTAATTTTAGATAAACATAATTACATTGGTTAATTTTTAGGATAAAAAAAATATATATATCAGTATACTGTAGTTTAATTAATCTTAATGAATTAAATTTGATGTTCAGTATATTCAAGTTCAGTTCATTGCATAAATTGGCCTTCTAAGAACACCTTGTCCCTCACCAGCAGGGTTTTCGTCCCTTTCTGAACAGCAGCTTGAGAAATAGCTAATAAATGTTTAACTTCTAAATTAAGGTTTGACTTAATTGGAAGACAATTAAGTAAAACCTAACAAATTGTACATTTTGATGAAAAGTGTAGACTTTTTTCCAATTCTGATAGGTTCTGATAATTTTTAACACTAATAAAAAAATTTTTTTTTACAGGTTTCGGGTTTTAGATGGTACATTTTGTGATACTACTTTAACTTGTCCTGAAGCAGATGCTTCTGACTCAGAAGAGAAAGAACGAAAGATTCCATACTTCATTACAGTAAGTCAAAAATAATGTTTTAAAAATGAACTGTTATGTCATCTTGAATTGCCCTAGTAGATATATACAGTCCAGTCTCAGAGCGGATTACAGTGAGACATGCTGGAAGAGAGTCAATTAGGTTCTTGAAAGTGTTCACTGGGATGTTGAACCATACTGATGCCAGTACTATGACCACCTGCGCTAAGGTACTCAGATGAGGATCCGTGGGTCAAACAATCTAATGAGGTCGTCTCACAGATTCTCGTTTGGTTTTAAGACTGGGGAATTTTCTGGCCAATGGAGTATGATAAACTCATCATGATGCTCTTTGAATCATGCATATATACTGCAAACTTTATGCATTGTCCTGCTCGTAGATGCCATTATTCTGAGGAAAAACAATTTGACTGTAGCAGTAAACAGGGTCTACATGGATAGATGCATATTTGTGTTGATCCATCATGCCTTTGATCAAAATTTCTGCATGAATGCAAGCTTTGAAATGTTTTCCAAATGCCTACAACACACTTTATATATCCACTAAATTTGCTGATATGTGTCTTCTGTGATTGGTTATTTAATATCAACTACAAAAGTAGGCAGTGGTCACATTAATATGACTAGACTGTGTATATATGAAGTTTTTGCATGGCATCAAGTTATTAAAAAATAAGCTGTGCTGTGGCCATTTTACTTCTTATTATAGTTAAATTTTAATTATAATACAAATAAAAAATTCATGTATAGGAATTAAAAGTATGATATATAGGTTTTTATATACAATATGAAATGTTACTGATGAATATATAATGACTCCAGATCAAACCAAAGAATAATCTTTAAAATCACAGTTTGTAGTAAATCCTAGAAATGAGAAACCTTTGCTGTTTGTGGTTAAAAAAAATAATAAAATTTAACTAGTTTAAGATTCAGGAAATAATGCCATCTACCTTATAAATTTGGAGCTATCAAAAAACTTACTGAAAGAACTTTTTCTGTAAGTTTATTTGAAAAAACAATTTAATACACCTTATTGAAGACTAATATATACACAATAAAAAAAAAAGTCAACATACTCCCCCCCCAAAAAAAAAAAAGTTTTATAACAGGCAACCATCTTTTTTAAAAGGTTCGAAACATTAACTTTGCTAAATTTAGTCTTTTTGATGAAATATCTTAGGATTCTACAATAGACAGATGGGCAAGCTTATATTTATATGTAATGTAAAATATGTAATATTTTAATCCTAAACTAAAATTACTAACTCCTCTGTTAAAAAACCACCAAATCCACAATTTCCTCATACTTTTAGTGGCCTTTCAGCGTTAAACTCTTTTGTTTCCCTCCTGTTGGTGAGCCCAACTTGCCAACCTAATTTGCTTATTAAGAGCATTTCTACTTTGCTGAGTAAACAAATTCCTTTCTGACAACGGTGGTGTCTCCAAGATTATAAAAGGCTGTGCGACCATCCTTTGTTGGATTTTTGCTGTGGACGTTGTCAAATAAAGTTTGTTAAACTTATCCTGAAAAATCGTATTCTTTTTCGACCACACTACATCCTTGTAGCATAGCAGGCCACACTGTGTTATATATATATATAAAAGCTTAGCTTTGGTGATTCCCTTTCAGCTAGTGGTTTATATAAAAACTATAAAATGTTTTAATAGATGAAGTATACAGGTCCTCATTAGCGACTGTTTTGCCATTAATAACCAACAAAACTTGTATAAGGGAATGGACAAATAATAAATAAATAAAAATAACAGTAAAATATGTAAAGGAAAAAATAAATATGTTTTACAATATTTTTGAACTTAGATTAAAACATAAAAATTGAAAACTAAATTTATAATGAGTCTAACCTATGTAATAATTTAGCCTAAATTTGAAAATTTGTCGATGATGATCGATATTGTATCCATACCATTATGGTGTATATTTATAGAAGATCAATGATGTTTTTTTCATGGGTAAAGAGAGATTGTTTCAAATTTGTTATCAAACACAGAATAACAGTAGCAAATCATAGAACACAGCTAGTCTAAAAATATTCTGTTATACTCTTATATATAGATCTTTTTTGGTCAACTAAATTAAAAAATTTTCTTGATAGGCATATTAAATATCTCAGAAATTTAAATGTATTTTTTTAATATGTGTACTATCAGTATTTAGTCTCTTAAAAAGAATATAATTTTTGATTTAATCATTTGTCTTGTATTGTGTGCTCTTTATAAAGTTAAAATAGCTTGAAGTATCTCTAAAGTGGCTTGAGTTTTTATTTTAAATATGAATCCGAATCTCTTTGTAGTAATACTTTTATTAATTTATGGATCTATATATGAGGTTGGCTCTTCTGATCATAGTGAAGCATCTATATATGAGGAACATTTATAATTATTTTTAATATTCTTTTGAAAATTCAATGGAGTGTCGCATTTATAATTGATAATCGAACATACTTATATACGAGCAATATATATGTTTATATACATACATAGATTTATATATATACACCAGGGTTGGCTTGATTTAAATCAGTTGATTTTTGTGAAAAAAATCATTGATTTAAATCATTTTTTTTTCACCTCTTTTAAAACCTATATCACAAAGACAAGAGAATTGGGAATTAGTCAGCACAGTAATACCAATAAGTAAATAAGTGTAAATACATAGCATGTGCTTTCCAAGAATTTAGAGGTTGTTATCAGAAAATATAGAGTAAGTGTAGTACAATGATTGATTATGACTGGTGGAATTCATTTTATGTAATGGGAGGTAAAGAGAGTATTACAGAACTTGAAATCCAGTTTGTCTACCAAATAACAATAGCCGTGGTTTCATCTGCTGGAATGGAAAGATAGTTTTCTTCTTTTGGTATTGTTCATTCTAGCCCTCATAACCAATTAGGAAGCTAGTGTTTTTATTAAAACAATTAAATCCATAATTTGGTGCTTAAAAATATTGAAATAATTGTGATTTGTTTTTGTAAATAAATAGTTTGCATTAAAAGAATATTTAATTTGTTCTTTAAATTTACATTTTATTTAGTTTGCACTATCCAATTACAAAATAATGGAATGTATTTAGATTAAAATTTATATATTTAATTTTAGGTAATCACTACGTAGAATATAGATAGATAAGATGTTACTTCTTATAACAAACTATTTTATGTATATTGCAAAAAACATAAAAACAATTAAAATTAGTATTCAGAAAAAAATCAATGAAATCTGATTTAAATCAAATAAATCTGATTTTTTTTCTAACCCTGATATACACTGTAGAACTTGATTATCCAAGCTTCGATTAATGAAAATTTTTGTTAGCTGAATAGATTTTAAAAAAATATTTAATAATATATATAATAGTTGTATAATATTCCTAGTGTTATTAAATATGAAGATTAAAAGTTTTATATGTATTAAAGTATAGCTGTAAAGAAAAAATTTTTTTAATATAGAGATGAATTAAAGCTATTCAATTTCAATTAATTTAAGCTAATAATATGCTAGATGCATATATATTTTAACTTTAGAATTAATGTACAAAATTTCAAAGTCTGTTTTTTTCCTCTCCCTGAATGAGTTATCTAAAAAACCACACTTTTTAGTCAATTGTCTGTGTTACAGGCCCTAAAATATTTGAAGTAAAGAAGCAATTTTATGCTGAAAGATAATATTTTTTAAAAATTGACATGATCAGGCAGTCACTGATAGAAATTTTGGACTTTTTCAACAAAAAATAACATAGAATAATGATGTATATTTAATAAATTAATGTATAGTAAATTTAAATATTTTCTTAAAATTAGTGTTATTTTTGAAAATAAATCTTTTTATTATTTAACTTAGTATTTACAGTTAAAAAATTAAAAATAAATTTAACCACCACTGTTTCTACTAAATGAGATTTCCAGTATCAGAGTTACTAGTGGTTCCAATTAGCTTAGGTAATCAAAGTTCTATTTTATATATATATATATATATATATATATATATATATATATATATATATATATATATATATATATATATATATATATATATACTGTCTACCAGAAAGTAATTGAACTATTTTCAATTTAGATGTTTTGTTGAGTGTTTTCTTGATGAGTTATCTTAAAACATCATGGGTACAAATTCTCTGTCATCTTGGGAAGTAAACTACAGTATGCCACAAATCACAGATTTCATTGAATTAAAAGAACTTTTCTCTTCAAATTTTTATATATTGTTAGCATATAATATATTTCTTTTAGTAATGATTTTTATTGCATTACTTTAAATTTCTACAAACGTTTTCATTGTATTATAATTACAATTCTCTGCAACACCCACCCTAATTTTGTACTAGCCATCTGTACTACTATTATATATGCTATTTCAGATTTTTTTTTTCTTGCTGATAATTTTAATTACTCAGTAACTTAGTTTAAAATTATTTAAGGTTGTGAACTATTTGAAATTTAATGTGCATTATTGATAATTTTCTTTTTAATTTTTTCAGGGTTCTATTAATGAACCAGGATTAGGTTTATTATCTTGGTGGACGTAGCTATATATATACAGATACTTCATATCAAGTTAAAAACTTGAAATTGTAATCATGTAAATATATATTTTTACTACTATAATGAAATTTTTGTAAATATGAATAGAAAATAAAAGCATCAATTTCAAATATTTATTTACATTTATTTAAACAATACAGTGTGTTCATTTTTGTGCCTTAATTATATCATTCATAGAATATTGCATTGAAATATCACACCTTCAATGTGCTCCCTGCTTTAAGAGATCCCACATAGATCTCTAAGCAGTTAGAGTATATACACAGTAGCAGCTTATTTTGAACTTACATAGTTATTTACATTTTACCCTATTTTTACATTGGAATACTGACAGAATTCAGAAAATATAGTGACATATAATGAGTTACTGTCATTAAGCTTTGACTATGAAATACTTTTATACTATATAACATCAAATATACTGGTAGTTCTTATAACACAATGTAAAAAGTCCATTCCTCTACTCTGGCCATTTCTGTAGCCATATTTTACTGATTCATTAAAGTTCTTTAAAAATAAAATACTATTTTAACTTTTTAACAAGCAAAATTATTTTTTTTCCAAGATTAAAAATCTTATTTAGTACATCTAAATTTCTTATTACACATTTAGATAAAGGCCTGTCTTTTGGGTTGGGATGCACACTTGTAAACTCTTGTAATAATAACAAAAATACAAATGCTTGTGTGTACCTTATCAAATTTAAAAAGATTCTATATTGTATTATCACACATTTAAATCAATTAACTGAAACTGTTTCAATACATTGAAAGTATTTATAGGCAGTAAAAAATGTTTTTAGCAGTACAAAAGGTATCTACAAAGTAATGGGTTTTATTGTTGGTAAAATCTTTTCTTTCTAAATATTTTTTTCCGTTTTGTAATTAGGTATTGAAACTAGATTTACTATTAAAATGCAGCAATCTGGGTCTTATCTGTGTATTTGTGCATTTCATTACTTTTATAATCCTTGTTTTTTTTTTGTACCTATCCAGTTGTGACTTCTGCATTAGTTTATCTGTTCATAACAAAGTTTCTTTTGAGTTACAAATTATTTCAGCCAAAATTTATTAAAGCTTATTTGTCATTATAAAGACAATTAAATGGCAGTTTATCCATTGTTACTGTTTGAGTTCTTATTGCTTTTGCATAGTAATATATATATTACAAAAAAAAAAAAAAAAAAAAAAAAAAAAAAATTCATACCTGCCAACATGCCATTTTTGTAAATCTTCTTGCACTATTGACCCCCCCCTCCTAAAAAATAAATTCATATTTACGGGGAAAATGTGCAGATTTGCATTTGAATTGTCAACATAAGTCTGTCATGGAAAAAAAAATATATAAAATATTTAAAGCAAATCCTTCTGTTTATGACCTAATGTTCCAAAACTAAAATATTATACTAGACTAATGATTTAAAGATGATTTAATGATTAAAGTTTTCATCCTTGCACATAAATAATACTCTGAAATATTTTTTATTGTTTGAACAAAATTTTTTTAAAATAAATTTTTGAATTTTAGGATTTTTTTTTTCAGATTTTAGAGCAATTTATGTAAAATCTCTTTAACATAAATGTGTGTTTAAATTTAATATAAAACAAATTGATTTTTGAATGTAAGATATTAAATGAGAAGTTACATATGAAAAATTTATTTAGTTTTAAGAGAAACCCCCTTTTTTTTGGTAAAACTTAACTCAAAATGGCAATGTTTTAAAAATAAACACTAATGATTTAACCAAGAAATGATTGGTTAAAATAAAATTGTTTAAAATAAATTTTTTGGCCTTGCACATAAATAGTACTCTGAAATATTTTTTGTTGTTTGAACAAAATTTTTTAAAAATAAATTTTTGAATTTTAGGATTTTTCTCAGATTTTTAGTGCAATTTATGTAAAATCGCTTTAATGTAAATGTGTGTTTAAATTTAATATAAAACAAATTGATTTTTGAATATAAGATATTAAATGAGAAGTTACACAGGAAAAATTTATTTAGTTTTAAGAGAAACTTTTTTTTTTTGGAAAAACTTAACTCAAAATGGCAATGTTTTAAAAATAAAACATTAAAAAAAAGTTTAAAATTTTAACATAAATCTACAGATAGAAGATTTAAAGAATCTAATTCCTAAAAATTATGTAAATGCTATTATCTGTTCATAGTTTGATATATAAATAGTTAAGATTTGAATAATTTCCTCCTTTGTACACATGAGTGGCATAAATACTTACATAAAGGGTAAAACGAATTAAATTTTAAATAGAAATAATTGTATAAATAATTAATCTAAACAGATTTTTTTTAACGTAGAAATACTATATCATCATTACATATTCACATATTTTTTGTATCCCTTTTTTAGTTATAAAAGGGATTTACTTATTATGAAATTAAACAATTAATTCCAAAATTCATTTGAAATAGTTCAAAGTCTAACAATTGTATGATATTACAATGCAATTAAAAGTTATAGAATGTAAAGCAAAATATAGAAGTTAGCAGGTATGCATTTTTTACTTTTATGTTATGAAGAAAATAAAAATTATTGAATTTATAAACAATAACCATATTATTTATTGCCTTGAATATTTTAAGTTACCAAGCTAAAATGAATCCCTTTATTTCTGAGAAGTGTGCATTAGTATGTTCTTATTGCCTTTAATACAAATGCAATAGGAGGGAGAATGCTGCACCTTTCATTGCTTTATAAAGTAAGATAGTGCTTTGTGAAGTCTGTGCCTCAATGCCTTGCCTTTTTCACTAGGGCAGGGCACCATTGAGTTATCACATTTTATTCACTTTTGTAATTCAATTTCATGAGTTGCAACATTGAGCCTAGCACTTTCAATCATAATAGTATCATGTGAAGATAAATGAGATGGCTATGTGAAATTTAATTCTGTGTATTTAGGAATTATGTAGTGATCAACAGTATAATATATATCTCACTGATTTTTATTAAATTTTCTTCAGTAAAATTTTATGATCTAAAATGTATTTTATTTATATTTACTTAACCCTTTCGTGCCGACTGTCACGTATGCATGCCAGCAAGAAATGCACTCACTTCCTGGCTGACACACTGGCATGCCAGAGCGTTTTCTCGTTCACCCCCAGCTGCCACATATATGTGCCAATGTTCTGGAAGGTTTTAAAATTTTTGACACAAGATGGCATTGTTTGTCCATATGATTTTAGATACATGTAGATTTGACCTTCTACTCAATATGAGAGTAGCATGATTCCCATACACGTGGTTTTTGATTATATGAACATCAGAGGAAAGGAATGCATCCAAATGGCATGGTTTATAACGTCTCTTTAAACTTGTACATGGTGTTTGTTTATAGTAAGCAGGGGAGTTTTATTTTCAATACAGCGTTGTGTATTTCGGTTTGCTGTCTAGTTTTTAGTGAAGATTTAGATATGATAGACTTGTTTCTCTTTTTCTCTTTTTACTGTTAGAATGTCGAAGCTTCGAAAGTGTTTAACGGAGCTTGAAATAGCGGAAATGATGCAAAATATTTCAGATATTGATTCTGAAACAAATTCAGATAGTAGTAATAGTAACGCTATAATAAAATCTAAATGTTTTGGTGAATCTAATGATGAGGAGGACATTTCTGACAATGATTATGATGATGCTTTGTTTAATTCCCGGAAAAATCCTCCAAAATGGCAAATGAGTTATTACAAGTGCAAGTACTATAAAGTAGGACTATATGTAGATCACTGTTTTCGAATTGTTCATACGAAAAAAGAATTTTAAATAACATAGTATTCAGTTTTGTAATATTAAAGTCATTAAATAGTAAGTAAATGAAGTATTTATAAACATATGCTGTTTAAATACTTTACACATTATTAAACAATGCTTTCATTCTTCATTAATTTCATGAATTTATGCTTAATAGCTAAAAACAATCCGGCCTACTACACTCACTCATGGAAGAGACTGCCAGCCTCAGAGAAAAGCAGGTGTTTGCGCTTCCTGTCGCGAAAGGGTTAACTTATGCATAAGTTATTGATGTTAACTTTCTTTTACTAAACAAAACTCTTATGATTGAAGTACATTACAACCAATCCTTAAAAAAAAAAAGGAAAAATTGTTGGCATTTCACTTAGGGTACCTGTAAAAAACATCTAAAAATCACAAAAGTTTGAGAATCACTTAAAATTTAAAGTTTTGAGGAAGATTTTGAGATTTGTTTTAAGGTATGTATCCAGCCAGTGCAGAAAGTATAAGAAAACTAATACTTTCAGGCATCTGATACTTTCTGCAGTAGCTGCACTTTCTTATTGTACTGATACCTTTTTTTGTAAAAGTTATATGAAGAATTTTCACAAAATTACAGCATTTTTATAAATGTTTTATTTTATGAATTTTTGTTTTTAAAAAAAAAGTTATCCAACCATTCTATTATTACATTGATAGTATTATTTGTTTACCTCAAAGGAAATTAAAAAAAAATGTTGGATAATTTTTTCAAATATTTTCTAGTTTACAACTCATTAATATAAGATAAGGGAAACATAATTAAAGTCTAATTATTACATACTCTTCAAAATATTTTTTGAATTGTTAAACATTTTCTCTCGTTATGTTTAGTGCAAATATGTACTCATTAATTCAAGAGAATAAAGGAACATTGTTTAAAGTAAATTTTTTATTTAAATGGTATACTATTGAGAAGTTGTAATGTCCCTATGTTTTAATGAGGTATCAGTTTTTTTCTCCCTATACTTTTAATAAAATAACACACTAAGAGTAACAAAATATTTATTCTAATTAGTAGTTAGTTTCTTTGACTTCATTTCTTAAACATTTATGATGGGTTAGAAACAAATTGATTTGGTAAGTTATTTGGAAAGTAAATGAGTAATGGATATTTAATATAGAAATGTGGGATAAACAAGTTAAAAAAAAAAAAAAAAAAAAAAAAAGCTGAATGCTGATTATTTTATGTTAGTACATAATGTATATGTAATGAATATATGGATATGTATATGTAGATATTTGAATGGTTATGCAAAATACATAATAGATTTTGCCATAGTTATGTATTACATACTGTTTATATTATATGATTTTTTTTTTGTCTAAGATAAACAGAATTGTGTACATTATACTGTGTTAGGTCATTGTAATTATTCATGTATAGTTTTCAGGGGTCTGGAAATATTAAATTGTGCAGCTCATGTTTAAAAATTTCTCATTCATTGTTTCACAGGAATTCATATGCCAATATTAGTGAAACAGAACCATCTTATTTAAACTTTATATTCCATTGTTTTTTGTCAGTTCTCACTTGATTCCATTAATCATGGCAATAAAGTTATAAAATAATAAAAATATTACTCAGTTCATTTTGTAATAATGCAATTAAACTAATAATTTTAAGGATATTTGACAAAAGTAAAATTATGTTAATACAGCATCTTTTATAAAAGCTTTATAATTATATACATATATATGTACGATGTATGTATATATATGTACTTGCCAACCTTTACATATTACATGTAAAAATTATGCATTTAAACTTTCTTTAATCCCCTAACAGACTTTTTAAAATGCAATTTTGTGTTTTTGCTACCCTTTATATTGCAACTTACTCACATTTTATTTCAGCCATGCTGTTAATTTGCCACAAACATGTGAACTTCATTGACAGGAATGTAACATTAGAATAACATACGAGTAATTGCTTTGCTGTTAAACTTAGTTTGGTATTGCAGTAATTGTAAATAATTTTATCCCCCAAATTGTTGAGAAATTATGTAATAAAAATTTTAAGTAGCCTTTGTTCTGAATGTTTTGTTTATTTACTTTTTAATTCTGAAATTTTTTAACCCTATGAAAATTGTGAAATATATGCGTTTGAAAGCAACTTCTTTAATTAAATCAAAAAATGTATTTGTATTCATTTATAAAAGTCGTAAAATTCAGTTATTGCACAGGAATATTTTGCAGTGAAAAATGTTATTTATAAATAGATGTAAAAAATTGGGGTAATCTTACTCACTATTTTACTCATACTTTTTACCTTAAGTTGGCAGGTATGTATGTGTGGGTATATATATATACACACATACATATATATATATATATATATTACATATATATATATATATACATACGTATATATATATATATACATACGTATATATATATATATACACACACACACACACACACACATATATATATATATATATATACACATATATACATATATATATATATACATATATATATATACATACATATATATATATATATACACACACACAAATATATATATATATATATATATATATATATATATACACATATATACATATATATATATTACATATATATACATACATATATATAATTATACACACACACACACACACACATATATATATATATATATATATATATATATATATATATATGCATGTACAATAATATTTTAGAAAAGTAGAGGAATAAAACTAAAAAAAAGTAAAAACCAGTTTCTAAAACAGTAGGTTCCGGTTGCTTCTTGTTTTCAGAATTAGATACATTATAATTAGATATTTTAATAAGATCACTATTTAGATTTTTATGTTGTCAATGTCTAAATGTTAAATAGTTTCTTTGTAAATGCCATCAATTTAGAAATATCAAATTGAATTTGCACTTTTCTTGTATTTTGTGCTGTTACCATATACTTAATATTGCTCTAATCTGAAATAAATTTCAGAATTTATGCTTTTAAGATTGTTATATGACTGCTCAGTACCTTGACAAATGTACAGTTCATTACAAATCTATTTGATACACAAATACAAAGCAATATGGCTTATAATTTAAATTGCTTTACATGTCATACAGGTTGACTCGTCTCTATATCAGACAACAGAGTTTTAATCTTGATTACAATATTAAAAATTCTTCACACCAATTTCTGAATCTCGTTCATATATTGTGGTCCAGGTTCAAAATGCTTTAAATTCTTCTATTTAATATCACAAGGAATGACTGCATTAAAATAGACTGCATAGATATCAACAGAAAGTGATAAACATTTTTCTCATGTAGAAATATCATAGGTAAATAGAGTACTGAAAACTAATATGTTTCTATACATTTCTTCATAGAAGTCTTCATCCAAATTCAACAGTATATTCACATCACCATTCCAGCTTTCAGTTTATTTAGTTTGATCACAGTCAATAAAAGAAATCGGTTATCTCCATATACAAGTATGTCAGAAATATACAAGTGGTTTTCTAACATTTTTATCACAATTATACACACAAAATGCTTCTCTAATTAAATTATACTCTTAAACTTCTTGTTACTTAACATTTATAACCATGGAAAATTGAAAAACCTTGTAGCAATTATATTAGCAACATTCAAAATTTTAATTTGATGGAATTACCTTTTTTAATGATTGCTTGATTATTAAGTGTTTTAAGATGCATCTGTGAAATTATTTACCTGGTTTAGTTATCACATTTAAATAATGTATAATGTGTTGAAATTGTCTTATATCCTTTTTAAATCAATAACATGTTAATGCAAAATCTGCTTAAAAAACCCTATCTCTTAAAAGATATTTCATATTATTATTATTATTATTATTGTATTACATTTATTATATTTTTTGACGATTTAGGTGAGAAGTTATGTTTATTTAATAATAATTAAACATTCTAACTGCAGAAATTAGAATATAAGACTTTCCAATATAAAATAAAATTTTTAATAATAAAGTAGACTCGGTTATCATACTTGATAACTGTTATAGATTATCTTTAAAATTCATGGTTTTTTGTTTAATTTTACAAATTTATGGATAGTTGGAGAAATTTCATAGTTTTGGGTATTGTGAAAATGAACACAATTTTTCAACTGGAATTTCTAATTATGACCAAGGAATCTATCCCATTTTCTTTAAATTCAACTTCTATTTTCCTCACAAGTTGATGATTTTAAATAACTATATATAAATAGTATCAGTTACTGATTTGAAGGAAATTTGGAACTAGTAACCTATTACCTTTTAAAAATTTCAATTGTATTTTTAGAAAAGATTAAATGTGTTTAAAGATAATAAATTAACACACAAACTATAATGTTAAATTAATATTTAACATACGAACTTGCTAAAAATAAGAAGTGATATCACTAGATTAGAGGTTATATGAGAGTTATCTTATTTTATCAATTTTGCAAAATAAATATTCAGTTTGAAATTTAGGTTAATTTTGAATTTTCTAGAATGAAATTTAATTGAAAAATTTCTAGAATGAAATTTAATTGAAAAAAGTCAGATAATACATTTTATTCTATACAATGATGGCATAAAGATATTATTTATAATTGATTTTTAACAAGTTTTCTGGGAAAGGAAAAATTACAATTATCTTTTCTCATCTTATTTTTCCTCCAATTATTATAGATAAAACTTAAAGCCCAAGGTGAATCATGATTTTTAACTGACAACCTCATGTTTGATTCAGATTTTTTTCAAGCCTTATGGTACCATTTGTTTGCAAATCTATTTACTGAAATACAGTATAGCTGTATGGGAAAAATCTATACCTGGTGATTTTCCAGGATTATTTTTATGTTTTGGGATTTCATTTCTCAGTGTTTTTTAAAGGATTAAATTTTATGCATGAGTATTAGTTAAACTGATATGAAAATTTTATATGTGGATCAGATTATCATGCATTTCTAATTCTTTTATAAAATAACTCTAGAATTTCAGAGGGTTTAAGGTTTTAACTGCAGAAAATATGTTTTTTTTTTTTTTAATTATGACACCATAACTGGGATATCCCTTATCCTTTTATAATATAAAGAGATTTTTTGAACGAAATTATGAAGGATAATCTTCATTCAATTTTAACTGTAGAATTTCAGAGGGTTTAAAGTTTTAACTGCAGAAATTATGGTTTTTTTTTTTTTAAATTATGACACCATAACTGTGATATCCCTTATCCTTTTATAATATAAAGAGATTTTTTTGAACGAAATTATGAAGGATAATCTTCATTCAATTTTAACTGTAGAATTTCAGAGGGTTTAAGGTTTTAACTGCAGAAAATATGTTTTTTTTTTTTTAAAAATTATGACACCATAACTGTGATATCCCTTATCCTTTTATAATATAAAGAGATTTTGTTTTTTAAAGAAATTATGAAGGATAATCTTCATTCAATTTTAACTGTAGAATTTCAGAGAGTTTAAGGTTTTAACTGCAGAAAATATGTTTTTTTTTAAAATTATGACACCATAACTGTTATATCCCTCATCCTTTTATAATAAAAAAGAGACTTTTTTTTTAAGAAAATGTGAAGGATAATCTTCATTCAATTTTAACTGTAGAATTTCAGAGGGTTTAAGGTTTTAACTGCAGAAAATATGTTTTTTTTAATTATGGCACCATAACTGTGATATACCTAGTCCTTTTATAATAAAAAAGAGACTTTTTTTTTTTAAAGAAAATGTGAAGGATAATCTTCATTCAATTTTGCACAATATATTTAATTAAGAATAAGCAATGAAATATTAGTTTTATACTATTACTATTAAATATAGTGACATAAAAGATTAATTCATATTGTAATCAATATTTTAATATATCTTGTTTTCCAGTTTCTTTCAGTATTTCTAAAGCATTATTTTGTTATTAAAATGAGTATTTTTTAAAATAAGAATTTATTAAATTGTGAAATTTTTTTTAACATTTTATTTTAAGATTATTTGACTTTTTATGTTGTTTCTTAATTGTTGTATTGTCAGTTATATTCTTTTTAACCTTCAATATTTTAAGGTAACGTACAAAAGGTTTTCCTAAATGGATAGTTTTTATTAATTCAAGAATCTTGTGTATTAAGTGTTACTGTTGTCATTTTTAGTGTCGCTAGTTATTTGAAGATTACATTATATAAAATGTATTAATTACAGCATAAGAGAACTATTTTATGATTGATTTGGAAAAATACAAAAAGTATTTAAGATACAAGAAATACACTGTTTTGGGAAATATTTGAAATAAACATGGTTTTTTTTTCTTCCTAGTTCTAGAAATTCGATAGTTCATTTCTGAACTTGATAGGGTTATATACAGTATACTTCCTCTTAACCGGCTTTCCTTTATTTGTCCGTAATTAATTTAAGTACGAAAACAAATCATATAAAATTGGAAATTCCGTATTTTAAGCATTAGAAATAACTTTTTTTTTTTAATATGGAACAACAGGTATCGGGTTGACCGACTCCAATGTGATGCTTTAAATGAAATGGTGAAATTATTCAGCAAGTTGCCGGATTTCAAACTTTCATAAAAAAACAAATGATTTAATTTTTTAAGCATTGTCACTAATGTCATGTTAAACACTAGAGCAATTTGTCGCAACGTCACGAACTACTATAATGTCCTTCCCATTCATTTTCCGGTTTACAACAGCCAATAGACAAACAATAAACTGCCCTTCCGTTTGAAATTAAAGCCAGAATTGTCATAAGTTGAGATGTGCCCTCCTGCGGGAAATCGTCTTCTTGTAATAGATTTATGCATTTAATAAACGCTTACTTTAACGATAAAAAAAATGCGTATTGCATGAATTAAATAATTTTTCTTTTACATTCTTAACTATAACGGGAATTTCGCTTACCCCATATAATTCCAGTCCCATTTAGGTCAGTTAAGGGGGAGTCTACTGTATTTTTTAAATTTTGTGTTGCGTAATTTGAGTGTATATCGAGACGCGTCCTACTGTTACATCTACAAATGCCTTTCGAAGTTGAGTACTTATTTTACACTCCTTCATCGTCTTAAAACATGGAAGACCTTTAACAGATTCTTAAAATGGCATACCTGTTAAATATCTTTCTCTATTTCACTCTTTGTTTTGTTAAAAATTTACGTATGTTAGATGGACTGTTCAAGGCATAAAACAGTTGGTACAGCTGTATATGAAAACTAACATTGTGCTTTCTATTATATAAATTCCTTAAACTTCTCACTTCTATATAAAGCTACTTATGAAATTTTCCCTGACTAACTTTTAAGGTATAAGCATTTGAATTTATGATAAACTATATTTTGAAGCTTATTAGAATCTAAATTTATTCAGTATTCTAAAAAATCTAGTCTAATTGTAAAATTTAGCAAGTAGAAATATTAAAGTTCTAAATTTTTTTTATTAATCTACATTCTTTGAATATTTGACTATGAATTTTTCAGCTTTCACACAGATTTCAACTCATAGAGTGTACATGTAGATAATGAACTCTATTTACACTTAGAATTTTTTTCTTCACATTTTGTTACTGTCTAAAAATAGATTTAGAGATAAAATTATATTCATATATGTATTTTCATGATCTGAAAGAATGATAAAACGTGATTTATTAGTATGTTCTTAAATTAATTTTTATAGCTTCCAGGTCAACATAAACTTTTGTATTTTAACCTTAAATTATTGAGCGCTTCTTTGGTATTAATACAATTCTGAAGTGGAGAAACAGATAAGAAACAATTTTGTGAAATTTAAATATTTTCGTATTTACAGCAATTTAAGGTGTAATAAGTAATGTGATGATGTTTGTTCATAGTATTCATCAAAGAAACAGCATAATATAACAAATACAAAATAATTTTGAGTTATTTTCCTTTGTCAGAAACACTTGACAAACGTAATTATATCATAGTAGTAATGTAATTATGTCTTAAAATGTTTTTAGCTCTTGAATCCATTTATTCAACGATGAGGCAATGGGGCAAGTTTTGATGTAAGTAACGAATCAGTTCTCGAGTAGCACCTCTACAGTTGGTTAATTCCAGCTCCTGTAGATGACGCAGTTGTATCAACATTGATAATCCATTTGCAGTAACAAGAGAACAACCTGGAAAAGAATAGAAAACGTGATTAGTATTGCTGAAATATATACAAACTTGTGTCATTTACCTAGTTTTCGTGATTTATTGACGCAAAAAACTTTTAGGTATTTTAATAAAGTGCAACATTTGATTATATAAAATCGTATAGCCTCTGAACGTATATCAATAATTTAAAATCGTAGAGAGTAAAACAGTTGCTGGAATATACACATACATGCAATCATATATCTTGTATTGAGATTTATCGATGCAAAAAATTTTTAGGCATTCTAATTGTTATGATTTAACTGACTTGTATTGTACTACTCTGTTTTGGCAACACAAAAAGCCACAGTTCTATGTCAAGATAAAAACACAGCGCACGCTGCTGCGTTCTCTCTTTGAATTTTATCCAATATTAAATGTGTTCGTTATATACATATTCTAGTAATTATTATTTCTGCCATCCCTCACACCCGTTATTTAATACTAATAAAGTGCAATATTTGATTATATAAAATTATATAACCTCTGAACGTATATCAATAATTTAAAATCGTAGAGAGTAAAACAGTAGCTGAAATATACACACACATGTAATCATATATCTTGTTTTGAGATTTATCGATGCAAAAAATTTTTAGGCATTCTAATAAAGTGCAACATTTGATTATATAAAATCGGGCGTGACTGAAAAACAGGGTGCCCCGTCCAACTTGGCTATAAATCTCTGAACATGGTAGCCTAATATTTTTTTTTCTGATCTCGCCGTGTTCAAACAATCTGTATCTGTATTTTAATTTATGTTATATTTGAATCCAGATCTTCTTGTGGAACCTATTTCTTATATATTAAATGCGCGTAATGATTAAAAATATTAGATATAATGAACCATTATTTGGAGCTGTTGGCTTTGTAAACTGTTAAAGGATTAATTGCTCATAAATGTAAATGCCCGTTTTCTCAGTGGTTTTGGTTAATTAAGAAAATGTATATAATTCTATTACAATGCACAATCTACATCAATTAAAGTCGCCCAAACAGCAAGGGATACAGTGTTGTTCGGGTGAAATACCTTTGTGTTTTAGTAAACATCGCCAATAATTTCATCAAATTTGCCAAGGGGCACCCTATTTTTCAGAAGTACCATGTGTGTACGTCAGTATGGGAATAAACTCTACAAAAAGCTCTTCTAAAGACTATTCATTTAGAGAATAGAACAGAGGTATTGAGATGCTGAAGATAACAGTATAACAAGACTGCGTATAGACTAAAATTTGGTTTAACATCAGAACAGTGTACCCAGCCAACTTGGCGATAAAGCACTAAGTATGCTAACTAATTGTTTTTCTTCTGATCTCAGCGTGTCTATATTTTGATTTATATAAATGTGGCATTCGACTCCCGTTGTGTAATCTTTTTGTTGCGTATTAAGTGCGACTAATTCTTATTAGTTTTTAATTTTCTGAAATTAAATTGATTCTCTGACTGATTAAACTCGTATTCTATCATTTCGGCTAGGACGAGTAAGCTAATAAAGTCCCCCCAAAATACTAATGGGTACCCTATTCTGATGGAACACCTAAAATTTTTTTATCTTGACTGCAGCAAATGTTAAAGGAATTCATTACAACATCGTATAAACACTAAAATTCATCCCAGCACAGTGCATTACATACAAATAGTGTGAATTCCTTTGGAAAGCAAATAACAATGTAATCATAATTTCAGATATAAATTGATATTTGACACGGCCACAATAAGTTGACGTCATAGACTTAAGCGCCATCGTACTGTCAGAATATATTACGTATATTTACATATGACCTGTATGTTTCACTTTTTTTTTATTTGGTCTCTGTGTAAAACTCTCAATTGTACGTGAAAGCGAACTATAACTCAACATTACGATATTGTTTTTCTATAGGATCTTTTCAAAATATTTAAATATAATTAATGCCAACTGAAATATTCCTGCTTTTAGTTAACAGTTCTGATGAAATATATTTACATAGTTTTTAAAATAAGCATCTCAAATAATTTCCCTTTTGCTGTTAGCTTCTTTGATAAAATTATTTTGGATATGTTTTAACAAGTTCCTGGTTTGTTTTAATCTCCTGATTTGTCCCGATATGGCAGTTTTGGCAATCAGCATCGACGAGAAAGGCCGCAAAAATTTGGGCATGATTCTTCTTATTCTGAATTTAAGTATGGCAGCTATCAGTTTCGTGGTATTTATTACTGGCATTGTCGTGGCTGTACTTTTCTACCAACAAAGAGATATGCTTAAAGACTTCGGATATGGAAAACTTAATTCTCTGATAATCTTTTCTAGTCTAGCTCTGACAGCTTTGCACTCGTTTGGCGCCAAACTCAGTTTTGATTGCGGAAACATTGAAACCAGAGATCGGTTTAAAAACGTCATGATGCCATTCATGGGTCTGTTATTCGTTGCCTTTGGGTTGCTTATAGCATTGAGCATCTCTACGTCAGCATCTATCTACCAGCTAAGTAAGGGCTATGAAAAAGGATTTAAGGAACTTATGGAAGCATACGACACTGATGAGAGTAAGAAGATGGAAATAGATTTGCTTCAGTTCAGGAATAAATGCTGTGGAAGTAAAGGATACAAGTATATATTAAACATATTAAACTTCTTTAATTGTAACTTATCAACTTTTAATTTAGAGAAGAAACTTCTTGGTTCATATTTGGGAAAAACATACGACTGGCTGTTATATCAACTATGGATGCTACCATATTATGGTCGACATATATCACCGGTGACTTCTGCGTCATAATGATGTCAGAGAGGGAAATTTTTGGTACCAAATCACCCTCTCTGGCGATTTCTGATGCCATTATGACGCGGAAGCCACCAGTGACATATGTCGACTGTAATATTGTAGCAGCCTATTAGGCAGTTTCTTGCAGCATGGCAGATCTCAGCATTTCAAACGGTAGGGCAGTACGTTGATTTCCTATTGGCTATCGTAAATATAAAACGGGAAGGGCATTACAGTGTTTCGTGACGTTGCCTGAAATCGCTTTATTAGTCTTTGGTACAAGACAGCAGACATTTATCTACCTGGAATTCTTCTTTTATAACCGAAATGTGTGGTAAAAATGTACCGACACAATTGCCACAAATCGCGACACAAAGCAATTTAAACAAAACACATTGTGAGTGGCACATTTTACTTTCACTGGAGGGCATTTCCATTAAATCTAATTACAGACTATAACATTATGTCCTAGGTTCCCAAGCTATAAAGGATTATACTTCGTAAAGTAATTTAAAATATTTTTGTTAATGAAGAAATTATTTTTCCTAATAAATTAAGTATTTTATAAATTCAAACTAAATTGTCGTCCCGGACAGGGCTCCAGTTTGTTTGGCTCAAGAGCGGAATTATAGTCATACAAATTTATATAATATGATTTGTTAGAAAATTAATCCAATAAATCTATACGGACGACTGAAAATTTTCAAGATTTTCTTTTTTTCTTTATCATTTCTATCAATTACAAAGTGTGTGCCCTTATTTGCATGTTCTGGTTATAAAAATAGATACTTCATGTCTCTATCTCTTAAAAGACCCTATATATCTGGTACCAAGGTTTATTATTATCATTCTTATTTGTATTATACTTCCTATGCGGGACATTTGCTTTTAAAGCATTCGCTGCTACCTAGCCGGCGATATTTATTGTCCACTTTATAGTCAGCGAACATTACTCTCTAGGGACAACACAAAGTGGGTTATCGTAATTTAGAAGCAGAAGACCGAATTTTGGCCTGCCACATCCGGAGGTATCTTTAGGGAATTTGGAGGACATTGCATGCCTATTTTACGTGTCCTAGCCATCTTTGCTGACAGAGCTACCGTGACTCTTTGATACCAAGGTAGGAGAGAGGAATTACCACTGGCCAAACTGCCAATTTTGAGATTCAAAGAGCTAATCCTTGAGCAGCAAAGACTTGATATTAGTATTATAAACTAAACCAAGCTGAAATTAGTGACTAAACTTTATTTTGCTGGCTGTTTTATTGATTCTTGTTTTTCGATCTGTTGAGTTGTATTTTTCTCCTTAGGGACTGGATTGAGATATCTTGGTATCCCGACGAATTCATGCGTCCCGAGATGAAAGGGAGGAAACAAAGAGGTGTTCCTTTCACTTGCTGCGATCCTGAATATATGGGACCTTGCCTGCACGATGCAGGCGACGATGCGCGGCCCGGTTACAAGAAGGCTGGCGAAAAGTCCTTCTATCCAGATGGCTGTGCAGAGGTCATAACGGTTAACTTGAGATGGATTCTTGGAAACTTGTCTCTGTGGCTGCTTTTGCCCATGTGGCTGGAAATCGTCACCATTGTAGCGACGAAGTATCTGCAAATGTCCATCCTCAACGCTGCCGAGGCTGGTGACGAAGAAGGACCCGGCTTTGGTTACTTGATGGAAAAATGCCCCTGCTCGTGCTTAGAGTTTTTAGAACGCGATATAACGCGGACGAAGAAAAAATAGACGAGCGAATATTAAGTTGAAGGGAAATGGCAATAAGCTACTATGAAGGAATATCACCATACACAAATGATGGATCTTTGAGATGCAAATCGGATGCAATGCAGT
Source organism: Pardosa pseudoannulata (assembly GCA_032207245.1). Lineage (NCBI taxonomy): Eukaryota > Metazoa > Arthropoda > Arachnida > Araneae > Lycosidae > Pardosa > Pardosa pseudoannulata. The sequence continues at coordinate 120,983,848 of CM063508.1, forward strand.
TATGTTTAAATTCTGGCATTTACTTCTTGGTGTTGCAGATTCTTTTAATTTAGTAAATATGTAATCGCCTTGACTATTGGTAGAAGTAATATAAGATTTTGAAAACTTATTATCTGATGATTAAAGGATTTCGTATTAATGTAACATAATACTAAATAATATTTTAACCCTTAAAAGGTCACGATTAAAATATTTTTCAGATTTATGGGTATTAGGTTATAAGCGTTGTGTGTGAACCTTATAAATAAGAAACATATCATAACAAATTTTACATTCCTTTAGTAGGTGGAATTTTATTATGGGGGGTTAATTGTGAAACCTTTCCCTTGTATAGCATGGAAAGAAGTGTTTCTTAACAATAATTATATTGGGATAACAATGTATAAGTATCATAAAAAGTGTGTAATAAGTTGGTAACTACACAATTTTTCATTGTTCTTTTGGGTAGGTGTTTTTATTTGAAGCTTTAAGGAGAAAAATCAAATTTGTGAATTCTGATATAAAGCAAATTTAAAACATATTTCAAAGAGGAAAATAAACTATGCAAAATTCTATTATCTATTGCTACATCAAAGAGTCGATAACATAGAAAATCGAAAAAAAAAATCCTTCGTATGTTTTTAAAAAGAAGAGAAAAAAGTATTATTAGGTGGTTTCGCTGCGAAACCACCGTTAAAGGGTTAAAAGCGATTTTTTATTCCTCAAATAATTTCTTTAAGGAGGGGATTTTGCTTATTTGGTTTATCTGCAAATGTTTTTTTGTTTTCGAAAACTTTACAGCAAAACGAAAAAATCGATGAAAAATTTTAAATTTCTTCGACAAATTTCTCTGAGAAAGTACTTCTACATGATTACCCCACATTTTCAAATATTAATTAAATTCTTAAGTTATATAATGTGTGTGTATAATATATAATACTTGTATATTTTTAAAGAGCTTTTTCCCCCTTCTAATTCTATTCCTGCACCACACGTGCTTTTCAAGTCGTGCTAAATGAATGACAGCTTCGCAGCCGTATTTGGCATAAAGACGTCTATATTGCTAGCTGCATTGGGAAGAAAGAAAAATAAACTATGCAAAATTCTATTATCTATTGCTACATCAAAGAGTCGATAACATAGAAAATCGAAAAAAAAAAATCCTTCGTATGTTTTAAAAAGAAGAGAAAAAAGTATTATTTACTAGTTGTAACTAGTTGTTACTAGTTGTAAGCTATTTTTATTTCTTTGTACGAAGTGGAGGAAGACTTGTAATGCCGTAAACTGTCGGTGTTAATATTTTATTGCAAATACACGTGTTAAAATTGTCGGAATCCATTTTGAGTAGCTTAAGCGTTACGTCTGGACAAACGTACAAGAAAAACGTAACTTTGAAAATTTATATATCGATTTGGAACATCCCTGAATGCGTTTTAAATAGTTTCATCGTAACAGTTGTACGTACGTATCTCTCATAACTCATAAATGATCAGCCTTAGTAAATGGAAATTTTTTATTTAGGACTGATGCAACATCTAAATGTGCACCTCCCTTTTTGATTGCAATCTGCCCTCTATAATAAAAAGATTCCTTTAATACACATTAACGCTATCTATAATCGATAAAATGATATAGACGTATTTAACATACAGTTGAAACAATCCTTTAACGT
>CM063508.1:120990498-120997998 GCA_032207245.1 Pardosa pseudoannulata
GTCAACATAGAGTAGGTCCTCAGAATTTAAAAGAGGGGTCTAGTAGAAGACCCCCTGACTTGGCCTGCCACCTCTAGAGGTACCGTTTTGGTCTTTGGAGGGCGTTGCAATCACAAACCCATTTTACATGCTCTATCTGCCATCAATTAACAAAGCGGATCTCTAGCCTGATCGAATTCCAAAACCGCAACCCTCAGATTACGAGTCTTTGCAGACTGAGCTACCACGGCTGTTAAATAGAAAGGTCCTATATTTAATTTAATTGGATTAAAGGCCATATTGGTGAAACGGGTAACGAATATTGGACATTTTGGCAAAACAAGCAATACATAACTCAATAATAACACAAAAATATTCTTTGTCATTGATTAAAACAGCTAGCAAATAGTATATCTTGGATACTGGCAAGAGGGGTGGGACCATGGCCAAATAGAAAGGTATAATACTTTTTTTCAGCTAATTTTTCAAAATCACGTAATTAATTATTTTGTCACTGGTCATGGTAACTTACTTCCTATCTACATAAAACAGAAATATACCCCATGCTGTCAGTGTAAAAAGGTAGAAGATTCGAGTTATTATGTAATGACTTACTGCTCTTTTCCAATCAATTATATTTTTAAGAGGGAATCAGAAACATTTTACAGTACTACCATAGAAGGGATGTAAGTAAAAGAAATCTCCAGAGAATTAAACAAATATGACTTACTAAATAAAATAAATCTCATTTATTTTTACATCACTTTCAAAGGAACACAGTAATAAAAATTAAATATTTGTAATATTTTGTTTGCACTTTGTAACTAATTAATTTTAATTTTGATAGACACTGCAAATAGTAAACTATAATATAATACTGTGAATATTTATGTATATATTAAAAATTAGGTTAATTATAATGGTGATTTAAAAACTGATGCATATTTATTGTAAAATATTAGATAGTTAAGAATTGTATAAATATGAATCATAAATAAAATTGTCAAATGTAAAATAAGAATAAGTAAATGTAAAAAGTTTGTAAAAATGGATGTACTTGTTTGGAAATAGTGTAAAAAATTTTCATGTTACTGTAAATGTTGTACAGCCATATTGAATTTTTATGCATCTTAAATTATGAAAATGTGTATATAAAGATGATGTATGTAAAAAAATTACCTTTAGTAACGCCGAAGATTGTAAATGTATGTTTAATAGATTTCAATATATACGGAATCTTATCGGATTTTCCTGGGTCATTGCCTGAAATAAGTTTTGATAGTGGAAGCTAATTTTCCATCCCATCTTGGAATTTTCACTCATAAACCCTTCTATAGGGGATTGAAATCGGATGGAAGTAAGTTAGTAAGTCTAGTAGTTTAGCTCTTAGATTAAAATTTCTATTTCTACTTATTCTTAAATAGAAATTAAGATATATGAATTTGAAATTACCAATTTAAATAAAATTATTCTAAGATAAATTGAACTTAAATTCTAGTTCTTAGTTGATGGTGTGGCGTTTACAGTTAGTATACACTTAAAAAAGTAATATCTGCTTGTTTAATTATAGTAGACACGTATAATAGAGAACGAAATTCTTCATTGTCTCAATTTAAATCTTAAATTTCATGTCAGTGTTTTGTTTGAAATTTTCTTTTAAGGACTTATCCTGTTATTAAAGGCAGTTATGCAAAATTTCTATTCACTTCACCATTTTGTCAAGTATTTAACTTACGTGGTAAATGTTTTATGACTAAACAGCGTTAAAGTTCCGATTTATTACCCATAACAGGGTTGTGTAGCTTTCATTGAGGAACCTGTATAACCGTTTCCCAGCAGGGTTCTTCCTCATTCCATGCTGATTACGCTAGGGGTTGCAGTTGTGAATCAAAAGATAACTGTGCAAGGTAAGCATGCCCGATGTTATTTTAAAAGTGAACCGCGCAAGAGGGGTTCACTTTCGTTCTTCAGGTGGTAGAGCTCACCTAGGCTTCATTTGGCGGGAGGCCGACAGGAGCGCCACGGGGCGATATTTTTGGGATGTTCGAGTTGACAGACATTCTTTCTGGAACAATGCCGCTTGCTCAACTGGATGATCTAATGCGTTAGACGCGGTGAAAAAGAGGCATGGTCGACGAGCCAACAGGTAGGACGGAGAACATGTGAGTCATTCTTGATGGTTGTTCGAAACGGTGTGGGAGAAGTACTGTTTTTGTAAGAAGAATCTGATTTACAGTGAATTCGGCGAATGTTCCAGGGTTCTTAATTGGAAGGGGAACCCGCTTTTCTTTGTATTCACCAAGTATAATAATTTGAAATCACATTTTTATGAGGTAAAAAAATTCTAAAATGTGCAGTTGAGCAGTTGTAACTATTAGTGACTATGAGCCGTACTAACTCAGTCGGTAAAGTTGTCAATCTCATAGCCGGAGGGTTCTGAGTTCGAGGCTCGAGCAGGCCAAAGATCTGCCGTATTCATTAAAGGCATGTAAAATAGTTTCGTGGTCGAAATGCTCTCCATGTTCAATGATATCTCTAGCCAAGCCTGAGCGTGTCTTCTGCTTTGGTACCTGTTTCTACATTGTGAGGACTCAGCGGGAACAATGTTATTCACGTCCGTAGCCTTTCTTAAGCTACACTTGTTTCTCGGGTGGTGGTAAATAAATAAAAAGACTTTTTTGGATAAAGATATCAGTCTGTATTACCAGCTACACAAAAAGAAATAAACTATTAAATCGGTGAATTACATGTAATGAATGTGTCGCTGCATACATCAGAAATACTTAGTAAATATATTTCACTACTGTGCTTTAACATTATGTATAATGATACGTTGAATCTTGAAAATCTTCTTGTCGGTAAGTATTGTTGAATATAGACAACTAAGATTAGACATCAAAATGTTATAAAATTACATTATTCAAGAAAAAGTATTGCTACAATGCCATAATAACAGTGGAGCCCACAATTTTCATTTGTTTCCACTTCCTTTCCCTTAACTAAGTAAATGGTCATAAAAGATGCTGTATTACACAAGTGAAAAGATGCTGTAACACACAACATTATAATTTTTTAACTAGAGAATCGATAATCATATATATGTGTGGGTGCGTTTGTGTGTTATGCATTTGTGTGTATGTAGATATATTCAAGGTGATTCAAAACTACAAGAATGAAATAAGGTAACCTTGACGACTCTTACTTGCATAGTAATGCATTGTTCGAAATGCAATTCTAACGAGGTAAGAGTTGTTATGAATCGTGTTTTGTCTTGTTGGAGATGATTTTGACATCTTAATGCTCTCGCTAAATTTAGCTATCTGTAATCAAATTTGATACCTTGATGGTATTTTTAGTGATGTTGTTGGCCTTTATTCCAGAACTTTCTAGAACATTTTATGCCCTCTGAGGATATATAATTAATGACGTGATAAAGCCTAACCAAGGTACGACTCTGCTAATAATGAAATTATCCAAAGTTTCGTAACTTAGGCAGTACAAGGAATTCTAGACGTTCGTGGTAACCACAGACATGAGCCAAAAACTTCGCTAACTTGCTAAAAATATAGTTCATTAGAACCTCTATTTTGAATTATCCTGTATAAATGTGTGTGTGTGTGTGAGAGAGAGAGAGAGAATGTCAGGTTTAGAATTTTAAAGACAGTAAATAAAGCATTAATTAATAAAAAGAAAGCAAATTCTCTGTGAAGCAGAAGAATATGGGGTTAAATAACGCTATGTAAGAGCATAAAGCGCCAAGTTCCAAGAGTGAACAGGTAAATATCTTAGGCTGGTAACTTGCTGCTGATTGAGTTTCTTGTTGGAAACAAAATGCCTTTTATGGAATAGGACATTCGGATAAAACTTTAAGGACTAAAATGTATGACTTTGTTATTTTTCTTCGCAGACTATGAGCCTGACACACACACACATATACATGTATATACACTTTCTACCAATAAGTATTGGATACCTATGCAAATGACGATATCTGCGGTCCTGAGGTACGTCACGGCCTCCGCCGGTATACATCGTGTAGGAAACAGCATTGGCATTAGTGGCATGCAAGATGCCGCGCAGTTCGGAGCTCTCTGATTTCGAGAAAGGTATAATTATCGGGTATCACAAATGTGGCCGATCCTTAAGGGACATATCAAGCGATCTGAAGTACCCAAAATCAACAGTGGCGTATGTGATTAAGAAGTGGAAGTCAGCAGACCATGGAAACTGGGAGATAGAGACCGACGAGGGCTGTCCAGGAACTTCGGAAGAACCGCACCCAACCGATGACCCTCACCAGCGAGAAGTTTCAACAGGCATCCGGGAATATTGTTTCAATGAATACCATCCGTAAGGAAGAACATCTGCTTGGTTTTCATGGTCGTGCTACTGCCCATAAGCCTTTGATCACAAAGTCCAACCGCGCTGCCCGGTTAATGTGGTGCAAAGCACATCGAAATTGGACCGTAGATCAGTGGAAACGGGTTCTTTGGAGCGACGAATCAAGGTTCACCCTTTACCGTTCGGATGGCAGGGTCTGGGTCTGGCGTCTGCCTGGAAAACGTCTCCTGCCAGAATGCATTGTGCCAACAGTCACGTTAGGTGGAGGTGGATTTATGGTCTACGGGTGTTTCTCCTGGTATGGACTGAGACTCTTGATCCCCATTCATGGTAACCTCAACGCCGATGCCTACTGCACAATTTTGAATGACAATGTGCTTCGTACGTTGTGGCAGTTTTACGGATTGGAGCTCTGTTTCTTTCAGGACGACAATGCCAGTTGTCATGTTTCGAGGTTAACCAAGGATTGGAATGGTGCCAATGGAGTTCATCGGATGGACTGGCCTGCCCAGAGCTCAGAACTGAACCCTATCGAGAACCTCTGGGACGAGTTGGATCTCCGCATTACGGGGTGCCTTACCCATCCAAAATCGGTGAAGGAACTTGTATGTCTACTCCAAGCCGAGTGGAAGACAATACCACTAGCTGTAATACAAAGACTTGTGGAAAGTATGCTCCGGAGGATTCACTCTGTAATTGCCTCTCGCGGAGGCTCTACCAACTATTGATTTTGAATAAAGCTAGTTTTCCTTTTCTATCACAGATGTCCAAATACTTATTGGTAGACAGTGTATATATATATATATATATATATATATATATATATATATATATATATATATATATATATATATATATATATATATATATATATAGAGAGAGAGAGAGAGAGAGAGAGAGAAAGCTCATATAATAAATAAAATATGCACTCTGTTGTTCTTCTCTAAAGAGGGCAAGTCCCCACTGAACCCAGCCCCGGGTGTATATATATATATATATATATATATATATATATATATATATATGTGCATGTGTGTGTGTGTACATACATACATAAGATTGGTAAAATGGGACATTTATTGACAAAGTACAAGCAAATAAAGTCGCCTATTTGATTTATATACGAAAGCTATCATTTACTCTGTTCTTTTCACAAATGATTATATTTTGAGTAATAAATATTTATTTCATACATTTAATTCGAAGTGAGTAGTACATTGATTATAAAGTAAAAATAACAATTTCAACAGTACCGCGAAAACAAAGCTGAAAATTGATGCTTTATGTGTTGACCGGTGTTGAAATAGTGACTAAAGGTTTTATGCCGAAAAAAAAAATCAAATAACATCAAAATGTAAAAATGTTCATGACTCAACCAATATTTTTAGAAACTCTTTTTATAGGCGCTAAAAGAACATTGTAGTTCCAAAGCACGAAAACCAAGTATTCGCCAAAGTTTCTTGCCAAATTTTTCACTTCGTAATAATGCGCTTGCGATGACGCGTTCATTTTTTTTGAATTCTCACGGCTCTGGAAAGAAATTTGAATTAGTAGCCACTGCGCAACTAGCATGATTGCCTTTAGTTTTATATTTTCTTTTGTTAAAGTACTGAACTTAGAGTGACAGATGTAAAAAATGTTGCTATTATTTGTTATTATAAATATGCACTAACATATTCACGATACGATGCTCCTTTTATTTCGAACATGTCATTAGAAAGTGAACTTAAATTCATAATGACGTTTCAACATTATGTCAGCAGAGCCTCTTACATACTAAAATGACGTTTCAACGTTATGTCAGCAGAGCCTCTTACATACTAACGCATAAGTCTGAGGTCAACATTGAGTGTTATTGACTGAAAAAATTTTTTTTGATTAATTTCGTTTTTGGTTTAGCTTTTGAGCACTACGGTCTACTGTTTCGCAACACAAGGGCTAATGAGGCCGGCACCTACTACTTAAAATTTATTCCGAACGCATATGAACATTCATGCCATCTGCGGGATTCGAACCCGCGAACTCCGGTACCGAAAATTTCGTTTTTGAGTTGTACGAGATAAACAATACGTACATACGTCAGGAAAAAAAATCTAAATGCTTTCAGTGGTATTTAAAATTATACTTAATGCTTCAGACTTAAAGTTTCCTTGTACGTACGTACGTACGTACAGTTGTAGCACAGGAAGTACTCAAAATGGATTTTGGCAAGGTTAAAATGTATATTTCTTTTGAAACTTGAAGAATAAAAGTTTTCGGAAATGACGATGCTTCCTTTACTTCGAACAAGAAAGTAGAAACGGACACTACAGTGAAACTGGGAGGGCCGAACGATGGCCGAATGGTTAGGGTGCTGGCCTTCGGAACCGGAGTTTGTGGGTTTGAATCCCACTAGGGCATGGATGTTCGTAGCCGTTCGGAATCGGCTTTAAGCATTAGGTCCCGGTCTCATTAGCCCTCGTGTTGCAAAAAGTAGACCGTAGTGCTCCAAAAACAAAAAAAAAAAACCAAAAAAAAGAAACTGGGAGGGCGCACTCGAAAGTTATAACCCGAATGATATCGCGCTGTTATGGGAGGAAACCTTCTTACAGGAGTCACCGTCTGTGTCATCAACGCCTGCTGCTGTTTTGAGTGTTTTTGGTAAGTCTTGGCTAAGTTTTTGGCTTAATGACACCACAGCGTAGAAACTGCAAACCACCTTCTGCTCTAAAAAATGATACAGACTCGATCTCTCAGTCAAACTAATCTTCAAAGCCATTTGCAGCTATCTTTTATACAGCAAATTTAATCTAGAGCTTAATACAAGATCAACTTAAACATTGTGTACATATTAGTATATAGTTCCAGTACATAATCTATATGGAATTTTTAAAAATCCATACTTGAAATCTACAAAATTGATAATTTAGAAAACAAAATCAAATCCCAGCTTGTAAAGTGGTTTTTCTGTCAAGGCTCTGGGAGATCACTTCTTTCGTTTGCCTATTGACACTAGCTATACGACGCCTTCCCTTTTTCCTGTGTCTATGTTATTTTGCGGCAATACGACAGCAGAGCGTCTTAACTTATGCGTACCAACGCATACGTTAAACCCGAGCCTCGAGTGTTATTTACCAAAAAATGTACTTAGAATTAATGAAGAAACAAATTATTTATCACTCCAATAACACAAAGGATTTT
>CM063508.1:121005498-121007998 GCA_032207245.1 Pardosa pseudoannulata
GATTAGGAAGGAGCGAATTACCTCCCATTCCGCCTTCTCTCTGAAGATTCAGATAGCGAACCTCACAGATGTAAAAGATTTAATGCTACTTCAGCTCCTAAACTCTCCATGCTTTTACGCTTATTTTATTTTTACAGTCGCATTCCGAAAACATGTTCTTAAGAATTGCATTTCATGTCCTCCAGAGAGAACATCTGAGCCCTCTTTTTTATTTTTTTTCTTTAGGTACCGTTGAAAAACGTTCTCAAGAATCTCGTTGCATTCGACGAAATTCAGCGTGCAGGAAATTAGATGAATGCTCTTCAGAATGAATAGATTTGCAACGTTTCAATCGCTGAAAAGCGTCCATAGTGTGATACTTTTAAGTATTGCTGGGAAAAAATTAGAAAGTTCTTTGGAATATTTTTTTGACATGTGGATGATGACGATTTTAGATAGTGTAAAGAGTTGTACATAAGAGGACACTTAAAGCGTATTCACTGGATAATTATTTATATTTTTTATTAACATGATTTGTAGAGTATTCATTCATATACATCAATGGCTATGGCATTTTTAGGTTCAGCTTCATTAGGAAAATTGTGTTGGAAATGAGTGACGAAAATTTGTGAGTTGCGAATTCATGTAACACAATTTTTACCATTACGTGCATTGAAAAGAGATGAGAATAGTTTCCACATTTACCATGCTACAAGAGTTACCAAGGGGTGTAGTCGTCGGCGAAAAGAATAAGATTTATCAAGAAAACTTTAGCAGCATCTATATTTAGCAACGTCCAACAGCAAAATCCCTCAAAAAATGATTGTGCGGCTTTTTATAACTTTGGGGACTCCACAGGCGTGAGAAAAGGAATGTGGTTAATCAGCAAAGTAGGATGGCTAGTTAATTTCGCCAACAGGAAGGAGATTTTTCTAAGACAAAAGAGCTTAACACCAAGGGATAACGAAATCTAGGGTTTGGTGGTTTTTAATATAGGAGTTACTAATTTTAGTTTAAGACTAACATATTAAATTCTTACATTACATGTATATATATATATATATATATATATATACATACATACATATATATACACGTAATACACATATATACATACACATATACATAATAATTTTTGCTTATCTCAATGTATATATATATATATATATATATATATATATATATATATATATATATATATATATATATATATATATATATACATACACACGCACACACACACTACACATATATATGTGTAATGGGGGGATTCATACATTCATACATACATATCCTGTCCATACCTGTTAAATCTCAAAAATTACTACTAAATTATTTCCAATGTACCAACGAGCTTTGATTCACTAATAAAGAGAGGATTAAAATTAAAAAAAATGATTCCAATGCATGAAATTTCATAGCGGCTGTATAAAAAGCAACAATGTTTAATGATTTTTGCTTATCTCAATTGTGTACGAGCTGGTACTTTACTACTGCTGTATTTACTGATTGAATATTGACTAGTTAAATTTACTTAAAATTAGCAGGTGATATTATTTCGTAAGTTTAGTAATTGAGGTAATTCAAAACAAAGTACATTTTAATAGTTAATAGCCGAGTAAACAAATCTTATAAACTAACTGAAAACTGACAGTGGTAAGGGATAGTACTATTGGATAATTTCACCAGTTATTTTAGTATATTAGGCTAAACAGATTTTTCTTTTTTTGCCTGAAAACATATGAGTTATTTAAAGAAATTCTCTATTTATTATAGCAAATTCATCTGCAAAGAACCCACTTTATTGGAGAAGGATGTATATGAAAAAGTCAATTTTCTGATTTTCTGATTTGTAAACTAAAATTTGGGTCAGGAAATCATAATCATTTTAAATCATGTAATTTAGAAAAATATTTATGTTCTTATCCCTAAGCCAATAATTTCTGAAATTGTATTACTAAATCCATTTAGTAATTAGGTAATTTTTTTTGTTACATGATCATTGTATATCCTTACTCTTAATACTCAAATTTTCAAACGTTTGTTCAAATGTTGACGTATTTCTACTGTGTCATTGAATTAGATGCACTACCCAAAAAATGATTAATATTTTTTAAAAAAACTAAGGAAAGTTCATAGTGGTTGTAGAAAATGCAATGTTGTTTGGTAATTTTTATTTCATTTAAATGTGAACGAGCTGCTATTTCACTAATGATCTATTATCCGATTGAGCATTGACCAAATATTTTTAGTTAAAATTAATACATGGACTAGCTATTTTAGAGAGGAAGGTGTTAAGAAAGATTTTGGGTGCTGTGAAAATTAAGGGTATATGAAGGCACAGATACAATAACGAACTGAATGAGTGTTATAAAGAGGATGATATTATATATTAAAGTGAACCGTATTGAATTTGCAGGTCACATCTGCAAAGTGGACTTGCCCTCTTTAACACCCAGTGTCAAAAAAACCTACTGGAGTTCGTGGATTCGATTCTCACGGAGACATCGATGTTCGTAGC
>CM063508.1:121012998-121015498 GCA_032207245.1 Pardosa pseudoannulata
TTATTTTTTTTACACATTGAGTAGACAAACTCTAGAATCCCTGATGATTGGAAAATGAAAATGTTTTAATCAGGTTTTACAAAACAGTGTTTCTTATAGTTGCTATACACTGTTCTGAAAAATCTATATATATAAAAATGAATTTGTGTGTGTCTGTCTGTCTGTCTGTCTGTACTCAATAGACTCAAAAACTATCCATCCAATCGCCGTGAAAATTTGGGAAATGTTTAGGTATATCCCTGGGAAGGTTTTTGTAAATTTTCAACGTTCGAAATTCATTCCTTCCCCCTTTTTCGAGCATTTCATGTCATTATTCCAAGCATTATTTTCCCCGGTTAAACGCAAACGATTAAGTTTTTAATTTATCGCATCATATCTAAGGGAAAGAAGCAATGTTTCTAGCAATGTGACGTCATCCCAAGTAATTGTTTTAAACGCAGTTTTCCACGGTTAAAAGCAGGAGATTAAAATGTTCAATTCATCACATAATAAATAGGCGAAAATGATATTTTTCTATCATTATGACGTCATTCATTTAAATATTTCATTTATTCATTTCTTATTTTATATTATTTAAAATCGTCTGCTTAGTATCTATTCGATTTGAACTGAAATTTGAGATAAAAAGTGATTCACTTTCATTTCTATGTGACGCAAATTATAGCATTTTTATATGAGAACTAATTTTAAATTTAATTCTTGGTTCATTTTTATGTTACAATGAAATGCATATCAACAATATTCTAAGTACAAAAAGTACAAATTTCAGTGACTCTCATGGCCAAATAAAACCTATCATTTTATATAGTTATCTTCATATTCATACGGTTGTCGATATGAATGTGTGTTTCTGTTTCACACAAAACTATGTGGTTTGTCATAAATTTCCTTAATTTTGGAAAACATTTATTACTACCAACAAAATTAGCACTGTTGCTGTCAAAACCTGTGCTTCCTATTCTATCACGTAATATGACAAGATCTGTTAACTTTGCTAATCAACGTACAGTAGTAATACAGTAATGCAATTTAGGGTTAAGCTTACATTTTACAATAAAAAAAGTTTGAGCAAATTTAATATACGACAAATTCGATTATAAAAACTGAATAATGTTATAATACGCTTATGATAGAAATATATAAACATGCCAATGACTCGAACTGAACTGTGACGAATTTAGAGAGTTATGCACGAAAAAAAATCTTTGTTTAAAAGTAATATATTAAGCTCACCGTAGCAAAGCACGGGCACATTTGCTAGTAATTTATAAAGCTAAAAAAGCTACTCGTAAATTTTTAAATGCATAAATTTTAATTTACTTTTTACAATTTACTTCTGTGTAAATATTTTAAATTTAATTTTATTTTAGAAACCAATAAGATATTACTTATACTTAATACTTATGTATAATCTGTAATTAACATGTTGAAATTTCAAACTACGCTGTTGCTCTGGACACAAGTGCCTGAATGTTGGCATATCTGGTATAAGCAGTCACGTCTCTAAAGGGGAAGGGAATTTTCTCTGAAGCCTTTGCTTATTCTTGGACTGAGAGGTCTTGGCCACTGAGGGCTATTATGGGATCTAAAGGATTAATTATAATTGTATTTTAAAATAAATTTATGGCGATCTTATTCTTAAATTTACAACCTTTGGCGAAATTTCTTTGTCTCTTTCCTGATTGCAGTAATCTATGTCGACTTCTCAAACACCGAAATTAATTCTTGCTGAGCTTAACTACTCTTATATAACTTCTGTACGTAACTTAGTTTCTATCTCAGCTGGGAACTAATTCTTAACATTCTTATTAGCTGGCTCAGTAGCGTCCCACATTTCTATATAACCCAATGATTCCAAAGTTTTCGCTACAGAAACGCCAAAGACGAGATGTCTCAATAAATTGTATTATTTTAAATTTCCAAATTTTCATGTTTTCTTTCCACTGTAACAATCCAGTATGGATATTAGTTTTCATTTTTAGTGGGTCTAAAACACTCAATTTATATATATAAATAAATAAATAAATATATAAATATATATAAATATACATAGATACATATATATATATATATATATATATATATATATATATATATATATATATATATATATATATATATAATATATATATATATATATATATATATATATATATATATATAAATATATATATATATATATATATATATATATATAATATATATATATATATATATATATATATATATATATATATATATATATATATATATATATATATATATATATATATATATATATATATATATATATATATATATATATATATATATATATGTGTGTGTGTGTGTGTGTGTGTGTGTGTGTGTGTGTAAGGAAAATTTTCAGGGTTTTCAAAACTTAAGTCAAGGGCTAAAAATTCCCGCGTCATTTTGCATTCCCCTTTTTAACCCCTAATCTAAATTAACCACTGAGGCTACAGCTTACGCTCTCAGAGAAGGAGCTAAACCAATTATAACT
>CM063508.1:121020498-121027998 GCA_032207245.1 Pardosa pseudoannulata
TGTGTTTTTCAATCTAGTTCACGATTGCCTTGCAAGAATTGCTGAGCAAACTTTAGTGTTTTGGGAACAAAATCGCGTCATTCTCTAGCTCTTGGGTACTGCATTGTATTATTCTTGTAGTAGTTTTAAGCAAATCCATTTCACAGTAATGACGATTGGTTGACCCACAGTTCCACATTCCTGGATTTGTATTTCTGATGGACTGCGACTTGAATAGCAGATATTTTTATCCAGCAATCCCGAGCAAGCCTTATAATAGAGGTTACCATGTAACAGGTGGATAGTTTTACAAGTTTATATACATATATATCTTTATATATAAAATTCTTCTGTCCGAGTGTTTGTAATAGAACTCCTCTTTAAACGGCTGAACTGATTTTGATGAAACTTTGTGTATGTAATTAAGTTGATTCGAGAATCCCTTATATAATAATAGCCTAAGTTATCTGTCCGTCTGTCCTTGAATTTATGAAGCGGTTGGACCTGGAATGGATAGAGGCATCCATTGGATTCTTGATGAGTTAGGGTTAGCAAAATTCAAATTGAGTAAAGTTTATCTTCCCCTAAATTGTCGATACAAAGTGTAGGGATTTAATTTTAATATAATTACGTTTGTGATGACTGTACGCGTGGTGGCGTCAGGTATTTTTAAAATATTTTTTTATTACTTTTCTATCAAAACGGTCCAATTTATAATTTATAAACATTTTACAGTTTTGGGATTTACATCTTTAAAACAGGACAACATCTGTCCGATGGTCTAATGTCTACATATATATATATATATATATATATATATATATATATATATATATATATATATATATATATATATATAAATATATATAAATATATATATATATATATATATTTATATATATATATATATATATATATATATATATATATATATATATATAAATATATATATATATATATATATATATATATATATATATATATACATACATATATATATACATACATACATATATATATACATACATACATACATACATACATACATATATATATATATAAATAAATATATATATATATATATATATACATACATATATATATATATATATATATATATATATATATATATATATATATATATATATATATATATATATAATATAAATATATATATATATATATATTTATATATATATATATATATATATATATTATATATATATATATATATATATATATATATATATATATATATATATATATATAAATATATATATATATATATACATATATATATATATATATATATATATATATATATATATATATATATATATATATATATATATATATATATATATATATATATATATATATATATATATATATATATATATATAGGGAAATGTAGAGGTTGTTAGATAAATTTAAAATAGATTTTAGTAATTTTTACATAAGATGTAGATCCAATTAACAAATGCAATAAACCTGAAATGTATAGTAGTGATCAATCTTGGACACTCGTGGGCAAAGAATTTTTGCTTTTCAGTTTGCTTTTTACATTTAGTGCTTGGACTAGTTTCTCAATTATAACCCTGTACATAAGAATAGCATTTTCGTACGGCCTTAGTACCTAATATAAATTAAAAAAAAGGGTGATGTGGCACTTACGCCTCTATTCTAATGCACTGGTGACACAGGTGACACAGGTGATAAACACACAGGAAAAGGTCAAATTATTCCTCGTCAGCATAACTAAAATATGAGTTTTGACTGGTTTACAATCAATCATTTCCTGCTTTGTTTTTCCACGTTAAGGAAAACGAAAAGAAAAAAAAGCCTCTACATAACCAGTTTATGTTTTAAACTGACGATTCACTTGAAAAGAAACATTTTTCAATAGCATAAATAATATTCGACGATTATTCAATTATTTGTTATCTTTACAGGTAGTAAATAGGTATTAACCCTTAATTTGACCAGATGTTTTTTCAAATATTTTTTAATTTTAATTTCTGTTATTTTCCCATGTCTGTATAGACATTAGGATCTCTGTAAAATAAACAAAAAAAATATATCATTTTCCATTTTTGAGATAATTAATGTCCGCTGTGGCGAACACTGACAATTATGTTATATAGTAGTTATAAATATACATGTCCGGTGTAGCTGACTTAGCCAAATTAAGGGTTAATAAATTTCAAGATCAGGGATGGACAAACTTTTTCGGTCTCTGGCCAAAAATCGAAAGAAAATAAGTTTGGTGGGCCAAGATAAATTTTTATAAAATTTTAAAAACAATATACAAGTACCTAACGGTTTAAATACGTTAATGAGATGAATGAAATTGCGATTTCATATTTAAAAGTTCCTTATGAACTTTCGAAGTGAGAGGTACTGATTTTAAGGAACGATGCTAAATGTTCATCTGTCAGTCTACTTCTGAAATTATTCTTTCTAAGGTTCAAAGTTGAAAACACTTGTTCAAATAAGAAGCAAATATACCGCTGATCTTCTGGGCGTGAGATAATAAATTTGGGATATAATATTTAAGCAAAGTAGAAAATGAGATGGATATATAATGTATAAATATATATTTCTTTTAATTTGCCTCAGACCGGTAACTTAAAATTCTATCCGCGTGCCGAATAAACCTTCCTGCTGGCCGGAGTTGGCCCGCGGGCCGTAGTTTGCCCATTGCTGGTCAAGATCATAGCCGGACGGTTGTGGTTTGGCGGTTAAAGTTGGACAAAGATCGCCGCTTTCACTAACGACAGCTGGAGCAGGAAATATGGGTTTGTTGCCAGAATATCCTCCAAGCTCAAATGATACTTCTGGAAGTAGCACGTAAAGCCTGGGACTCTTCTAATTTGTCCCTGGTTCCAAATTATGGCGACTTACTGTTAGAAATATAAGCTTTCTCGTCAATGGATATTGCTATGACAAGCCATATATCTTCTAAATGAACATGACACCAACCAACCAATTAGCAATATACATACAAAACTCTGCTGAATGCCTCAGTAAGTTACAAGCCTTCTCAAACTCCAGATCTTTTTTGTAAACTCTGTACTAGAGGTTTAGGAGATTTTAATTATCTATATTATTTTAAACTTAGCGAACTCAAAAATAAAATCAAAAAGATATACAAAATAAATATATATTCTTATTCCTTTCCCTTTAATTTACATTTATTTTATCGACATGAAGTGGCAGGAATTTAATATATTGTCAAATTTAGAGATTAAATTTTGTCACCAAACATGCCAAATTTAGCAACTAGCTGCAATATTGACACCTATTAAGGTCATATGTCACAGTGTTGTTAATGCAGGTGAATTTAAAAACAGCATAGTCATTAATATAAAGTACATATTTATTATTTACGTGCATACCAGTACCTCATTATAAGCTTAGTGAATTCAAAAAAGAAAATATGTATATTCGAGTATAGATAGGGATACGAGTATCAGGAATAAAATATACGACTAAATTTGGCTACTAAATTTTTAGGCCAATCATGCCACATATAGCAACTTAGCGACAATACTGACACCTATTAAGGTCATATGTCACAGTTTAAGTAATGCATGTGAGTTTGAAAATGACATATTTATTAATATTAGGTACATTGTAATTATTTCTGTTGTAACGAATTCTCGTTACATTAAATTTCCAGATACAGACTTATCTACGACCGTGAGAAAAACCGGCATAACGTAGGATTTAGCAAACGTGCCTTTTGTGAGCACTTGAACTGAGCTTATCTTTACCTAGTGAAAGGACGTTGTTTCGCGCAGAATAGGGTGCTGAATAGAGGATTGTTAACACCGAGGACCATCTCAATCATTCTGTCTGAGAAATTCATTAGGATGCTGGCGAAGTGTTTCCAGTGTTCGTTTCAATGGCATCCCGAAAAAAGATTCTCACACGACAGAAATCCTCTACATTGTTAGGGAAGCAGCAATACTTTCCTACCTTGTTCTCCAAAGGTTTGTCCAGAGGCATAGATTAATGATCTGCGAGATTGCTCCCGATTACTGCAAACTTCCCTTTTAACCGGGCTTGCACCTGTCCGGCTAGAGTTCTGCAAGCGTTTTCCTCGCCACTTCATTAACCAGATGTCCGATCAACTGAGATGGACATTTGCTGTCAGACGACGATATAAAAAGACCTGAGTTCATGGCTCAGAGGAATTTTTGACCGATTGAGTCTCATCGGTCGAGAACTTCGAGGCGAGCGACTGAGAGTATCCTCCTCCCCCTTTTTCTCCCCAAACGATTAGGAAGATGATTGCTATAACGATCATCATTTTCAT
The DNA here is from genome assembly GCA_032207245.1 of Pardosa pseudoannulata. Taxonomy (NCBI): domain Eukaryota; kingdom Metazoa; phylum Arthropoda; class Arachnida; order Araneae; family Lycosidae; genus Pardosa; species Pardosa pseudoannulata. Next base: position 121,024,799 of record CM063508.1, read on the forward strand.
TTGTAGATAATTCATCCTTTTCATCTGTCTTCATCATAACTTCAACATTGTGTCTTTAATAAATATCTTTAGTCTGTACGTAGGCCTCCGCTATCCTTTCTTGAGTTCAATTAGAGCATACATACACACAATGTACATAAGAACATCTTGTAAAACCACTTCGATATCAAGGATTTGCATTTCGAGCTTCCACTCAGTGGATTTGAGTTTGACTCCCGAGTAAGGTTTAGTTCAGTCTGTGTAGCCCCAAAAGAAGCTATGTTGGTCATTTATGTAGACTCTCCCAATAAAATATCAAGAAGCCTGTGGAAGTGTATAGGGAAAATAAAGTATGAAGAGAAATGCTTAAGCATTAGAAAGAAAAATCTTGTAAATTGCGTGTGGAACTTAACTCTTTCTTTATCTTCTTAGCCAAGTAGATTCGGACTTAAACGAAAAACATAAATGGGTTGGAGTGTTTGGGAAATTGCTTCCCATTAAAAGTAAAAACTTTAGTTTCACTTTTATTTTTAGAAATAAAATGGAGATCTATTTCACAAGCACACGCAAATTCGAGTTCACGGTTAAAATGGCTGATGAGAATTGCAATTTCTTTAAAGATGCGAAAGATATCCGAAAAGGGATATTTTGTTTAAAGATAAGAATCTAAAGAGAAGAAAAAAATACTACAGATAACATTATCCAAATTCCGGCCTAAAGTAGAGTGTTTGCGAAGCTATCCTAACTGAATTTTCCGAGTTTCGAATCTTTTATTTTTTCATGTCAGGTAAAAGGAAAAAAGCCTTTAAGTAAGTACATCGTTTTCTTTTGTCGACAGAAAATTCAGTAGGAATAAACAAAATCTTCGAATACTAAATAAGATTTGGGGATTTTTTAGATACATAATACTTTTGCAGTAAATAAATAAAGTTATATATATTTATATATGTATATATGCATATATATATATGTCAGGTCTAAAAAAGGGGTAATTGAGAATTATGTAAGTTAAAAATGATTTTAAAATGAGAATTATTTTATAATAATAAAATAAATAAAAAAGACCCACGCTCGCGTAAGCTTCCGGTCAGGCGGAAGCATTTCTCAGCGATTTGATGAGCTTGCAAACAGATAAGTTGGAATTTGACGCGTGGACATGGAGCAGTAAACATCTTCACACATAGCTCCGCCACGAACATTGAAAATGGCTCTTGTTGCTTTCCGTAAGAACGAAGAGTTAATAAAATTTATTATTATCAAGAACACTGTTGTCCATTCGCCTTAATTCTGCACCACGACTTAACATATATATATATATATATATATATATATATATATATATATATATATATATATATATATATATATATATATATATATATATATATATATATATATATATATATATATATATATATATATATATATATATAATGACACAGTCCAGTGATTAAGGCGAATGGAAAACGGTCTTTCTTGATAATAATAAGCTTATTAAATCATTGTTAGATTTTAAAAGCAAACCTTGCGCCATTTTCATTTGTTCGTGGCGGAGCTAAGCGTGGAAAGGGTGTTGATGGCTCCACGTCCACACACTAACTGACTGATATCGGTTCGCTTAATATCAATTCTTCAAATATCTTTCCGCTTGACCGGATGATCCCAAAAGCTTAAGCGAGGTTGGGTCTTTTTCATTTATTTTATTATTATAAAAGAGTTCTCTTTGTAAAATCGCTTATAATTCACGTAATTTCCAACTACCCCTTTTTTAGACCTCACACACACACACACACACACACACACATATATATATATATATATATATATATATATATATATATATATATATATATATATATATATATATATATATATATATATATATATATATATATATATATATATATATATATATATATATATATATATATATATATATATATATATATATATATATATATATATATATATATATATATATATATATATATATATATATATATATATATATATATATAACTATATATGTACGTGTGTATTACTGATAAAACGCTTTTCCCGTGAAGTACTCCGTCCCACAGTCGAGAAGAGAGAGGTCCAAGGTTTAAATTCCCTCACTGCGGCAAATTTGATTTAATTTATTTATAAATCTTCTTCAATTATTTCTAAAAATTACTAGTGTATTCCTTAGCTTATTGGAACGGTATTTCTGGATATTCTACTAAGATACAAAAGAGCAACTGGCTCAATTTGTCAGGCAGTTCCGTCAATCGTAATAAATCGTGATACTGGTGTTCCCAGCTCTGACATCATCGCATCTGGTAAATGGAAATGGAATGTTTTTGACACAATCAATTGAAATTTAACTCTGTATATGTTACCGGCAGAAGTATTTCGTATTCTGTATCAAAATTTTCCTGATATTTCGTTCATTTAGCCCCACAAGTTGAAAGGATTTTTGACATAAATTTGTTGTCTATCAAAAGAATAGTGACTAAGGTGGTAACTTTGGTTAACATTACAACCACGAACATTATACTACAGCATACCCAGTATAGAATGTCAGTACAGACACAAAACCTCGTTTAAGAAAGATCAAGATACTTGCACGTAAATAAGGTTTCAGTGTATAAATAAAGTGTATGCCAAAGATGAGGAACTTTTTAACTATTAGAGGAAGGTTTAAGTTAGACAGTAAAAATGATCCGGCATAAGTTGATATAAATGCAATTCTTGTGAAATTTTTATAAATTTTGTACATTTTTGTCAATTTATTGCATTATATAGAAATAATACAAAAATTAGCATTAAATTATTTACTATTTAATATAAAAAGTTTATTAAATAATTTTGCATTCAAAAAAGAGGTAATAACCTGTTTTAATATTAATCTCTAATTTTATAATAAACCACTGTATATTAAATATGCACTTCAAACTAAAACAATAAAGTATAATTTAGATAAAGTATTTTAATAAAAAGTAATACAAAGTTAATAAAAAAAAGTATTTGAAAATAAATTTATTACCTTATAAAGAAATACAACAAAAAATAATAATGTTAAATTATAATAAACTAATAAAACAACATGAAAAATAATTTAAACATTTGATGGAAAATTTAAGTTAGTGGCATATTTGCATTTGTTTCTTTCTGGAAAGTAACTATTGACTAATACTACCACCAATATTCAGTGAAACTTACATTAATACAGTTCATTG
>CM063508.1:121032998-121037998 GCA_032207245.1 Pardosa pseudoannulata
TCAAAACATAATAAAAATAAATCAGTTATTTCATGAATAATTCTTAATAGAATGTTTTAGTGGTCAAAGGATGACCATTTATTTATTTATTTATTTTTTACTTTCTGTTGCTTGTATGTAAGCATGCAATAAAGTATAATTTTTCCTTTTGGTTTTAAAGTCGATGTTTATATGTTATATAATTTAAATTTAATAACTGCAAAAATTAGAGAGAGCCCTTCCAGCAAGATATCAGAAAATATTTTGGATTCACAAATATATTTTGTGAGTTTAGAATTTACATATAGCTTAATGATATGTGAACTCCTGTTAGAAATAAAAAAATGAGAATTGTCTAAATATTCCTGTAATATATATATATCTGAATTAAAAAATTCATAACATGATGTTCTTAATAGAACGTTTAAGTGGTAAAAAGATGGCCATTTATTTATTTATTTTTTAAATTCTGTTGCTTGTATATGAGCATGCAATAAGGTATAATTTTTTCTTTTGGTTTTAAAATCGATCTTTATATGTCATATAATTTAATAAATGAAAAATTAGAGAGAATCCGTCCAGCTAGATAGTAGAAAATATTTTGCATTCACAAAGTTTTCACAAATATATTTTATGAATTTAGAATTCAACCATAACTTAATGATATGTGAACTCCTGTTGGAAATTAAAAAAAAAATATGAAAATTGTCTAAATATTTAGTATCTGAATTCAAAAGTTCAAAATATAATAAAAATAAATAAGTTATTTCATGAATAATTCTTAATAGAACGTTTTGACGGTCAAATGATGACCATTTAATTATTTATATACTTTTTACTTTCTGTTGCTTGTATGTGAGCATGCAATAAAGTATAACTTTTCATTTTTTTGTTGGTTTTAAAATCGATGTTCATATGTCATATAATTTAATAAATGCATAGTTTAGAGAGAGTCATTCCAGTAAGATATATGAAAATATTTTGCATTCACAAAGTTTTCACAAATATATTTTATGAATTTAGAATTTACACATAACTTAATAATATGGGAACTCCTGTTGGAAGTTTAAAATAAATATGAAAATTTATTTACTCCTGTTTAAATTTAAAAAAAATGAAAATTGTCTAAATGTTTAGTATCTGAATTAAAAAATTCCAAACATAATGAAAATAATTAAGTTATTTGATGAATAGTTCTTAATAGAACGTTTTAGTGGTCAAAGGATAACCATTTATTTATTTATTTTTTACTTTCTGTTACTTGTATATGAGCATGCAATAAGGTATAAATTTTCCTTTTTTTGTTGGTTTTAAAATCGATGTTCATATGTCATATAATTTAATAAATTCAAAAATTAGAGAGACTCCTTCCAGCAAGATATTAGAAAATATTTTGCATTCACAAAGTTTTCACAAATATATTTTATGAATTTAGAATTTACATATAACTTAATATTATGTGAACTCCTGTTGGAAATTTTAAAAATATGAAAATTGTCTAAATATTTAGTAACTGAATTCCAAAATTCATATCATAATGAAAATAATTAAGTTATTTGATGAATAAATTCTTAATAGAAACGTTTTAGTGGTTAAAGAATGATCATTTATTCATTTATTTATTTTTTACTTTCTGTTACTTGTATATGAGCATGCAATAAGGTATAAATTTTCCTTTTTTTGTTAGTTTTAAAATCGATGTTCGTATGTCACATAATTTAATAAATGCAAAAATTAGAGAGAGTTCTGCTAGATATTAGAAAATATTTTGCATTCACAAAGTTTTCACAAACATATTTTATGAATTTAGGATTTACATATAACTTAATGATATATGAACTACTATTGGATATTAAAAAAATATATAAATTGTCTAAATATTAAGTATCTGAATTCAAAAATTCAAAAAATAATGAAAATAATTAAGTTATTTTAGGAATAATTCATTATAGAACGTTTTAGCTGTGAAAGGAGGACCATTTATTTAATTTTTATTTTTTACCTTCTGTTGCTTGTATGTGAGCATGTAATAAAGTATAATTTTTCCTTTTGGTTTTAAAAATGACGTTTATATGTCACATAATTTAATCAATGCAAAAATTAGAGGGAGTCATTTCAGCAAGATATTAGGAAATATTTTGCATTCACAATGTTTTCCCAAATATATTTTATGAATTTAGAATTCACATATGATTTAATAATATGTGAACTCTGTTGAAAATTTAAAAAAAAGTTGTCTAAATATTTAGTATCTGAATTCAAAAATTCAAAATATAATGAAAATAATTATTTTCATTATGATTATAAGTTAAATATGTTTATAAGTTTATGTTTATAAGTTTATGTTTGTAAGTTTTAATTTATAAGTTATTTGATGGACAAGTCTTAATAGAACGTTTTAGTGGTCGGAGGATGACCATTTATTTATTTATTTATTTATTTATTTACTTTCTGTTGCTTGTATGTGAGCATGCAATTAGGTATAATTTTTCCTTTTGGTTTTAAAACCGTTGTTTATATGTCATATAATTTAATAAATGCAAAAATTAGAGAGAGTTCTTCCAGCAAGATATTAGAAAATATTTTGTATTGATAAAGTTTTCACAAAGATATTTTATGAATTTAGAATTCACATATAGCTTAATGATATGTGTACTCCTGTTGGAAATTTAAAAATAATATGAAAATTGTCTAAATATTTTGCATCTCAATTCAAAAATTCAAAACATAATGAAAATATATAAGTTATTTGATGAATTATTCTTAATAGAACGTTTTAGTGGTCAAAGGATGACTATTTATTTATTTATTTATTTTTTACTTTCTGTTGTTTGTATTTAAGCATGCAATAAAGTACAACTTTTCCCTTTTTTTGGTTTTAAAATCGATATTCTTATGTCGTATAATTTAATAAATGCAAAAATTAGAGAGAGTTCTTCCAGCAAGACATTAGAAAATATTTTGTATTCATAAAGTTTTCACAAAGATATTTTATGAATTTAGAATTCACATATAATTTAATAATATGTGAACTCCTGTTGGAAATTTTAAAAAAATATGAAAATTGTCTAAATATTTAGTATTTGAATTCAAAAATTCACAACGTAATGAAAATAATTAAGTTACTTGATGAATAATTCTTAATAGAACTTTTTAGCGATCAAAGGATGACAATTTATTTATTTATTCATTTTTTTTTATTTTCTGTTGCTTGTAAGCATGCAATAAAGTATAATTTTTCCTTTTTTGTTGGTTTTAAAATCGATGTTCATATGTCATATAATTTAATAAATTCAAAAATTAGAGAGACTCCTTCCAGCAAGATATTAGAAAATATTTTGCATTCACAAAGTTTTGATAAATATATTTTATGAATTTAGAATTCACATATAACTTAATAATATGTGAACTCCTGTTGGAAATTTTAAAAATATGAAAATTGTCTGAATATTTAGTAACTGAATTCCAAAATTCATAACATAATGAAAACAATTAAGTTATTTGATGAATAAATTTTAATAGAAAGTTTTAGTGGTTAAAGAATGATCATTTATTCATTTATTTTTTTTTTTACTTTTTGTTATTTGTATGTGAGCATGCAATAAAGTAGAATTTCTCCTTTTGGTTTTAAACTCGATGTTCATATGTCATATAATTTAATAAATTCAAAAATTAGAGAGACTCCTTCCAGCAAGATATTAGAAAATATTTTGCATTCACAAGGTTTTCACAAATATATTTTATGAATTTAGAATTTACATATAACTTAATAATATGTGAACTCCTGTTGGAAATTTTAAAAATATGAAAATTGTCTGAATATTTAGTAACTGAATTCCAAAATTCATAACATAATGAAAACAATTAAGTTATTTGATGAATAAATTTTAATAGAAAGTTTTAGTGGTTAAAGAATGATCATTTATTCATTTATTTATTTTTTACTTTTTGTTATTTGTATGTGAGCATGCAATAAAGTAGAATTTCTCCTTTTGGTTTTAAACTCGATGTTTATATGTCATATAATTTAATAACTGCAAAAAGAAGAGAGTGTCCTGCCCACAAGATATTAGAAAATATTTTGCATTCACAAAGTTTTGATAAATATATTTTATGAATTTAGAATTCACATATAACTTAATAATATGTGAACTCCTGTTGGAAATTAAAAAAAAAATATGAAAATTAGACAAATATTTAGTATTTGAATTCAAAATTTCAAAACATAATGAAAATAATGAAGTTATTTGATGAATAATACTTAAAAAAATGCTTTAGTGGTCAAAGGATGACCATTTATTTATTTATTTATTTTTTACTTTCTGCTGCTTGTATGTGAGCATGTAATAAAGTATAATGTTTCCTTTTGGTTTTAAAATCGATGTTTATAAGTCATATAATTTAATAAATGGAAAAATTAGAGAGAATCCGTCCAGCAAGATATTACAAAATATTTTGCACTCACAAAGTTTTCACAAACATATTTTATGAATTTAGAATTTACATATAACTTAATAATATGTGAACTCCCGTTAGAAATTTGAATAAAAAAGGAAAATTGTCTAATGAAAATTGTCTAATATTTAGTATCTGAATTCAAAAATTCAAAATATAATGAAAATAATTAAGTTATTTAATGAGTAATTCTTAATAGAACGTTTTAGTGGTCAAAGGATTACCATTTATTTATTTATTTATTTATTTTTACTTTCTGTTGTTTGTATGTGAGCATGCAAAAGGTATAATTTTTCCTTTTGGTTTTAAACTCGATGTTTATATGTCATATAATTTAATAACTGCAAAAAGGAGAGAGGGTCCTGCTTACAAGATAGTAGAAAATAGATTGTATTCACAAAGTTTTTACAAACATATTTTATGAAGTTAGAATTTACATATAACTTAATAATATGTCATATAATTTAATAACTGCAAAAAGGAGAGAGTGTCCTGCCCACAAGATATTAGAAAATATTTTGCATTCACAAAGTTTTCACGAATATATTTTATGAATTTAGAATTTA
>CM063508.1:121042998-121050498 GCA_032207245.1 Pardosa pseudoannulata
TCTTCGCCAAGATTCTAATATGGTGAAACTTAATTAAAAAAATTAGTTTAGCGTGTTTATATTTATAGACTAAATTTGATTAAAATTACTTGTATCAAGATATCATATAAGAACTACTCAGCGTGATACCAAGATTTCATCGCCAAATTCTTTTCGATAGACGAGGCTGAAAATGAACTAGAAAAACAGAGTTTTGTGCCTGTCTAGTAAACTTTTTATGATGAAAAATATTGAGACTATTATTGAAAAACGTCTATTACAGATTGCAGTGAAATAAATTTAGAAGATTATATTCATAAACTTAGGTTTATAGGCAGTTTTAATTCAAATAACTTTTAAGATATGAAATAGTCCAATAAGAAAAACTCGGGACTAATTAATACGAAAGATTTGGTTGTGAAACACTACTGAAGGTGACGAGACCGAAAATAGATTGGAACAGCCAAATCTTGGGCCTGGCTAGTCAACTTGAAAAGTATTGGGTGTGCTAATTAAAAACTCTTGTTATGGATTATGGTGAAAGAAAAATGGAAAATTAGTTTAGAAGTTTATATATGTATAAACTCAGTCGTATAGTTCATTTGATTAAAATAATATTCAAGGTGTCAAGACGTCAAATGAAAACAGTTTGGGATTAATTCAAGAGCTTTAGTCGCCAAATCCTTCTGAAGGTGGCGAGGCTGAAATTGACTGGAGCAACCGAGTCTTGGGCTAGCAAACTTTCCCGCCCGTCGATCGACAAAACGATTGATTAACGTTCAACGCGAAACTGAAATGTTCAGCTGCGTCGTGGATGTCAAGTTCACGCACGACAAATTCGCGTGACCGGGTACGTGAGCGGGGAGGGATCGTTCACCCCTTCCGAATCGATCCCCTTTTCCCGCGCGGACGACCCGGAATCGATTTTTTCGCCTTCTCTCAAATGTGTGAGCCACAGCAGAGGGTGGAGTTTCTCTAAAGACACTTTTTTTTCCTTAAAAAAAGAAAGAACGAGTTTTCTTTCTTTCTCCTGTTATTCCACTTTTTTTTTTCTTTCCTTTTCCTTTTTCGAGAGTTCTACTGCGAGCGGAGATTGATGGCGAAATTAAAATCAATAAGTAATCAGGGATTTGTTTAAATAAAAGAAGAGAGAAAGGCGGGGGATCACATCATGAACGTCTAAAAAAAGAATAAAAAAAGAAAGAAAAGTTTTAGAGGGTGGGTAAGATTTCCGGGAGAAATGGGATGAAATGCGGGATGTGGAAATTAGTCAGGTTCTTTATTGGAGGCTCTTTCATTGTGATACCTCTTTCTCCCAGTGAAAGAATTCGGCTTTTCAAAGTCGGCACCGGAAATATAGGTGTGTCGCTCGAACCATTTAAGCCTTATCAGCATTTGTATTGTGGCCATTTTTCTGGAATAGTTAGTGTCTATTGTTTGCACCAGTTTTCAACTTTTTTGATTACGCACGATTTTAGAGAGTGGTAATCGGTAGAAATTGTTAGGATCCCAAGTTCATTCAGTATTTGATTACTTTTTTTCATTCTTATAGAGTTATAACTTTCATTAACAGGAAGAAATAATAAGTTAAATAATTACAATGGTAAAAAAATTTGAAAAAAAATTACTGTTTGTGATAAGTTTTATCGTGAAGAAGGTATTGCTATCTTGTTACTAGAGTATTATACAACTTTATTAACTGGAGGAGCTGTTACAACTTGAAAACATTTTATTGCATGAGGTAAGTATTATCATGAAGCCAGTATATTGCTGTTTTGATACTAGAGAATTACACAACTATATTAACCGGAGAAGCTATTAAAACTTGAAAAAGGTTTACTGTGTTCGGTAATTATTATCATAAAGCAGGCATTGCTATCTTCTTACTACAGCATTATTCAACTGTATTAACTGCAAAAGTGATTAGAGATTGCAGTTAAAAGATGAGATACTTCTGAAAATATAATAAATTTTAATGCCCAAACAGGTATTGCCGCTTTTCTAGAGTGTTACTTAAATATTATTTTAAGAACGCCCAATGCAGCTAAGTTGAAATGTTTAATCAATAAATAGGAACAAGTAATACTACTCATGTTATAATAGAAGTTTTAGAAAAAGATAAAACACAATAGCATATATATATATATAAGTATATATATATATATACATATATATATATATATATAAGTATATATATATATACATATATATATGTATATATATATATATATATATACATACACACATATATATATATACATATATATACATATATATATATATATATATATATATATATATATATATATATATATGTATGTATATATACAGTAGGACTCGTTAAGACGAATTCGAAGAACGCAAAAATCGTTTCGCATTAAAGAAATTTGTATTCACCTATAAAATAGAAAAACGCATTTTAGAGTTATTTAAAAAAACACTTTAAACAAAATAAATTTGTTCAATTAAATCTGTAGAATAATATTTTATGGTCTTATTAACCATTTATATCCTGAATTAATTTACCATCCACTTTCTTACTGCATTTTTGCATCATTAGATAAGTTTTAATGGAGAATAATCAAAGAAAAAAGAAAATTAATTTTTATTGTATTTTAGTAGTTAATTTTGCAGCTGGTACTTTCTAGTACCAACATATATTTTTGACTCTATGATAGAAAATAAAACATTAAATTATGAATACAACAAATGAAATGATTACCTGCGAAGTGAAGAAGTCTCTAAAAAAATAATAGTACCAAATAACTTGTAATAAACCACTAAATTTACTTAATTGAACAACATGTGTATCAACTCTACCACAAAATGACCTTCAAATGCAGCACGCCAGTTATAAAATCCCTATTGTGCGAATAAAAAGGATTCCTGGTTAGTGCTGCCATTTCTTTTCTGCTGTAGGAACAGCATCGTTCATATCCTTGTGAGTACCGTCAAGAAAAACGCCTTTAGTAGGAATATATAGGTGTTTGATTGAAGCGGTACTTATAAAGAGCGTCAGGATAAAAAGGATTAAATTAATAATTATGCAAAAAGAGGCATTTCCATCAACACTATACATAAGCACAAATTCTCACAGATGCACACACTACAATAACATGTCAATATGGTACATGCCTTAAACCAGCATTAAGATTTTCGTTTACCGAATTACCAAATTGAATGAAAAATTCGGTAAAAATTACGTCATATACTTAATAGGGAATACGAGTTCAAAGGACATAGGCATTGCCGTTATCTCCCAAGTTATCTTGCATTCGCACGAGGGTAAGAGAATGCCTTACGCTGACCCAGACTAGTATGTCCATACAGTAGATGGCAAACTGAAGACCAGTCACCACGACAGCAACCACGACAGCTATAGAGCTACAGCTGACCTACGCGAGGCCCGTCAGGGTTCGAAGCTTAATGTGGTCAACCCCAATAAGGAACAAGTACTACAGAGGCAAGTTCTGGTGTACCAGGAAGACGTAGAGGGAAAGATCACTCAGGCACCCCGGGTTCGTGAAGCCCGTACATTCCTAAACAAGTGTCCCTGGGAACTCGCACGAGGATAAAGAAATTATCAACAGCCGAATTTTCCACGATGTAATTTTGTTTTCTATGAATTTTTTTACACTATCAACCTCTGAACCTGCAAAAAAATGAACATAAGCATGAAGAGCATGAAAACTAAAAGCGTAAACGTTACCGTGCAAGCCAAAAGTGCTTTATTTGTCTACCTCTCTCCAATAATGAAAAATATTCCCATCTAGTGGTCATCATTCGCATTTTTGAAGTTAATGTTGCTATGATTTTATTAAGGAGTTAAATTTATTATAAAATGTGTGTTTTAAGCATTTGCTAACATAAGGATTATTCAACATCATAAAATCCTCACAAGGAATGCGGAATACATGAACTACAAATGTTCAGAAGTTTTCACTAACTATAAGTGATCCGTTTAACTTGCAATGTAACAGAAATGAGATCGTTTGGAGTGGCATCACTGAAGGCAAATAATTTATAGCAAAACTACCTCACATATCAATTTACCAGAAAAGATGATTTTAGCGATATTTGGTCCAAAGGTTCAGAACTGAGGTAAGACTTACAAACCTCTTTAAAGCAGCCTTACGCCAGGAATGAAATAACGGTAAATAGAAGCAGTTAAAGTCGGCGTAAACATCATGTGCTTTTCAGTAAAATTAGGACTGCAATATCAAATAGAACAGTTATTTCTGGTTCTACGAGACGGTTCAAGTTAATATCTACTGAACGAGGTGAGAATGTTTAAGAGGTAATGCTTATAAACATGATTACCTTCATGTAAGAGAAAAAGGGTTTTGAAGAGACGATGATAATGAGGTAGTTTTAGGAACATCGTTATAGAGATCAGGTACTCCTTTTAATAGGCAGAAAAATAAGTATTTTTAGAGGTACGTAAAAGTAATTCACATTTGGAAATTGTTTATACATCAACACTTAATTTAAATAATAATTACAGAGTCCAACACTTTTACCTTACGGGGAATTACTGCAATCATTTGCCACTATGCTTAAATGAATTTTCAGATACAGAGTAACCTTTCTAAAGAGAAGACTCAAAGGACTGTAGAAAGAAAGGCCTTTCAGACAGGTGGTTCTTTTTTACCTTTAAGTGGTAAAATATTTTACGTTTGATTGGATTTATACTTTTTTTTAATTTGGCTTAAATATTATACATATTATAAAAATGTATTAGTGAAAATGTAGTTCGGGATGTTCAATTGATTTTTTGACGACATTTTTTGGCTCCAATATTGCCAACATGCAAATAAGATAGCAAAGATAAACATCCACAAGACTAATTAAAAATGAAATAAAAACTATAAGTATTAAAATAGTAAAAAACACAGTATAGATAAAAGTTATACGCAGATTGGGACAAATTTTTAAATTTGCAAACGCATGGGGAATTTTTTTAAAATTTTCTATATAATACTGAAACTTAACAGAAAGTATGGGTAAGTACTAAGTTTTTTATAAAATAATGAAAATACAATAAAAAGCATAAGCTAGGAGCATTAAAATATTTAAAACAGTAAACAAAAATGTTATATATTTACCAAACTATTGGAGTATAGTTTTAAAATTATCTAAAAACAAACAAACTGATATGTTAGAAGACTCAATTACTTGTCGAGGACAAGTATACATAAAGAATTTAATTCCGAGGGTATTCTGCGAAAAGTTTTCATCCGATTAAAGATCTGGAAACAAGTTAACCAGAACCAGAATAAATCGGTTGACAATTTTTTGCTATTACAGGAGAAATCCTGACCAATCTTCAGCGGCAAAAAGAATCCATCTCTTTTTCAAAGCGTAAGGTAGGCGTGTGATAAAGATAGAGTGAAAAGACAAAGTGGCTATTCTATAACAGTTAGTGGGCGTTATTTTGCTTGCCGGACTGCGAATTTCAAATACGTATATGGAAAAAGGAAATTAAATCCCCCAGACAATCACCATAGACAAACACGTAAAATTTCATCAAACGAAAGAACAGGTTCAAAATATCCGAATACAGATCTCTCGATACAGAATACTAATGTTGAACTGGGTGAACGGTCACTCGGATTCAAAAGGCAATGAGATGGCAGATTCACTTGCTAAATATACAGCACAAAAGATCAGCGAAGACGTTAAACTTCCTCTACCCCCACCTTGTACAAAAGGATTTTTGAAAGAAAATTGTTGCAAGAGTCGCAGGTCACCTGAAATTTTTTTTTCTAAATAATTAGTAAAAAATTAATTTTATAAACATTATTTAGTTTTGTTATACGAAGCAATAGATTTTTAAAAAATCACAAAATGCATTCGCCTAGTGAAAAAATAAAAATTAACCGAAAAATAAGTTAAAAACTAATTTTTTATCCCAAATATAATTTAATTATCTTCTATTGCTCTGTAAATCACAATTATTTAATTTAATAATTTTTAATGATTTAAAATTCTTTTAACTTTAAAGTTCTGGTTTATAGAATGAAAAATATATTTTACCTCAATTTGATATGCAAATTTAGTTTCAAGTTTATATAATTTAGAAATTACTTTGTGGGTAAATCAATTTAGTTTTTCCATTTGGCCTATATTATTTATGTTGTTTTAGAAAATATACTGCTTGGAATGATAAAACTATGTAACCTTTTTAAAGCTAGAGTGTTGAACAATTAGTAAAAAGATTTTTTAAAAAAAGAATCAGGATTTTTCATTTTAGGATGAATTGATAAAAGGTTATTACAATGGAGATTTTTAGTCCCTAAAGGTAGTATGTTCCATTAAGTTTCTTATCGCATTAAGAAAATATTCAATTGAAAATATCTTGTGTTACTAATCAAGTATTGCTTTCCGAGTAAACCAAATAATCCGTTATTTTCTGACGTTAGGCAAAAATATATCATGATTAATTTAATAAAGCTAGAGTGTTGAACAATTAGTAAAAAGATTTTTTTAAAAAAGCAGGATTATTTATTTCACGATGAATTGATAAAAGGTTATTACAATGGAGATTTTTAGTCCCTAAAGGGACTATGTTCCATTTAGTTTCTTATCGCATTAAGAGAATATTCAATTGAAAGTCTTTTGTGTTATTAATCAAGTATTGGTTTCCGAGTAAACCAAATAATCCATTATTTTCTGATGTTAGGCAAAAATATATCATCATTAATTTAATAAAGCTAGAGTGTTGAACAATTAGTAAAAAGATTTTTTTTAAATAAGCAGGATTATATATTTCACGATGAATTGAATAAAGGTTATTACAATGGAGATTCTTAGTCCCTAAAGATACTATGTCCCATTAAGTTTCTTATCAAGAGAATTTTCAATTGAAAATCTTTTGTGTTATTAATCAAGTATTGGTTTCCGAGAAAACCAAACAATCCATTATTTTCTGATGTTAGACAAAAATATATCATGATTAATTTAATAAAGCTAGAGTGTTGAACAATTAGTAAAAAGATTTTTTTAAAGAAGAAGGGTTATTTATTTCACGATTAATTGAAAAAATGTTATTACAATGGAGATTTTTAGTCCCTGAAGTTACGATATTCCATTAAGTTTCTTATCGCATTAAGAGAATATTCAATTGAAAATCTTCTGTATTATTAACCCTCTAAGCGGTTCTCACGTACAATTCCGCCAAATCGATGATGTCTTCAAAGTGATTGTCACGTACAATTTTCGACCTCCAAAAACGTTCCGAAAATGGATGTAATGTACATTTCTGCCAGTGTTTGAGGTAGGAGGGCCAGGTCGATTGTTTAGGAACTGCACCCCTCTTTGACTGACATTTATTGAGGGATGCATCCCTACTCCCTGAGGCACAAAGACGCTGATAGCTTTTCATGGCTTTGTAAATCTCTATTTCGAAGTATTTCGTTTGCGGTAACAGATGTATCTCTAATTGCACCACTTAAATATCTTGGATGATTTTCGTAAAAAATATAAATAATTCTCTTAAAGAATATTTTTAGTTGTACTTTT
>CM063508.1:121060498-121062998 GCA_032207245.1 Pardosa pseudoannulata
AATATTGATTTTCGAATTCATGACTTCATTGACTTTTTGCAACATATTTCCCTATTTTTTCGTACATTATTTTGTGTGATGTAATAATATTATTTAATGAATTTTTTAAAAATTCAATTTAATTTTTTACTTTTGCTAATTAGATGTTTATTAAAGTCCCACAGATTTGTCCTCTTGTCTTTTCGTGAAAACTGGATTTTTATGTCTGTAAATGTTTTGTATCCGCTATATAATAACAGCTTAAGTTATCTGTCCGTCTCTCCCAGAATTTATGAAGGGGTTGGACCTGGAATGGATAGAGGCATCCATATTGGATACTTGATGAGTTAGGGTTAGCAACGATCAAAATCCACCCTTCCCTCCTTTTCTAGCATTTAATGCTATTATTTCAAGCCCTATTTTTTCCCGGTTAAGAGCAGACGATTAAAATTTTCAATTTACCACATAATAAATAGTTAAAAATAATTTTTTTCTAGCATTATGACGTCATTCCTTTAACCATCTCATTTAATCATTTCTTATTTTGAATTATTTAAATATCGTATGCATTATTTTCGTATGTTTTATCACTGAACTTAGATATTACGTAAATAATTTTCTTTTATATTTGGCTTAACTAATAGATTAGGTACATATGTGATAATTTTAAATGTTATCGAGGAGTATTTTTTGTTGCAATTAAAATTTTATTATTGGTATAAACAACAAATTCCACCTACCTCCAGGGTGTAGTGGAAATGATAGTTTCATATCCTAACTTCCATTAATTTCTGTGGCAAAAAGATTGGGAGAACTTAACGATTATTTCAACGTAGTTAAGAAAAGTTTGAATTATCTTTCTAAATGAATTCAACGTGATTCTAAACTGCATTCACAGTATCGGGAGACTTTAGAGGAGTATGAAGATAAACAGATTATTCAGCTTGTACCAGATAATTCTCATCCAAAAAAAACATTTTATTACCTGCCTCATAGAGTACTTTACAATTCTGGAAAATTAAAAATTTTACTGATTCCGTCATATGATGGGCTATATACTAGTTTCTGACGCTATTAGTTACTTTGAAGATTGATAGAAAATACTGATTTTCGAGTTCATGACTTCACTGATATTTTCTTAATATTTTCTTTCTTTTACTTTTAATTTGTGAGGAAATATCGCTACTCAGATGAAACTATCAAGAATTTTGATTTGATTTTATTCTTTTTACTGTTTAGATGTTACTTCAGTTTCACAGATTTTTATTTTTATCTCGGTATTAACAATAAATGTTTTTCATACATTGTAATAAAATGGATATAAAATGTTTATAATATATGTTAAAGTAAATATTGGAATGTTATAAATTTCAACTTTATTTTTGAAAAAAGGATGTAAATTTAATGAAATATATCAAATGATTATTAAGTTTTGATTTGATTTTTTCTTTATACTGTTTAGATGTATTGAGTTACATATATATTATTTAAAATTTAAAAAAAAATAAAAATAAATTTTTAAACAATTCTTAAATTTCTAAAAATGTTAAATGGTTATCATGCACAGTTTTTCATTATAAAATTTCTTAAGTTTTTAAGTTATATTTACAGTTATAACTTCTATTTTTAAAACACAATTAGTTTAAAAAATTTTTTTTTAGGTACACAAGTATACAATGTACTTTGTAAAAATAACAGGATATGTTTGAAATGTTTTTTTATGATAATAAGGCATGGATGAAACCATAGTCATGAAACATTAATAATTTAATGTAAATAATTTACAGTATTAAATAAATGAACTTATTTACAGTAACTAAATTTTTCAATTTTTTAAAGACCAGTTTTTTTGTCGTTTTCCAAAACAATGTAAATTTGATAGGAATCTCGACTTTAACCCGGGTATATATGGATAATAACATGGATGAAACCATAGTCATGAAACATTAATAATTTACAGTACTGTAAATAATATTTACAGTATTAACTAAATGAACTTATTTACAGTAACTAAATTTTTCACTTTTTTAGAGACCAGTTTTTTTTTCGTTTTCCCAAACTATGTAAATTTAATAGGAATCTCGACTTTAACCCGGGTATATATGGATAATAACATGGATGAAACCATAGTCATGAAACATTAATAATTTACAGTATTTAATAATTTGTATACTAAATGAACTTTTACATTAACTAAATTTCATTAAAAATTTTTTTTTGTCGTTTAAACTTTAAATTTGATAGAATTATTTAAATATATGGATAATAAATGGATGAAACATGTCAGAAAATTAAATAAAATGAAATATGTTAATTAGATATAATAATCTTTTTTCATGTATGAAATTTTCTACGACAGAATCAATGAATATTGTTTTTTTCTTTCAGAAATAATATAATTTTTCATATGTGAAATTTGCAAGAAAAATATGCTTTTTTTAGATTTTCTTAGTTTTTTCAATTCATTTCATGAAATTTTACACACAAAGTAAAGGAACAAAACTATTTCATAAAATTAAAT
>CM063508.1:121070498-121077998 GCA_032207245.1 Pardosa pseudoannulata
TTCACTAATAAATTTCGTAAAAAGTTACTTTGGACTTTCGAAAAGTTACTTTTGTTTTTTTGTAATGAAAGAATTTTTTCGATACCATTTCTAATTACTACTACGTGACCTTACTTGATTTAATATAATTTTTTTCTACATAATGCATGAAATATGCATAAAGGAGTACAGTAAGAGTACAAAAAGTCGCTTTAAAAGTAAAAATCCGTTTGTTACTAGAACGCACAATATATCTATGTTCGTGAATTGGTGATTACTGACGCAGTTAGAATAAAATTTTATGAGGTAAAAGAAAAAAGTTCTTTCGCAATTCTAAAAGCTCTTTGAGGGCGTTTTGAGGGAAGATTGACTAACTGTGATTCAATAAAAGAAAATGTTGCATGAGTAATTGGAATGTCTAGAAGAATGTTTTAACTAATGAATTTTTACAAAATTACTTTTGAAGAGAAAAGTAGATGGTTTACTCTTTGATCCCTTGCCTGTTTTGCACGTATACCGTACGGGCGCTGTTCTCGAGCTTTTAATGATTTGCCCGTACGGCGTACGGGCAATCCGATTTATTCGTAATTCTCACTGTTTGAGCAGTAAGTTTTATATTTTTAATGTCAAATTAGTCCAATATATGCCCACAAGATGTTAGTTTTCGAAATGTATTTAGTTTGGTTTAAAAGCGTGAGATTTCTGATAGGTTTTGCATTTCTCCGTGAGCTTTTAGAGTTTTTGGGATACTGACTAGAGAGATTTTTTAGCAGTAATTCCGCCTACAGATAAAAACTAAGACCTGGAAACTACTGCTATGTTTGTTCACTGAAGAAAAATGACATATACAAAAGAATTAAAAAGATTAGGTATTTTTGTCTGGACCGTGACGTTGGACTATGCCTCTTACTGTCTTTCAAGACTGCTCGTACTAAATCTGATCTTTGAAAAAACAGGTTAAATAAACGTTCTTGTAGTATGTGCATTCGAAAATACTTGTGTAGTAATTGTAACCGAAAGTATATTTAATGTTATATGCAAAACTGTAAACGTAACTTCCCTTTTTGGGGTACACGAGACAGAAAAATCAACTTCCAGGAAAAACACTTTTTTTTTAATTTCCTGTAAAACAGTTGTTGTGCATGTTTAAAATAATTAGAAATATTACTTTTAATAACATTTTCTAGCTTACAATTATAACATAAACTAAAATATGAAATAAAAAAATGTGACATTTTTGAGGTCTAATTCGTGAAAAAAATTAAACTGCTAAGGGGTTAATGGCCTAAGAATGTTTTGCAAATGGAATTTCTACTGAAGAGGTTATTTTGGTTTCATACAATGTTTTTTTTCCTTATGTACCAAATATGCTTATGTATAAACTAAATATAAAGTTTTATGAGGTAAAAGGAAAAAGCTCTTTCGCGATTCTAAAAGCTCTTTGAGGGCGTTTTGAGGAAGAATTGACTGATTGTGATTCGATAAAAGAAAAAGTTGCATTAGTAATTGGAATGTCCAGAAGAATGTTTTAACTAATAAATTTTTATAAAATTACTTTTGCAGAGGAGTGTAGATTGTTTACTTTTTAATGGCCTAAGAATCTTTTGCAATGGCATTTCTACTGAAGAGGTTATTTTGGTTTCATACAATGTATTTTTTCCTTATGTACCAAATATACTTAGATTATAATATGGTTTATTTATTCTAATATAAATTAAACTCTTTTGCGTAGTTGCTTCAGACAGAATTGGACTAAACCTTTACAATGTAGAATGTAGGCACATGTTTATGGAAGAGGGAAAAGTAGGAAAAAAACAAGGTAAAGTAAATGTATGAAAAGCAACAAATTTTACAAGGAACTTTCACTCGAACACTTTAATTTCGGTTCTAAAAGCTCTTTTGCTCACCATTTTCCCGGATGGTGCAGGTTATTATTGTTATTAGATGGTAAGTGACGTATGTCTTTAAAGTGTTCAAAGGAATGTTTTTATGAATAAGTTTAGAGAAAGTAACTATGGAAGTACTTAAAAGTACTTTGGAAGTGTTTGTTAGCCTTCGACCTTAGGGTATTATAGACAGAATTTTTCAAAATAATTTTTAGTTGAGAAGCGATCTTGGATGTTTAAATTATTATTTTTTTTGCAAAACAAAGTATACATTAGCAAGTTTTGTAAAAATAAACTCGAGTTGCTTAATAAAACTGGCAGGATTCCTATTTGCCTAAATAGGTTCTTCCTAACGCAGTTGAGATAAAATTTTACAGAGCAAAATAAAAAAAATAAAAATTTGTCAACAGAGATAAAATTTAGAAAACTGTGGATAAGGAAGAGAAACTTAAGCCTAAGATGGTCTCGAGGGAGATATGTCAAATTTTCATTTAAAGATAAAGATGAGACGTTATTTCCGAATCAACTAATTTTAAATCAGAATGATCGGTACAATAAAATCAGGGTTATGTACAAAGACTCATGACTTTAATGAAATATAAGTGACGAATAAAATTCACACTACAAATAAAGTTTGAAATAACGGGTTAAAAAGATGAAAATACAAATAAAACACTGAGACAGACGAAAACAACACTATTCTGGTAAATTAAAAGTTAATGCAAAGGAAAAAATATGAATATATAATTTGAATATTTGTACTCAAAGTACGGTTAATAAGGAGCTTACCTCATTTACAAGACTTGATATTTTTTGAAGCAGTTGGAGAAATTTTTTTTATGATATCAAAGTAAAAATAAACGGGAAAAAGTTAAACGTAGTAAGAACATTTGCTAGAATCTCGTAGAACTTTCTAGATCCAGTTAATGTAAGCTAACAAAGATATTTTTAAGCTGTCTGTGATTGGACTCAAGAAAAAATAATTAAGAGGAATACGGTAGAGAGAAAAGAAAATTAATAATGGAATTAAGGGAAAGAATAGAATTTATTTCATTAAAATTTCGAGGAAATTACTTTTGATGAGGTGTTAGAATATTATGGATTTTAATGATAGAATTTATAAAGATGAGGGTTTATTTTAATTTAATTAAATTTTAAAATACTTTTATTCACCTTGTATAAAATACATATCGTAAAAGTAAATATATATTGTTTAATTTAAGAATTTCCTGTGCACCAAAAACCACATTTTCAGGAACTGGCGTTGGGTAACTGAAATTTAGTGGAATAACAGAAAAGTGGGAGAGATTTTTTAGAAGAAAAAAGTTAGTGAAAAGCGCCGAAGCAAGGAGAAAATTGTATGAATAAAAGGCCATTAATACATGGTGGAAATTTCCTTTAGGCCTATTAATTTAAGATACAAAAAAAGGCTTTCCCCATTTATGCTATTATGGCACAAAAGCCTTACCTTGTGTTATAAAAAAGATTATAAATGCAGATTTTTTTTGTGGTTTTTTGACTGAGAGTCAAAATGTGGAAGAATCAATGTGTAATTCAGTTTTCTATCTAATGAATAAAAGATAATGTAGTAAATTGCGCATTTGTAAGACATAGTGGAAATACCTGGTCTAGTCTCAAGTCTCCTTTAACACTGTGAAGTGTATTTAAGGGATGTGAAAGGTGTTCTGGGACAGGAAGGCTGGTTCATTCACAGGCGGCAGAGTTCTATGACAGAGGGATACAAAAGTTGATCCCACAATTCGACATGTGTCTTAATTCTGGTGGTGGCTATGTTGAAAAATAGCTGAAATATTGCTGTACATGTTGCCAATAAATATGTTCCTGAAAGTGTAAGATTTTTTTCTTTTAAGAAGGGAAACCTACTTTCTGGATGTGGCTCATATTATACATGCAAATAATACTTAACTCTTTTTTGCGCAGTTGACACTTCTAAAATATTCACACGATATTGCCATTTGTGAAAATAAAAATAAATAAAACAATATATTTTGTCAAGAATGCATAGTTTCTAATACCTACAATTTAAATATTTTAAGTGGCATAAAAAGGGAAAATGTGGTGTTGCTTTCAGCTTTATATGAGGAATGTTAAATACAATATGTATAAGATAGCAAAAATGTATCGATACCCCGGGTGCTATAGGTTTCTGAACATAAAAAAGTCATATCGATTTCTATGATGTTATTGACAGATAAAATGAGTCCGAAAACATACTATCCCTAAGGCTGTATTTACCATATCTACATGACTCATGTTTTTGTAATCGTCAACATCGAACCAAAGGGAGATAAAATGATGTATAATGTTGAGGGAGAAAATGTACTTGAAAAACCAGATTTATCGCTGGACAAACATATTTTAAATAGTACAAAAAAGAAATATTTTTAGAGTTATAAGTAATTTTATTGTAAAGGAAATCCCACCAATTATTTTAGTGAACCATAATTATTTAGAAAGCTTTAAACTAAACTTGGAGACTAATAGAACTATTTTCTTTTATTTGCCTATTTAAATTTCAGAAAATATAAATAATATAATTCATGTTTCAAACAGCTTTAATGTATCCTTCTATGTCGTCATTTAGTTTATAAAATATCAGCAAGTAAAGTAAATTGGGCTTGACTGAAGAACTGGGTTCCCCCGCCAACTTGGCGATAATGGTTTAAGTATGGTCGCCTAACATTTTCTCCTGATCTCACCGTGTCCAAACAATCTGTATCTGTATTATAATTTATATGATATTTGCATCCAACTCTCCTTGTGTAAATCTTTTCTTATATATTAAAAGTGCACAATGCTTAAAAAAATTAGATATAACAAACCATTAATGGTTTACTATGGTTGATTTTTAATAATTCGGAGCTCTTGCCTTTGTAAACTGTTAAGGGATTAATTGCCCATAAATATAAATGTCCGGTTTTCAAGCCGTTTTCTTTAAGTGAGAGTATATAATTCTATTACGATGGCGCACTGTGCATTCATTAAAGTCGCCAGAAAAAGCAAGAAATACAATGTTTGGATGACTTACCTTTGTGTTTTAGTAAATATCGATAATATTTTCGCCAAATATTCCAAGGGGAACCCAAGTCTTAAGTAGTCCCAAATGAAATGTGCTTGACTAAAGAACTGGGTTCCCCAGCCAACTTGGCGATAATGATTTAAGTAAGGTCGCTTAACATTTTCTCCTGATTTCTCCGTGTTCAAACAATCTGTATCTATATTATAATTTATATGATATTTGCATACAACTCTCCTTTTGTCACTGGTTTCTTATATATTAAAAGTGCGAAATGCTTAAAAAATTAGGTATAACAAACCATTAATGGTTCACTATGGGTGATTTTAAATAATGTGGAGCTGTTGCTTTTGTAAACTGTTAAGGGATTAATAGCCCATAAATATAAATGTCCGGTTTTAAAGTCATTTTTTTTAATTAAGTAAGAGTATATAATTCTGTTACGATGCCGCACTGTGCATTGATTAAAGTCGCCAGAAAAAGCAACAAATACAATGTTTGGATGGATTACCTTCGTGTTTTAGTAAATATCGCCAATATTTTCTCCAAATTTGCCAAGGAGAACCCAATTCTTAAGTAGTCTCAGTAAAATGATTCATGAAATTAAAAACTTCTGTTTGGTAAAGCAGATGATTACAGTTATATATACATGTTTTTCTTATTCAAATACTATATGATATAGACGGTTTCATGGAAATACTACAAGAAGCACCATAATACTTTTATTATTAGTTTCATATATATGTTTTCCGTTATCTTACAAAACTCCAATCTAATCAGAAAAAACTTATTAATTTTTCGGGTTGACTGAAGAATTAGGTTCCCCCGCGAACTTGGAGATAATGGTTTGAGTATGATCGCCTAACATTTTCTCCTGATCTCACCGTGTACAAAGAATCTGTATCTATATTATAATTTATATGTTATTTGCATCCAACTCTCCTTGTGTCACTCTTTTCTTATATATTAAAAGTGCGAAATGCTTAAAAAATTTAGATACAACAAACCATTAATGGTTCACTATGGCTGATTTTTAATAATTTGGAGCTGTTGCGCTTGTAACCTGTTAATTGATTAATTGCCTATAAATATAAATGTCCGGTTTTCAAGTCGTTTTCTTTAATTAAGTAAGAGTATATAATTCTATTACGATGGCGCACTGCGCATTCATTAAAGTCGCCAGAAAAAGCAAGAAATACAATGTTTGGATGGATTTAGTAAATATCGCCAATATTTTGGCCAAATTTGCAAAGGGGAACCCAATTCTTAAGTAGTCCCAGTAAAATGATTAACGAAATTAAAAACTTATGTTTGGTAAAGCAGATAATTACAGTTATATATACACGTTTTTCTTATTCAAATTCGACATGATATAGACGGTTTCATGGAAATACGGGAAGAAGCACCATAATATTTCTTTTATTAATTTTATATATATGCTTTCAGTTATCTTACAATATTCCAATCTAATCAGAAAAAACTTATTATTCTTTTTTGGCTTGACTGAAGAACAGGGTGCCTCCGCCAACTTGATGATAAAGCTCTGAGCATTGTAGCCTAACATTTTCTCCTGATCTCGACGTGTCCAAACAATCTGTATCTATATTTTAATATATATTATATTTGTATTCACTTCGTCTCGTGGAACCCATTTCTTATATATTATATGTACATAATGTTAAAAATATTAGATATAATGAACCATGCAAGATTCACTACGGCTCGTTTTTAGTAATTTGGAGCTATTTACTTTGTAAACTGTTAAGGGATTAATTTCCCATAAATGTAAATGCCCGCTTTCTCGGTGGTTTTTGTTCTTTGAGAAAATGCATATAATTCTATTACAATGGCTGGATCTACATCCATTAAAGTCATCCAAATAGCAAGGGATACAATGTTTGGATAAAATACGTGTTTTTTTTTTTTAGTAAACATCGCCAATAATTACACCATATTCGCCAAGGAGCACCCTATAAGGCGATTTCACGCAGTAGGGCAAACTCTCAAATTATAACAATTCTGGTTTTAGTTTCAAATGGAAGGGCAGTTTATTGTTTGTCTATTGCCTGCTCTAAACATGAAAATGAATGGGAAGGGTATTATAGTAGTTCGTGACGTTGCGATAAATAGCCTTATTCTTTAGTAGTACCTCTTTTTTTTCAAAAGTTGCCACACCACAAAAGAAAAATTAATGTAAAGCTAATAAGGCGATTTCACGCAGTAGGCAAATCTCAATTTATGACAATTTTGGCTTTAGTTTCAAACGGAAAGGCAGTTTTTTTTGTCTATTGGCTGTTGTAAAACTGAAAATGAATGGGAAGGGCATTATAGTAGTTCGTGACGTTGCGACAAATTGCTCTATGACAAACGATAATATTTTAAACACAAATATTAAAACCATTGGTGTGCGCAACACATGCATCTATTCTTACACTATCTCTTTCGGGCATTACGTTTATATTTATTTACGATCAGTAGATTATCGTTGTTAATGCATAGAAAAATTAAGATAGTTTAGTGAAATTAAAGTTTTACAGAGCTAAATACTTATTCAAATATATCTCTATAAATCAAGATTACTTAATGTGTTAGTATTGC
>CM063508.1:121082998-121087998 GCA_032207245.1 Pardosa pseudoannulata
AATTCGATTCGTAGGAATTTATGGGCCATAAATATGGTGATTTATTTATGGAGACACATCACCTTTAAACCTACGAAAATTCGATTTTTTGATTTTTGCACATTAAAATCTCTGAATATTTTTGAATCGCTTAGAAAAAATTCCTTGTAATATTCGAATTAGAACGTGTAAAACTTTACAGTCTTTGTATTCTAGCCATAAATATAGCAATTTATTTATGGAGACACATCACCTTTAAATCTACAAAAATTCAATTTTATGATTTTTGCATATTAAAATCTCTGAATATTTTTGAATCGGTAAAGAAAAAACTTCCTTGTAATATTCGAATTAGAACGTGTAAATCTCTACAGTCTTTGTATTCAAGCTGGAGAGGAGGAAATAAATGAAGATAAAAACAAATATACAATCGAAAGCTTAAATAGTTAATATAAAATTGTAATGTTATGGCTTTATTTAATATATAATTCGTAGGAATTTTATATTAAATAAAGCTATAAATATGGTGATTTATTTATGGAGACACATCACCTTTAAATCTACAAAAATTCAATTTTATGATTTTTGCATATTAAAATCTCTGAATATTTTTGAATCGCTTAGAAAACATTCCTTGTAATATTCGAATTAGAACGTGTAAAACTTTACAGTCTTTGTATTTAAGCCATAAATATGGTGATTTATTTAATTAGACACATCACCTTTAAACCTACAAAAATTCGATTTTTTGATTTTTGCATATTGAAATATCTGAATATTTTTGAATCTCTTAGAACAAACTGCCTTGAAATATTAGAGTTACAACGTGTAAAACTTTACAATCTTTGTATTCAATATCATAAAGTTTAAGGGAACCATAAAAAATTTAAATCTATTTTACTCAATTTATTATTTTTTCAAATAAAAAATTATTGCACATATTGATTTCAAATTTTCTCAGTAAATACATTATAGAAATACAGTGGAAGTCTACCTACTTTTTCCGTTCGTGTATATTTTTTAAGTCTTTATCGTATTTAAAATAAAACATATAAACATTATTTTTCAAAAATTCAATCTCTTGGTGTAATGTTTTTCTTGGTCTAAAATATAAATAGGTTGAGTGTTAATAATATTGTTAGAGTATCTAATAATTAATCTTTACAAAAAAGCAAAAATTATTAATGAAACTGACTATGTGCTGTTGTGTAATGTTTCTGATACTATCATAAAGTTTAAGGGAACCATAAAAATTTTAAATCTCTTTTACTCAAATTGTTATTTTTTTCGAATTGCGTGAATTGTAAATCAAAAACTATTGCACATATTAACTTCAAATGTTCTCAGTAAATACATTATTGAAATATAATGGAAGTCTACCTGTTTTTCACGTTTGTGTTTTTTTAGTCTTTATAGTATTGAAAATAAAATATATAAGCATTATTTTTCAAAAATTCAATCCCTTGGTGAAATATTTCTCAAACATTTTAAAAATATAAATAGCTTAAGTATTAATAATTATTGTTAGAATATCTAATAATTATTGTTTACAAAAATGTAAAAATTATTAATGAGACTGGCTTTGTGCTGTTGTGTAATGTTTCCGATACTTTTTTAAAGTATAAATAGGTGAAGAGTTAATAATTTTTGTTAGAGTAACTAATAATTATTATTTACAAAAACGTAAAAAATATTAATAAAACTGACTTTGTAAAATGTATGCTTGAATATTTCTGCCAAGAATATAATTGCCAAGACTTTTACACACTTTTTTTAAAGGTGCAAACCCAGTACATTATACAGAGAATTCCTCAAAATCAAAATACGCATATTTCTATAGAATTCATGAAATATCTAAAAACAGCAGTGAGACAAAAATATTTGCAAGCAATATAATCTCTAAAATAAATTAATCATAAAAAGTTTCTTTAAATTTAATTTAAAAGGAGTTTTAAATTTAATAAACTATGAAACTATCTCTTTTATTAAAGATCTTTAATAAAAGAAGATAGTTTCATATTTCTTTAAAGATTCAAACATATAAATATTTCTTCACAATTAAATCTTTAAATCTTTTTTAATGTAACAGGTATTTTGCAAGTGTTATAATCTACGGACTAAATTAGTAAAAGAATGATTCACGAAATAAAATTTAATAGCCTTTCTCAAATGTACTAATCTAGGAAAAAATATAATTTTTTAGTTTATTTTATTTCTACATACTCAAAAATATAAAGTTTTTTCAAAATAAATTTTTTATTAACGTGAAAGATAATTTACAAGTATTGTGATCTCTAAAATAAATTTATATTAAAAAGTTTCATAAAATAAATTTAATACAAGCTTTAAAGTATAAATACCATTGAAAAAACGTTTTATGTAACATACTTATTTTAATATTTCTTTAAAGATTTAAACATGTAAATATATCTTCAAAATTAAATCTTTTTTTAAAATGCAACAGGTATTTTGCAAGTGTTATAATCCCTGGACTAAATTAATAAAGAATGATTCACAAAATAAAATTTAATTGTAGTTCTCAAGTGTACTAATCTATGAAAAAATATATATTTTTAGGATATTTTATTTCTACATACTCAAAAATATAAAGTTTTTTCAAAATAAATTTTTTATTAACGTGAAAGATAATTTACAAGTATTGTGATCTCTAAAATAAATTTATATTAAAAACTTTCATAAAATAAATTTAATACAAGCTTTAAAGTGTAAGTACCATTGAAAAAACTTTTATGTAACATACTTATTTTAATAATTCTTTAAGGATTCAAACAAGTAAATAAATCTTCAAAATGAAATCTTTTTTTAATGTAACAGGTATTTTGCAAGTGTTATAATCCCTGGACTAAATTAGTGAAAGAATGATTCACGAAATAAAATTTAATAGCAGTTCTCAAGTGTACTAATCTATGAAGAAATATAAATTTTTAGGATATTTTATTTCTACATACTCAAAAATAAAACTTTTTCTTAAAATTCATTTTTTATTAACGTGAAAAATAAATTTGCAAGTATTGTGATCTCTAAAATAAATTTATATTAAAAAGTTTCATAAAATAAAATTTAATAGAAGCTTTAAAATGTAACTACTATTGAAAAAACTTTTTATGTAACATACTTATTTTAATATTCTTTAAAGATTCAAACATGTAAATATATTTTCAAAATTAAAACTTTTTTAATGTAATAGGTATTTTGAAAGTGTTTTAATTACTGGACTAAATTAATAAAAGAATGATTCACGAAATAAAATTTAATAGCAGTTCTTAAGTGTACTAATCTATGAAAAAAATATAAATTTTTAGGATATTTTATTTCTACATACTCAAAAATATAAACATTTTCTTAAAATTCATTTTTTATTAACGTGAAAAATAATTTGCAAGTATTATGATCTCTAAAATAAATTTATATTAACAAGTTTCATAAAATAAATTTTTATAGAAGCTTTAAAGTGTAAGTACCATTGAAAAAACTTTTATGTAACATACTTATTTTAATGTTTCTTTAAAGATTCAAACAAGTAAATATATCTTCAAAATGAAATCTTTTTTTTAATGTAACAAATATTTTGCAAGTGTTATAATCCCTGGACTAAATTAGTGAAAGAATGATTCATGAAATAAAATTTAATAGCAGTTCTCAAGTGTACTAATCTATGAAGAAATATAAATTTTTAAGATATTTTATTTCTACATACTTTTTTCAAAATAAATTTTTTATTAACGGGAAAGAAGATTTACAAGTATTGGGATCTCTAAAATAAATTTATATTAAAAAGTTTCATAAAATAAAATTCAATAGAAGCTTTAAAGTGTAACTACCATAAAAATTTTTTATGTAACCTAGTAATTTTAATACTTCTTTAAAGATTCAAACATGTAAATATATCCTCAAAATTAAATCTTTTTTTTTAATGTAATAGGTATTTTGCAAGTGTTATAATCCCTGGACTAAATTAATAAACCTAGGAAAAAATATAATTTTTTAGGTTATTTTATTTCTACATAGTCAAAAATATAAACTTTTTACAAAATAAATTTTTTATTAACGTGAAAGATAATTTACAAGTATTCTGATCTCTAAAATAAATTTATATTAAAAAGTTTCATAAAATAAAATTTAAAAGAAGCTTTAAAGTGTAACTACTATTGAAAAAACTTTTTATGTAACATACTTATTTTAATATTCTTTAAAGATTCAAACATGTAAATATATTTTCAAAATTAAAACTTTTTTTAATGTAATAGGTATTTTGCAAGTATTTTAATTCCTGGACTAAATTAATAAAAGAATAATTCACGAAATAAAATTTAATAGCAGTTCTTAAGTGTACTAATCTATGAAAAAAATATAAATTTTTAGGATATTTTATGTCTACATACTCAAAAATATAAATATTTTTTTATATTCATTTTTTATTAATGTGAAAGATAATTTGCAAGTATTGTGATCTCTAAAATAAATTTATTTTAAAAAGTTTCATAAAATAAAATTTAATAGAAGTTTTAAAGTATAACTACCATTGAAAAAACTTTTTATGTAACATAGTTATTTTAATATTTCTTTAAAGATTCAAACATGCAAATATATCTTCAAAATTAAATCTGAGATTGATTTATGAAAAAATATTTAATAGCAGTTCTCAAATATACAAATCTATGAAAATATCATTTTTTAGGTTATTTTCTTACTACATATTCAAAAATTCAAATGTTTTTTCGAAATATAGTTTCATATTTTATTAACTTGAAAAATAATTTGGAAGTATTATTATCCCTAAAGCAAACTAATATTCAAAGTTTTTGTGTAGTATAATTTAGTAGAAGTTTTTAAGTCAAAGAAAAACAACTTTTTAAGTTATTTACATTTTAATTTTTCAAATGTATAAATACTTCTTAAATTAAATCTTTATAATATAACAGATATTTCGTAAGTGTTACATATCTCAATAACCTATTAATGAAAATCTAATAAAATATACTTTAATATTAGTTCTGCAA
>CM063508.1:121112998-121130498 GCA_032207245.1 Pardosa pseudoannulata
ATCCTTTTGCATCTGAAATTATAAGTGAAGACGAGGAATTATGTTTCGAAAAAGGAGAAGCAATGGTAAAACAATTAAGATTGCTTGAGTATGTAAAGCTTGGTAAGATATTTTGGAGATTTCAAGATAAAAATGAACAAATAGCGATTATAAGGAATATTCTCTAGTATAATAATTTTATGTATTTATGAATATAACGAGAGTTCCCTTAATACACTGGTGTGCAAAACTTAAGCAACAGGTGGGTTTTGTGCCATAACTCCACGAGAAGTCATCTGAGAGACATGGAATTCAAAAATAAGGGAGAGTATCATGTATGTAATGGATGACGAAAGCATCGGCGCTGAAAAAGGAACCCGATTCATACGGTATGGGATCAAACAAAAACAAGCTTTACTGAACGAATGGTATCGTGACTCATGATTGTTTATCCAAGAGGAAGAACAACAAGCAGATTTTCCTTAATATGGGATATGTCTTCTCCTAACTGCAATGGTTACTTCGCACCGTCTTCGCATACTCAGAAACAGATGGTCCTACATTTCTTGAAGTAGGAGTGCCCATTCCGCAATCAGCATCTGTTTGAGTTGTTGGGTGTGCTCCGGAGGATGTAAGCGTGCTGCAGTGCGTCTGCCCAAAGCATATCAAACATGCCCGATGGAATTAAAATCGGGGGAGAACGCTAGCCAATGCATTCGAGTGACATCTTCACTAACGGAATGGAGTTATGGCAAAAACCCACCTGTTGCTTAAGTTTTTCACATCAGTGTAAATATCAAATTAAAATTATTTATGTGACCAATTATAAGCCATCACTTTTGAATCTGAAGTGCAGTGAAGAGAGGAGTAATTGCTTTTCGAAAAGGAGAAGCTATACTAAAGCAAGGAAAGTCGTTCGAGTATATAAGGCTTGGTACGATATGAGTTAACAAAATGCGATTATAATGAATACTCTCTTGCAAAATATCTCTATGTATTTACGTGTACAGTGTATTTAAATGTATCTACTATTCAATTCACCCTCAGTATTCAGTTTGTGTGATTTAACTTTCTGATGTGGCTTATATTTATTTAAAAACTTAACTTAGTTTTTAGTTTATATTGCACTAACAATAAAATCTGAATTTTTTTTAAATCAAAATTTTATAAAAGGAATGACGCATTTTTAATTTATTTTGTTTTATAAAATAAAGAAATGTTAACTAAAGAATTAAGAGTACTATATTTGGCTGTGCATATATATAAATATTAAAACGGTCATTTATTGACACCAGAACCACAATAGAAACGTGTGGCATTATTAATAGGATTTTTCCTGATTTAATTGGCGGTCTCATTAGCCCTCGTGTGCAAAACAGTAGACCGTAGTGCTCCAAACCAAACCCAAAACCTGATTTAATTGAAAAATGGTGAAATTTAAAAGTTGTTTTTACTTCTTCATAAAAACTGAAAATACATATTGTAATCATAATAAATTTCAGAGCCCAAATTTCAACGAAGATATTTTTTTTTTACCTTGACTGACTGAAGTTAGAAATTTTTTAAGTTTTACATCAGTATGCACATACAAGAAAACTTTAAAAGTTTCAGAATTAAAGTAAAACTTTAAATATCCTTTAATTTTCAGTAGCTTTAAATATCCATTTTGACCATACCTAAACTAGTTTTAAAAGCAAGAGAATACTTTAATGTTTAACTGGTATAAATTTCGAAACACTATTACGAACACTATTATTTATGCATAGAGTGTGTTTAAATGTGTATACTATTTATTTATTTTATGTTTTTTGGCACAAAATCGTCGGGGGATATACTGCGCCATACAAGTTCTGTTAGAGTATACATACAAGACACATATAAAAATTTACATGAAAAATTACTAAAATACAATCAAAAATCTAAAATGTATATAAGTGAAATTTCCCAAAGAAACTGGTAATAGAGATCATATTTCATATAGCAGTCCTGAACGGCGGAGAAAGGGAAACAAGCCCGCATGCGGTGCTTCCCCAATAATAGTCCCAAGATCAGGCAACGAAGTTTTAAAATATATACTAGCATATAAATAGCATTTTAAATGTATATACTAGCATATATACAACTAGTCGTCAGTTTGAATACTTTAGGCTCGAATAATGGTTATATTTATTTCAATACTTAGTTTAATATAAGTTAACTTAGTTTTTAGATTATATTGTACTCACAACACAAACAATTAAAAAAATATTTATTTTAAAAAAGGAATGCTCTTCTGTTTAAAATATTTTTTCAAATACAATTAAATATTTTAAAGTAAAGAATAAGGAGTACTGTATTTGGTGATTTATACATATAAATATTGTTGTTGTTGTTGACTTATGCCACTTGGTCAAACGAAGCACGGGTGAGCCAGAGGCTACTCGTATTAAGGCAAAGGGGTGAGGCTTTCGTTTTTAACGAGCATTATAAGGGTGAAAGGACGATTTATGCTTAAGTGGGTCCTCGGAACTTTGAAACTGGGACTACGCAGAAGACCCATAGACTTGTCCTGCCATCCCCAGAGGTATAGATTGAGAACTTGGAGGACATTGTGATCACGAACCTATTTTACGGGTCCCAGTCACTTTTAACGAACACGGTGGATCTTAGACTGGCTCGTATTCCGAACCCGCTACTCTCCAGTTACGAGAGCGTTGCTTTTGCCGACTGAGGTACCTAAACTCCCCCCCCCAAAAAAAAAATACCAACAGCATACGGTGTTCCCAGGTGCTCACCTTCCCAAGTACTGTCCAAGGCCGATACTGCTTGATTTCGAGGATCGGACGAGAACCGGCGTTTTCACCATTGTATGGCCGTTAGCACATAATCATAATATAGTCATTTAATGACAACGACAACAGAAGAAAACGTGCCTCATAACTAATAGGATTTTTCCTTAATATGTCAAAAATGGCTGCTCGAAATTGAATCGATGGCTCTCTTTTCAAATGAAGGAAAAGTAGTTTTGAATCTGTAACCGGTATAATTTTGAAACACTTTTATGCACAATATTTACCTTGTCAGAACTGTTTATGTGAAAAAAAGAGTCTCGGATACTTGTACATTGGGGATTGTGTATCTACGAAGATGTGTGAAAAACCTGGAAAAATCGTTTAAACACAAAGTAAAGAATAGAATAATTCACATTTTGAGTAAACTAAAAGATCTGTATATATTTCGTAGAATCCCTGTGAGTTATACTTCCCCATTAAATTTCATGCATTTATTTCTCGCCGTTTGCACACACTCGTATTAATAAATATACAGAAAGACACACAATTACTCCTCTTTAATTATATAAAAAATGTATTGAAATTCTTGTACTTGTTTGTAGTTGATCTTAAAGCTTTTTCCTAAAACCGGCACAACTCAAGAAAATTTGAAAAACATATTTTTTATGCTCTCCAGTAAAATTTGAAATTTGTAACATACTGCCCTTCACTTTCGATGTACATATCTATATTAATGATTATATAAATTTTAGAGTCACTTGCATTAGGGAATTGGGCGTTAAGAAATCTTTGTAATGAAATTTTTATTATTAAATTTTTACTGTTAATTTTATTTCAAATAACGCAGTCGGTTACAAGTCTTTTTATACAGAGTATAGAAAAAAGAAATATCTGGAAGGTGCAGGGTAGAAATGGTTTTTAAATTATGGGTTTAAAATTTTGTACCTACATTTACTTTAATTTAGATTACCATTTCTCATTTTCTTTTCTCTTTGTACATTTCTACCATCTATCTAATTCGTTTGTGTGAGCAAAAATGGCTGCTTTGCGGACTGGAAAAGAGTTGAGGTGCGAGGCATAACCCTTGTCTCGTGACGTCATTCAATGCTTTGTTACCTTGGAGGAAAAGCATTTTTGACTTCACCCTAAATTTTAGGATAAAAACATAAATATCTTTTTTTTTTAATTTCCTTTTATCTTTCCATTTTTGGTTTTATATATTGTTTTTTGTTGGGAAAAATGTGCCTTTTCAGAATTTTAACAGTGGAATTTGGGTTTTATTATGTATAACTTGAATAATGGTGATTGGCTATTTAAAACCCTGTTTTTGTTTTCTCATTCAAATACTGCATGTTATAGATGGTTTCATGGAAATACGATAAGAAGCACCATAATGTCTCTTTTATTGTTTCCATATATATGGTTTTCCGTTATCTTCCAAACTCTAATCCAATCAAAAAAAAAAAAAAAAAAAAAAAAAAAAAAAAAAAGTGGATCGGGACAGCCAATTTTGGGTGTTTACACTTCCGGTAGAAAATTGTTTGCTTCTGAGGTTTGCTTCTGAGTATTGTAATGGACAGTAACTAGCCTGATTTAAGCATGAGAAAATGACTCATTGAAATATACTTCAATATAGTACTTTAGAAGCTTATAATTTTCTATCAAAGAATATTCAAGAAGAATTCTCTTTTACTCTTTATTAAGTGAAAAAATTATTCAATACTGCTGTATACTTTTGAGAGGAATAGTAAATTTTCAACTTATGAATATTCTTTGATAGAAAAATGTAAATTTCTAAATTATTATATTATTATAACATTTTTTTTCAGAACAATGTTTTTATCTTTAAAAATCAGGCTGTTTACTGCCCGTTATAGACAGCTTGAGGTATAAAGTTTATAATAGCAAAAATTGGTTATAAAATAATAAAAAAATATTAAAAAAAATTGACTTAAAAATAAAAATCAATTTTAAAAATTGTCAAAAATGTAAAAAATAATATTAGAAATAAAATAAAATATTAAATTATAAAAATAATGATAAATATTAAAATTAATAAATTTATTACAATAAAATATTAGAAATACTAGCATTTCTCAAGCTCATTTCTTAGCAGAAACTAATTTTATAAACTTAAAACGACAAAATCTAACAAATATAATGTAAAAAATTAAATAAAATTCAAATAAAAAGGAGAAAATTGACTGAAAATATTGTCAAAAAAGTAAATAAAATAATAAAATAGCTGTCCAATTAATTGAGTAGTTTTTGTTAATATATTAGTGAGTAGATAGCGCCAGTGAGCTAAGCAATTTTCTACCGGAAGTGTAAGCACCCAAAATTGGCTGTGCCGATCCACTCGTAAAAAAACTTATATTCTATCTTTTCAGAAAGTTGCCACACCACAAAACAAAAATTAAAATTAAAATAAATTGGTTTAAAATGAATATTAAAACCACTGATATACGCAACACCTGTGTTATAAGATGACGTTCTTAATAATTTTAATAGCTCAGGATAATAAAAATAAAATCTATAGAATTAAAACGTCAAAATTCGTTGTCTATTATAAAGGATGTCATTAATACCATATATTATGTCTAGAAAGATAGTCTAGTTATATTATATTTGTATCCAGCTCTTTTTGTGGAACCCATTTCTTATACATTAAATGCTTAAAAATATTAGATATAATGAAACATTAAATGTTCACTATATCTAGTTTTAATAATTTGGAGCTGTTAGCTTGGTAAACTGTTAAGGGATCAATTGCCAATAAATGTAAATTCCCGTTTTCTCAGTGGTTTTGGTTAATTAAGAAAATGTATATAATCCTATTACAATAGCGCAATCTACATCAATTAAAGTTGCCCAAATAACAAGGGATACAATATTGTTCGGATGAAATACCTTTGTGTTTTAGTAAACATCGCCAATAATTTCACCAAATTTACAAAGGGATAACCTATTCTTCAGTAGTACCAAGTAAGAGTATATAATTCTATTACAATGTCGCACTGTGCATTCATTAAAGTCACCAGAAAAAGTAAGAAATACAACGTTTGGATGGCTTACCTTTGTGTTTTAGTAAATATCGTCAATATTTTAGCCAAATTTGCCATAGGGGAAACCAATTCTTCAGTAGCTCAGAATATTTATTCACACAATTTAATGACATGAAATGACATAGAAAAAATGTATACCTGAATAGGAATATATGAAAACAAAAGGAAAATCCAAAGGCTAAGTTTTCTTTCACAGATCCGGATATACATGAAAAGTGTTGTAGGAATATTGATGAAAAACCTAATTTTTAATTTTAATTTTTTAACTTTAATTTTATTTCTTGTACTAACTTAACGTAATTTCACTTATTATTTCTCTCATCATCATTCACCTATATCTTCACTGTCTTGTACAGTAATTTAGTAATTAAAAAAAAATTAAAAATTTGAAAAAACAAATAAAAAATTCTTACTATCATGTATTTCATCTTAATTTATTTAACTTGGTTAAGGCCTAGAAATTTATTTCATCCCATCATTAAGACCTGCATTTTTATACTTAGTGTTTTTCATCTTAAAAGACTGGATACCTGATTTTGAATTCTTAACTTGCTACAAGAGATAAGGTCTCCGTCCAAGGTAACCCGGTCAACTCTTCAATAGCTAACAGAGGTTATAGATGAAAAAAGGTTGAAAAAAGAAATAAAGTACGCACGCTCTATGACTTCAAGCTCGCGCTGACTCTCCGTTGAAGTTATAGTAATTCTTGTTACGTCGCCATAATTGTATTTGAAATGGCATTTTTAAACATTATTGTTATTATTTAGAAAATTCAATCCCCTAGTGTAATATTTCTAAAACATAATTGTATTTTACTTTCTCAGTATGAGAACATTGTTAAAACGTATTGGAGAGCCCGTGAACTAATGGCTTAGGTTCTGATTGTTCAGAATTTGTAAAATAAATAAAAAATATATAAAACATTTCTGTGTCAATTTTAATTCAATTTAAAAAATTCTAATTCAATTTTAGAAAAAATTTTAATATAATTTTTAAAAAATTCTAATTCAGTTTAAAAAAAATTCTAATTCAATTTTTAGAAATCTTGAAAAATACAACTGTTGTGGAAGTAAAAACAAAAAATTCAAAATGACCCCTTCCGTGTTAATTCGCCATCGATTTTTGTTCTGCGTTTTCGCATTGAAATCCAGCGCTCGGTGTATTATTTAAGCTTTTTGTTGGCACTGAAGTGTGATTTTTCAGGGCAGACAGAGGTGGCTGTGCGAAGGTCCAAGGAGTGAAACATTTCGTATCGATATCCCCCGGTTTGATTCGTTGCCAAATGCATGGACGAGAGTGATAAGTATGGGAACGTTGCCTCGTATGGAATCTCCAGGGAGGAGGTGAAAGCTGTAAAATTTATTTATTCGTATATTTATTTCCGCCATCGAAACATGACCGGCGTGTTTCGATTGTGTTGGAAGACAGGCGTAGGAAAGAAGCGTTTCTTTAGTTACGGTAGAAAAAAAATAAACTTATAGCCTCCTGCCTCAAGTTTTTCTTTCCTTTGTGCTGCGCGATGATGCACGTGTTGGGACTTGGCATGCGTTTCATATGTATTTCAATGTGAGAAAATGAAGTTTCTAAACCATTGACTGTGAAAGGTGCCATAAAACGTTTATGAATAAAATTTATTTTTAATAATAAACCTCATTTCTGCTTTATTTTCATAGATAAATTTTTCGCTATTTCAAGGCAACATTTGGTTATCAAGAATTTATGTACAGTCTATGGATTTACATGCGTAATATTCCCTTAATTATGACTTTAATTTCAAATCTTAGATTTAAATCATACTAATAATCTCCTCGGTGCAACAGCTGAGGAAAAAATATTAGTGAGCGAAATATCTATTACATTTGTTCATATTTAAAGTTATTTGCTTCTTGGTAAAAAGCACTATATTTTACATGAATCTAGTGAATTTCAAACTACAAACACAACTTGACGCTTGAAGTGTAGTTGATGTATTCAGATAATTATTAAAAAAGTAGTGAATGAAAGTTCTGCAGTAATATTTAAATATATTTACTTCTCGGACCTGTATTTTCCTGTATGTAATAATTCTGCTTTTGTGCTATCTCGTGTCCTGGATATCTAAATGTAATGGTTTTATTTAGATTCTTAGCAAAACATTGCTTACATGAACGTAATCTCTGTAGAACTTAAAACTCTTCGACGGAACAGAGAGATATAGAGGTTCAGGGCCTAGTACCAATCTCCATTTCCAAGACAAAGGGCCCTGGGGTACGAAGCATATGTTCCAGTTAGGTGGTCAATCTTACTCGGAACCATCCGTGTTTAGTTCTCAAGCATGCTTGATCCTCAGTTTGTCTGACCACTGAAGGGATGAAAGGCTGAATCAACCTTGCCCATTCCGGGGATCGAACATCGGACCTGTGTCGCGGAAACGCGAAGTGCTACCCCAAAGCCAGATTCAAATCATACTTAACTTAATATTTTTGTATAGAGCAATGTTTCGCAACGTCACGAACTACTATAATGCCCTTCCCAATAATTTTCCTGTTTACAACAGCCAATAGACAAACAATAAACTGCCCTTCCGTTTGAAACTAAAGCAGAATTGTCATATATTTAAGATTTGTCCTACTGCGTGAAATAGCCTTATAAGGTATTTTTTACACTTAATAACGTTTAGGTTTTATAGATTTATTGTTTTTAACATTTGACAATATTCACAATAATTATTTATCGGGAAATATGACGTATTGACTTCCCAGTAAGAACATCTGATTATTTAAATCAGACGAAATTATTATTACAATATTTTCTAATATTACCACAGTTAATAGTATATATAAGGTAAAATATAATCAAGAATTATTTTGCACATGCAGGTATATATAAGTGTTGCTCTAAAAATAGCGCCCCATATCTTTTCTTCCAAACTAAGTATTTAAAATGTTTCTTTTACACGACTTACTTTATCTTTACACAGACACAATCACAGTTGGCCTTGGAATTTGTTATTTATTGACATCCGTTTTCTTCACTAACCTGTGTCTCGTACCATTTTAATAAGAGTAGCACCAACGTAAGAATAATTTATCATTATATTAATTTATAATTATAAATGCAATTATTATTTTTATAATATACATAAAACAAACACATTAAGAAAAATATTTTCAGAAATACAAACCTCAACAAAATGTAAATAACTTTTTATATTGTAGCTAATCTTTCTAGAAATTGTACCTTAAAAACAAGTATGTAGAGGTGTAAATTATCTAGGGTATAATTTAGAGTTTCAGAGAACTAAGTAGTAAAAATCAATTAACCTGATTATTATTTAAAATCATTTTCTGGTGGATTTTTAAAATTTCAGACTTTCAACACATGCATTGCACCAAGAAAAAAATTCATAACTAATTTAATAATTAAAATTTTTAAGTGGGAATTTAATGAATAGTGAGAAATAGCTCCATAAAATATTTTCCTTTGTGTATGTTAACCAGAATTTGATCACACATAGCCAGTCTTTTCCTCAAATGTCTTGAAACGCACACTTAACATCTGCTAGAGTAGCATTTTTCTTTCCTTTACCGGTACAAGAGTAAGGTGGTGTATGCTGAAGATAAACTACGGCTAAATAATTGGTCAAGTGTCTGATGTAACACAAGCATCCGATAAATAAAATCTCACTGATGAGTCAGATACTGTCAATTAAGAGAGACAACGCTATGACGCAAGTACTGTTTAGATTTAATCGAGGCATTAAAGATGAACGGTCTTAAGAATAAGTATGATTAAATTGCTAATATTTAAAATTTGACTCGTCTTAAACATAAATTAAGATAAGCTTACATATAGATATATAAGCTTGTATATAGATATATAAGCTTACATTAGATATATAAGCTTACATTAGATATATAAGCTTACTCACAATAATTTAGAAAGCTATTGATAGAAAATACTAAATATGTATAGGATATTATACATATCTTTTGGTTGGCATATCTAAATGATGAGAAATTTCGCCATTCGACTCTTCAAGATGGAATGAAAATGAAGAAAATTCTCATCATCCATCGGAAATTTTTGGAAGATTTCTCCCCTTCCGTCCCTAACGCATTGAATGAAACTTACGAGAATTCTCATCCTCCACACCTAAAGCATGGAGTGAAAATGAATGGAGCTCTTGTCATCTGTCCTTAACGCTTGGGGAGAAAATGACAAGAGTTCACTTTATCTATCTGAAATGCTTGGATTGAAAATAAGAGAATGTAGTCACCTGTCTGGAACTTTTTGAATTAAAATGAAATAATTCTCGCTATTCACGCGCATTTTGTTAAGAATACATCGTTTCAGAAGCACTCACCTGTCGAGTGTGAGTTCCTCCAGCTGGGAGAGATCGCAAGCGATGTACTCCAGAGCTCCATCAGATATCCGCGGGCACCAGCTCAGATCTAGTGACCGGAGCTGTCTCAGGTTCTCTGCCAGCAGCTCGACCCCGTCGTCCGAGATCTTGGAGCACCCCGAGAGCGAGAGCTGCACCAGGTTCGGCAGCGCGTGCACCAGGTTGAGCAGGCCGTGGTTGGTGAGCTCCCAGCAGGAGCGCAACCGCAGCACGCGCAGTCCACCAGTCTGTCGAGGACTGAAGCAGGCCAGAGCAGCGTCCGTCACGTGGTACGCCTGCAGGTCGAGTTCGTAGAGGGAGGGCAGCAACTGGGTGACCGCGGCCACCGTGTCGTCCGCCACGTTGATGCAGTCTGCCAGCGTCAGGGAGACGACGCGAGGTGTGAGTCCGGCCCAGAGCCCGGCGTCCGTGATCTCGTTGCAGCCGGACAGCTCCAGCTGCACGACGGACGGTAGTCCGGCGAGCAGGGCCTCGAGTCCCTTGTCCGTGATGCTGGAACATCGGACGCTCACGTTACGGATCCGGTTAGCCATGGCTGCCGGACAGTTGGCGACCAGCTCAAAAGCGTCCTCGTCGCTGGCGCCAAACAGGCACAGGGTGTCGAAAGCGCGCCGGTCCAGGCTCTTGTAAACGCCGAGGCGCACTTGCGGGGAACTCGTCTTTAGGTCTCGGAAGTTTAACACAGGCTGAAGGCCACGCCAGAATTTAGGCTGGTACAGAACTTCTCGCCAAGCGGTACATACCTGTCGGAGGAAAAGACAATTAGAAAGAGCCATATAGTTCTGTGGGAAAGGAAGCTTTTTATAACAATGCCACATTTCAGCTGGCACGTTCAGCCCCCAACTATGTGGGACCTAAAGTTATCTTTCTACTTTGATGCTGCATTACTACCTTGGGAACAAGATTTTAAGAGAAACCTTTTTCATGCGAAGATTTTTACGCACTATTTTTCGATCACACACTGTGATGCACTATCAATATCATTGTTTACTTTATCTTAATTAGTTATGTCTGATATATATATATCTTTATATTAATGTATGGCTTGGGATTTGTATGATAAGTTATTTATATGTATAAGCAGTTTTCACTTTTTGTAGCTGGGATCCTTTTTTTTGGAAGTTAGATGAACCCTATGATATGGTTATTTCTATTATTAAATAAACTGCTTTTATCGTATGTTTATATTCTATTTAAATGTGTAAAACTCTTCTATGCCGTAATAAAGTATTTTAAATCTAAAAATATGAACAATTGTTTCCATGATTTGAAAAAAATGTGCCTTGTGTCAATAAAGATACTTTGTACAGACAAATTTTGGTCTAGCAAGTTACTGTCTCTTTTAACTTTCTTGATTTCGTAGTACAAGAAAAGTATTGTAATAGCCCAAAAATTTGATTTAGAGGGTTTTGATTTGTCTTCGCATTTTGGTCCATCAAAGTAAAAAATTATTATTTTTGGAATCATGTGTTTGGAATTTTAATTTTGGGTTTATTCTTCATGTGAACATGATAACTCGACGATTTTACTTAAAGCCAAATTTTGAATACGGACATTAGAGCAAAACTGTAGTTATCTATCAACTTTTCTGTTACTTTCGTTTACTATATGACCTTCGATGCTGTTATTTAAGTTAATAACATAAAGTGTTATATTGCTAACGCATAGATATTTTTTATATGATAGTGTTCGTATCTTTTCTGAAACTAAAGTGAAAAACATGAATCCCCTATATAATAATAGCGTAAGTTATCTGTCCGTCTGTCCTCAAATTTATGAAGCGTTTGGACCTGGAATGGATAGAAGCATACATATTGGATTCTTGATGAGTTAGGGTTAGCAAAATCCAAAGTAAGTAAAGTTTATCTTCTCTTAAAGTTTCAATCTTATTCCATAATAAACTGGTATAAATATGCTTCATATCACAGCAAAAATTACTGTTGTCTTTAAAACGCTCGAAATCCACTCCTGTGGTGTCCTCAAATTATAATTTTGTTACCGCTAATTATTTGTACTTTCATTTGGTATGCAAAGTTTTCACAAGCGGCAGAAGATCTGCGTGCGCAGACGCGTACTTGACAGCGACCGGCCGCCTTATAAGTTGAAGCCAGGCGAGAACGAGGGAGGAGTGCAAGGCGCGGCGTAACTAAGTCGTTTCTGAAGATGAGCATTCTCACACGGCTGTCGAATCCAAGTATTTCGCCCTCGGAAGCACTTCTGATCCAGCTTGCTTCACAAGGACGTTCGCCTTCAATTGCATGCTGAAAGCAGAGTATCGACCTTTATTTGCTTTGTTTCTTCCATTATTATTTTATTATACAAGTCAGTCTCAAATTAAAAGAATTTTAACGAAAGCTTATTTTTTTGGAGTTTATTTTTTGATTCGCTACAGCAGTAGCATTACAGTGGTGCAAACACTCACTACAACCCCTTCCCCTCTTTCCGAGTGCTTAATAATGTTATTTCCAACACTATTTTCCCCAGTTAAGAGCAAGCGATTAAATTTATCAGTTTATCACATAATAAATAGGTATAAATAACATTTTTTCTAGCCTTATGACATCATTTCTTTAACCTTCTCATTTTATCATTTCTTATTTTAAATTATTTAAATATCGTCCGCATTACTTTCATACGTTTTATCATGAACTTAGATATTACGTAAATAGTTTTCTTTTCTATTTGGCTTAAATAATAGATTAGGTATACATATGATAGTTTAAAATTTAATCATTGATATTTTTTGTTGCAATGAAATTTTTATCACGGTATTAACAACAAATTATTTTCCTAAAAGTCTAATAGTCTATTTCACGGACTAATAAATATCTAGAGTTTATGTTATATATCTTTGAAAATTAAGAAGTTTGTTCACTTGTTTGTTTTTTATATATAACCACACGGTTTGTAATCGATTCGCTAAATTTTGGACATCATTCATATATACCGCCAAATAATCTCTCTCCATATTAAAACCTCTGGTGTCCATCCTATCACGTAACATGTCAAGATAAATTAAAGCTATCAACTAACATACGGTCAGTAAAGATAAACAAATTGTTGAGCGTGTACCAGATAATTCTCAGCCAAAAATTCAAACTTTTTTTTACCTGCCTCGTAGGGTACTTTACAATTATGGAAAATTAAAAATTTACTGATCCCGTCTTATGACGGGCTATATGCTAGCAGAGAAAATATTTACATACTTTTTCTATCAGTATACGAGAAAGTCGAAAGGCTGTTATTCCACATATCTTTTTAAATGAAAACTTTTTTTATGAACTCAAATTTAATACAAACATATGAAGACTATTTCGTGGGAAATGATTTTAAGTGGAAAACACATACCCCCGGCAACGCATCGTTAAAATTAAATAATTTCTTACTTTTTCCTCTAATAGTAAGATATTAGTTACACTTCATAAACAGTCAATCGTAATTGAAAAAGACGTCATTCAGACTGAAAATATACGGTCGTTCTCATTTTGAAAACATGTTTTCAAGTAATAACGAAGGCCATTATAGCGTGATGCTTTCAGACCAAACAGAGCTAATATTTT
Organism: Pardosa pseudoannulata; assembly: GCA_032207245.1. NCBI lineage: Eukaryota > Metazoa > Arthropoda > Arachnida > Araneae > Lycosidae > Pardosa > Pardosa pseudoannulata. The sequence continues at coordinate 121,126,758 of CM063508.1, forward strand.
ACGCCATTTTTATGCTCAAACGCTCATTAAGAATAACGCATACGAACACATAAAAAATTTTTTAAAAAGCAATTCTGAAGCAAATATTATTTTTGAAGCATAAAATATTTTTGTCGGTGATTATTTTTATGGTGTTCAATCCTAAGATTTGAAAATCTATGTTCAGATGCTTTTCTACATTTGTTCTGCAGTGTCAGCAGAACCCAGACTAGAATTGCTGGTATGTGGTAAGGTATGAATAGATAGGTAAATATTTTATATGCACTTTGATCTCTTTGAAGAAAGTGCAAGACGATAGATTTTTCATGGGCGACTCCTTTACTATTCAAATCATTATCTTAACGATCGAAAGCGGAATCTTTTTATAATGTCATCTTACCGGTCGTTAAGCACCGAATGATTTTCTACTCATTAAATAGTTTATGATGCTCTTTTAGTAGCTTTTATTAAAGGGTCGATAACAGCAGGCTTATCTATAAATATCTATACTTCAGTGAAAAGGACTTGGTTGATATCGATCAAAAAATTTAAAGGGTGATCATTTTTTTTAAAAAGAAATTTGTACATGAAGATATAAGCATCAAAGGGATCCAATCTTTTTTCATACCGAAAACAAAAGATGAAATATGGTTTTCTAAAATTCCTTTTTTAAGAAATATGTCGACTGGACATTTTAGAACTATATGAATTGAATAATAAAGAATTGTTCAATATTCATATAAAATTTGCTTTTATTTATGTAGGTTGTAGTAAATATTTAATTATTACTTAAGAATACAATAGATATCTGAATAAAATTTATTCTTTTCATTTATTTGCACTTTAAAACTGAAAAAAGAAAAATGAAGCCTCTTGAAGTATTTATATAAAATTAGCTACTTTTATTTATAAAGGGTATTGGAGAGTTTTATATATTACATCGATATAATCTAGCTATCTGGATATAATTTATTCAACTTATTTATTTACAATTTAAAACTGAAAAAAAGAAAAATAAATCATTGTGCAATATTCATATAAAATTAGCTATTGTTATTGTTAAGTAAAGATATAATCATTAGTTAGAAATAATCTAGCTATTTGGATATAATTTATTCAGCTTATTTATTTACAATTTAAAACTGAAAAAAAGAAAAATAAAGCATTGTGCAACATTCATATAAAATTAGCTATTGTTATTGTTAAGTAAAGATATAATCATTAGTTAGAAATAATCTAGCTATCTGGATAAAATTTTTTCAACTTATTTATTTACAATTTAAAACTGAAAAAAAGAAAAGCATTGTGCAACATTTATATAAAATTAGCTATTAATATTGTTAAGTAAAGATATGATCATTAGTTAGAAATAATCTAGCTATCTGGATATAATTTATTCAACTTATTTATTTACAATTTAAAACTGAAAAAAAAGAGAAATGAAGCATTGTGCAACATTTATATAAAATTAGCTATTGTTATTGTTAAGTAAAGATATGATCATTAGTTAGAAATAATCTCGATATCTGGATATAATTTAATCAGCTTGTTTATCTACGATTTAAAACTGAAAAAAAGAAAAATAAAGCATTGTGCAACATTCATATAAAATTAGCTATAATTATTGCTAAGTAAAGATATAATCATTAGATAAAAATAATCTAGCTACCTGGGTATAATTTATTCAACTTATTTATTTGCAATTTAAAACTGAAAAAAAGAAAAATAAAGCATTGTGCAACATTCATATAAAATTAGCTATTGTTATTGTTAAGTAAAGATATAATCATTAGTTAGAAATAATCTAGCTATCTGGATATAATTTATTCAACTTATTTATTTACAATTTAAAACTGAAAAAAAGAAAAATAAATCATTGTGCAACATTTATATAAAATAAACTATTGTTATTGTTAAGTAAAGACTTAATCATTAGTTAGAAATAATCTAGCTATCTTGATGTTCAGTGTTCATAAAAGACTTACTATTTAATATTGATTATTTACTAATTCATAATAGTTGTTTTATTCTTATTTTGCATAATTTCTGTTCTAACGGTTTTTCTATTTCAACAGATGGTATCACCACGTAATTTTTTGTTTGTTTTTAGTATTCTGGGCTAAGGAAAAATGGCTATTAGCTTGTTATTCGACGTGTATGTGATTCTATTCATTTTTGCCTGCATTCCATTCATATTCAGAGGTAAACATGTGTTTAAAACCTAATTGCAATTCTAAATTCATTTTGTGCATCTTCAATTCATAGTGTTGTGTTTCACCATTAAAGACAGTTTTATTCGATAATAGACTTTTGATTTATCATTTCGATTTCTACAGATTCTGAATATCAAATTCAAAAGGATAAGAAAAAAGGTAAGAAATTACTTGGTTAAATTATTGATTAATAATTGCTGTTGACCATTTATAATAATTAATTGGATTAAAGGAAAACCAAAATTCAAGATTTATTACTATTCAAAGTAAAATTCATTCTATTCAATACAGTGGGTAAAATTTAATCTGTTTATTTATTTACACTCTAAAACTGAAAACAAAAAGAAAAATATAGCAACATGCAATATTCGTATAAAATTAGCTATTATTATTTGCTTAGGGTAAAGTACGATTTAATTATTATTTAGAAATAATCTAACTATCTGGATAAATATTTTTTCTTTATTTATTTACACTTAAAAACTAAAAAAAAGAGAAAAATAAAGCTTTGTACAATTTTTATAAAAATTGGATAATGTTATTTACGTAGGGTGTTGTAAAGATTTAACTATTACTTAAAAGTAATCTAGCTATTGGATTAAAATTTCTTGGATTAAAAATTGGATGTGTAAAGGAAAATGTAAAGAAAATGGATTAAAAATCTTTATTCCTTTACACTTTAAAACTGAAATAAAAAAAGAAAAACAAAACATTGTGTAATGTTTATATGTGCTAATGGTATTTACTTCTGGCTATCATGAAGTTTTAATTATAACTTAAAAATAACCGAACAATGTGGATAAAATTTACTATGAATAGTAACCTATCTTTATATTATGTAGTAAATTACAGTTATTAATGTTGATTTGCTTTGTTTAGGGAAACTAGATTGAAGACATTCTAAGTATGAAGAAAATAGAGAATCGATGTATGATTATACATGACTTCCCAAAAAATATCAAGAAACTCTGGATGTTGACTATGTTGAATAATAATATAGAGATTAATAAATGAAATTAATCTTCTATCTTAATTATTTTCAATACTGTAATTTTCGCACGAAACGTTGAAACGTTCATGTTCAAAACTTAATCCTTCAGCTAGTGCGGCGTTTCTACCCATTTTAACCTTCGTCTCTAAATACTGAAAGCAGAACCCTAATATTCCATCATCGATCGGCTTAAGTAGGCGATAGGTAGTTTATTAAGTTACTAGAAAGAAGAACATTGCTCAAAATTGCACCTAAAGGGAACAGATTCCGTATCACTAGTTGAAAAAGGAGGAGCAATACTTGATTAAATCAAGATTTTGCTACTATGACGTTCAGGGCTGTGCCTGACACAATTTAACATAGTGCGGCGTTTACACTGATGAGGACAAACGCGTGCACACACACGTATATATATATATATATATATATATATATATATATATATATACATATATATATATATGTATTATATATATATATATATATATATATATATATATATATATATATATATATATATAATGCATAAATATAACACACATATATATCTATTATTTA
>CM063508.1:121135498-121142998 GCA_032207245.1 Pardosa pseudoannulata
CATAAAGTATGTTAAAATGTAATACTGCAAAATATACTAGAAGTGAATATTTTGATTAAAAAAACCATTGTATTATCGTTATTGTAACAAAATCCTTGGAACAACAATGAAACCTAATATTGTAGTGCCCTACCAATTATTTACATAAACTTTTTAATATGTTTATAATTTATATAAAATTAAAATGGGTATAGATTTCTGTTAAATGCAATTTATTTAAAATTATCATTTCAAATTATACAATGTTTGAACAATTGTTTCGTCATTTTACTGTATTCAGCTTCTGAAACTCCACAAAATCCATAACGTCTCAAAAGGGCGTACCCAGTTTTGTGACAAACACTTTAACCCATATTGTACCACACCAACTAAATATTTCTGTAAGTTAATAAAACTTAATCCATATCATTAATATGGTGTAACTAAGTATATAAAACCAAAATTTTGAAAAAATATTTTTAATTTTTTATGTAATTGGCTGTTTTATAAATAGGACAATGGTCCAATACAATACTAAAACAAATATCACATTGCATTAGGCTGATTCATAGATGAAATTTGGGGAAACAGTCAAAAAGTCCAATATTACGTTTTAAGCATACTGTGGTTGGTTTTCTCTTGCAGTTATTGAACTGGCAGTAAGAGAGTAAATTTATCTTGCAATCTCCAGTTTTTCTGAATGGAATAGACATCTATTTACCCCTTGTTATGTCCAGGTGTGTGAACAGGTGTTTGAACTGGTTTTCATTTGAAGATAAGAAAAGAATTGCGCTATGAATGCAATATCGAATTCATGGAAAAATAATTGATTGAACCGTCGATTGAATTGAGGGATTGAACCGTCGTTTTAATTTTAGGGCATCTTTTTTATACTTACAAAATACACGTGTAAAATATATTTTTCAACAAAAACTTTCAGCTACACTATTAGCTCTGTTTTAAAACTAAAAGTAACCTCCACAATGTTTGAAAAAAAATAATAAATATAAAATTAAAGATTAAAAAATGACAATTTTGAAGAGGTTGCTGAAAATAAATTTTACAATACAATATAATTTGATTTCTCAGTTTTTTTGTTACTATGCTACAGTGTGTCTATTTTAAAGGTGTTAAAATAAAATCCACTTAGAAAATAATAACTTTATTATTAAATGGAATTTTATTTGCTGTCCTGTTTATAGGACAGCGGTCCAATATGGGTTAATAGACGATATCCAAATATTAGGAAGATGCCGAAAATAAGTAACGCACTTGGAACATTTTGAAATCCTGAATAAGATGCCCAAATCATCAAAATGAAAAAAAAAATTCAAATTTTAAAGTACCAAAAAGTACAGAGTTTTCCAAAAGTCTGAAAAGAATGTAAATGCCAAAAATATTTTTAATCATAAAAATTATTATGTTGAAGTAACTCGCATATGATAGGGCATTTTAAATTTTTCTGTATAGTCACTTTTCGTCATCTTCATACTTTCATACGTGTCCAATGAAAGTCCAAGTCTTTTTGTAAAGCCACGATTGGCGTCACATCGGTTTTTATTAGAAATGCTTTCTATTCCATGACGGGCAATATTTTTTAACAACAGTTCTCAACCTTTTTTAGACCACCACCCCGTTTGCAACAAAAAAATATCTGAATGCCATCTTTTCCATACTAGTTAATTACACTAAATATTGAATTACTGTTGCATGTTATCTTTATCTCTTTCGCCTGCTTCTCAATGTATTAAGAATAACAGAGTAGAATTTAATTTAAAATAGCCCTAAAATTTAGGAAAAACTTTATTATTCAAAAATATAAAATTAATCATAAAATCGAAAAAAAAAATAAAACAAATAGTGAAATGATACCACCGTGGTTGAGTCTGGTTGATGGTTGCCGAGATGGTTGAGGTGGGTGCAGTTTTAAAAATTTGTTTATGTTTCAATTTCGTTAGCATCGTTTGTAAATCTCGAAGTTCAGTCATGTACCATTTTTTAGACTGTTAACTAGCTACTACACTGAGTAAAGGAGATGCGATTGAAGTATCTGTACTTTACTCCGAAAGTGATCAAATAGCTGCTTATAGTAGAATTCACAAAATTTATAGTTGAAAGAATATCTCATATATTACTGCAAATAAATTATTATTCGATTAATTTATTGATGATTTTTAGAGATATTATGTCTACTACTAGCTCCCCTTGACTGCCATAACGTCTTTATTTGCCTTTGAAAAGCTACCGGCCTCTTGAGGGCTTCAGCTCTCACTGGAGGGCTGTACCTCCCCAGTTAAGAATCTTGGAATTTTGGAATGCATCGATCTTGTGTGACTAATCCATCTCCAACCAAAGGTATCATCAAGGTTTTTATACTACGTCAACATGTATGTTTTCGTTTATATTCCCTCTAACTTGTGAAAAATGTGCAGAGTTCTAGTATTACACTGAAAAATTTTCAACCGATTCATTTTAGTTCAGGCTGACTTAGGGTAATACGTTTAATCGGTTGAAAATATTTCACTATCACAATAGAAATCTGCGTATTCTTTAATGGTAAATATATTTCTAAACTGAGTATACTGCTTTTTCAACAGGTACATGTTGACGTGTGAACAGACCTTCAAGAAACTCTCGCATTGGATGTAGTATGGGGAAGAAAAATAAAGAATCTTACTATAGGTGAACATAATATATAATCCTAAGCCTCATTAACTGTAACTTTAGACATGCTTGCAGAATATCGTGATAGGTATCTCCAGTTACTGGAACGTCTTCAAACCACAATGATCCAATTCAATGATTCATTGTTACACCGCATCACTCATTAGCATTTGGCTGGCTCATCCAAGTCTTTTGAATAAGCACGTGAGATCCAATTCTCAAGGTCGACAGTAATAATGGTTGACTTTACCAGACACATGGAATGTCACCTCATCAGAGTAAAGAATAGAAGACATAACATTATAAATCTATAATTGTAGCAGAGTGAGTTTGGAAAATTTCATTCTGATGTCATCGCTGTCTTCTACCAGTACATGCCAAATTTTCACTTTTTAAGATTTTGCTTCAACGTTTTAAACCGTTATCGTATATTGTGTAGACTAACCCACCCCTAATTCCACAGACCGGTGTAATATGTTTTTATGTGTATTACGTTGTATGCTTTCTTAACGTTATTAATGTCATCTACGGTAATTTTCGAAAATCCACTTCTAGGCAAATCCACTACACTTTCTGTTATCGTAGTTTAGTTTTATTTGGTTTGAAGCATTGCAGTCTACATTTTGCAACACAAGTGATAATGATACCACTTCTTAAAGCCGATTCCGATTGGCAGTGAATATCCATGTTATAGTGGGATTCGAAACAATGACTATCGGTACCGAAGTTTAAGGTCCTAACAATTTGGGCCGAACGATGCCGATTGGTTAGGGTGCTGGCCTTCGGTACCGGAGTTCGTGGGTTCAAATTCCACTGAGGCATGGATGTTCGTAGCCGTTCAGAATCGGCTTTAAGCTGTAGGGCCTGGTCTCATTAGCCCTCGTGTTGCAAAAAGTAGACCGTAGCTCTCCAAACCAAATCAAACCTAACCATCTGGTCATCAATCTGCCGTTATCTTGAATTAATTGTATCGTTTCAATACCGTGAACTCGCTTGGAGGTTTTTATTTAAACGTTGTTTGAATCTTTCTCTTGACAAAAAAAAAAAAAAAAAAAAAAAAAAAAAAAAAAAAAACTCAGCTAATAACATCACGCATTGTACTTATTTCCTTTCAAAATCGCCATTTTTAATTCTCCCATTATTACGCATGTTTTATTCGATAAATGACGAAAATAAAAAGAAAGTTTCACGCATAAAAATATATTTTCTATTTATGCATAAAAATGAATTGGAGATTTGCCAGATGAAAAATATTTCTTTTATGAAACTAATACTTACCTGTCGATCAAATTTTCTGGAAAATCAGTGCGCATGCGCAATCTATTCATAATGCGTTGCCACTTTTTTAAACTAAATTTTAAACATTCCTCTGTCCTATATACCTTAGTACTTTAAAGTCTTCATGTAATGGAATCAGTTATTGTACTTTACTTTCCTTCCAACCTTTTGGTAAACCTTCTGATTATTTAAAAAAATAATTCCATTATGAAGCATATATCTAACTCGACATTTTCAAAGAATAAATCAAAATTTTTGCACTTAAATGTTATTGTAGTTTACTTTCCTTCCAGCCTTCTGTTAAACCCTGTGATTATTTAAAAAATTAATTCCATTATGAATTATATATCTAACTCGATATTTTCAAAGAATAAATCAAAAATTTTGTACTTAAATGTTATTGTAGTTTTCTCCCAGCCTTTTGTTAAATACTCTATAATCATTATTTCAAAAAATTAATTCCATTGTGAAGCATATATCTAACTCGACATTTTCAGAGAATAAATTTAAATTTTTGTATTTAAAAGTTATTGTAGTTTACTTTCCTTCCAGCCTTTTGGTAAACCCTGTGATTATTTAAAAACATTAATTACATTATGAAGCATATATCTAACTCGACATTTTCAGAGAATAAATTTCAATTTTCGTACTTAAATGTTATTGTAGTTTACTTTACTTCCAGCCTTTTGGTAAACCTTATGATTATTTAAAAAACTAATTCCATTATGAAGCGTACATCTAACTCGACATTTTCAGAGAATAAATTTAAATTTTTGTACTTAAATGTTATTGTAGTTTACTTTACTTCCAGCCTTTTGGTAAAACCTGTGATTATTTAAAAAAAAAATAATTCCATTGTGAAGCATATATCTAACTCGACATTTTCAGAGAATAACTTTAAATTTTTGTATTTAAATGTTATTGTAGTTCCCTTTCATTCCAGCATTTTCGTAAACCCTGTATATTGATTATTTAAAAAAATTAATTCCATTATGAAGCATATATCTAACTCGACATTTTCAGAGAATAAATTAAAATTTTTGTACTTAAATGTTATTGTAGTTTACTTTCCTTCCAGCCTTTTAGTAAGCCATCTATAATGATTATTTAAAAAAAATAATTCCATTATGAAGCATATATCTAACTCGACATTTTCAGACAATAAATTTAAATTTTTGTACTTAAATGTTATTGTAGTTTACTTTCCTTCCAGCCTTTTAGTAAACCCTCTATAATGATTATTTAAAAAAATTAATTCCATTATGAAGCGTACATCTAACTCGACATTTTCAGAGAATAAATTTAAATTTTTGTACTTAAATATAAATTTTGTACTCTTTAAGTTACCTTTTCCCGTCTCTATAGAAAATATAAAATTAGAATACATAAAAGGATAGCTTTTAATATTTAGATAGGATAACTGAATGTTTTATTACGAAATTTATAAAGCTGCAGACATGACTTAAATTCTCAGAAAGATAATCATGGTATAATACATTCTATAAGGGAACACATTACAAAAATATGATTAAAATATCAAATTATTAAATTGGTTTAAATAACTGATGTTTCTTTTCAAATTGCGCATGCATGGAATATTTGAAATTCGTATATACAATATTTCAAAAGTTATTAGCATTTTTGTTATACATTCAGGAATATAAAGATACATTTGAAATCAGGAATTTAAAGGGACATTTATGCTTTAATATGGACATGGAATTTTTTCTACTGAAGTCAAAGCTGTTAACATTATTAACTTATTTAATGTTATTTGCTGAATGAAGATGAGTGAAGTAACGTTAGGGTTATACGTAAGAGTTTTTCGATTGTTTGTATGTGGAATTCTAGGTATTTAAAATTACAAAATGTTTTTAAAATAAGAGATTTAAAGTTTTGTGAAGAGTTTCAATACTAAAAGAGTGAAACTCTGGATGGAATTAACAGTAAGATATATATATATATATATATATATATATATATATATATATATATATATATATATATATATATATATATATATATATATATATATATATATATATATATATATATATATATATATATATATATATATATATATACATATATATATATATATATATATATATATATATATATATATATATATATATACATATATATATATACATATATATACATATATATATATATATATATATATATACATATATATATATACATATATATACATATATATATATACATATATATATATATATATATATATATATATATATATATATATATATATATATATACACCGGGTGGCCATAATTAAACTGATAGTGCTCACAGTGTTCTGTAGCTTGATTTATTTGCGAGAATGATACCACATTTTGTAGGAAGATTAAACAAGACGGGGGACAAAGGGTTCCGCAAGAAAAACAAATTAGTTCCAAAAGTCACCGCTAGGGGACTATTTGGAGCTGTATTATAGAAAATAGAGTGTTAACAAATGCCAATTAATACGGAATAAAATTACCTTTCATTATGTTTTCTAATTCAGTTCAAGTGCAATATGGCAACACTTTTAAAAAAGCGTAAAATCTACATAAACACCGATAAAGTGTCGTGATCTGCAATATCACCTACGCTGAGCAGCAGAAGAAGTTCTTTATTCAAATTTCACGTTACATCCATAGGCACAGTTAAGACATTAACTATGAAGCAATAAATACTTTCAAAATAATAAAATACACTCAAAGAGCCAAAACATTATGAACACCCCTACATTTCGCCTGCATGACGTGGAAGGCACGTGATCAGGTGGAAGTAGTATTTAACTGCTGCTGGAGAGTTTGAAGAATCATTCTTTCACTTACTTCTGTGTCTCATGGGAAAGGCTGCGGATCTAAGCGATTTTGATAGAGGGCAGATTGTAATGGCTCGAAGGCTCAACAAGTATTTCCGAAACTGCATGACTCGTGGGTTGTTCGCAAACTACAGTTGTTAGTACTTATGCAATATGGATAAATGATGGTGAAACAGTAGACTTTAGCAATAGACGACATGGTGTTAGACATCCACAAGCTATCAAAGAAAAAGTTTGTCGGAGAATGTCTCGCATGGTGAAGCAAAACCGGAGCTAGACAGTGGCTCAGCTGACAACCCAATACAATGCAGGGCCAAGTAGAATAGTACTGGAGCACACTGTTCAGAGTACACTGTTGGATATGGGGCTACTCAGTAAACGTCCCACTCGTGTGCCTTTGCTGACCAAGCGTCATTGCCAACTTCACCTACGCTGGGCCCGGGAACATCGCGACTGGTCCATGGGTCAGTAGGAGAGAGTTGCCTGGTCAGATGAATCACGGTTTTTCATTCATTACGCCGATGGCCGTGCCAGGATACGCCGTCTTCCAGGCGAACAGTTGCTCCCTCAATGTACAGTAAGTCATACACAGGCCGGTGGTGGTGGTATTATGCTTTGGGAGACGTTCTCTTGGGCGTCTGTGGGACTCGTGGATGTGGTAGAGCAGACCATGAATGCTACAGGGTATCTGAACATCATTGCGGACCAGTTGCACCCTTACATGGCCTTTGTTTTTCCAGCTG
>CM063508.1:121147998-121150498 GCA_032207245.1 Pardosa pseudoannulata
ATGTAGAATTTATATTTTCGGTCAAATTCTGTCATTTTGAAGACCCTTATACTATTAAATGAAAATTAGTCTTTGGGATGGAAAATGAGTCTTTGGGAAGGAAGGAACCATAATGTAGAGTATGTATCAGAAATTAGGCACCCTGAAACACTTGTTGAAATTTTTTTTATCAAAAGTGAGATAACTCCCTGCATTTCAAATATTTTGAATTATAATGCAATGTTGTTGTTACATATCCTTTCTAGTGTAGGAAAGACTATCTCCAAGGCAAAAAGAGACCCCATCGCAATAATACAGGGCCATAGCTAAAGGCAATATCTAGCTTCACTTGAGCGAGAAACCACGAGGGCTGACCACTAACCAAACTTCAAACGTGTCCTCATAATTAAGAACCAGGGACCAAAGGGAAGATCCCAGATTTAGTCTGCTACCACCAGAGGTAAAATTTGGGAACTTGGTTGGTTGGTTGGTTGGTTCATTGGAGTTTATCGGCGCTAAATCCTCCCAGAACAAACTGCACCAAACAAGATGTTGAAACAAAAACTAAAGACGATATTTACAGATAAAACTTTTGAGGGAAAAATAAATAAATAAATAAATAAAACATTCAACACAAAAACACGTATTAAATCGAGTTACATACAAAGAAACAAGAATTGAAATTTAAGTGAAGAAGTTAACTCAAGAAAAAAAAATTGAAAATTGAAAGATTAAAAGTGATTATTCGAAAATTGAATAACAAAAAATTTTAATTTCAAAGTAAAAGCTAGTTCGACGAAGAAAGGGGAACAAGTTTGGATGTATTTGGGAACTTGGACGTCACTGAGAACACGAACCTATTTTACGTGCCCCAGTCGAAATTAATAAATAGGGAGTATCCTTGAGTGACTCGAGCCACTATCTACTAACCTTTCCGAGATCACTAAATTTGCCGACTGAGATACCGCATTTCTTTAATATCACATTTCATAGATAAACAAAATGTTTTACTTTTTAATGAAACTACTTCCTTATTAGAGATTTGGTAGACTTGTGATAAATAAACAATGCAACATAGAGGAAGAGACGAGGAAGGAAAATTATCTGCATGTGATATCCTTCGCAAGAAGTGTAGGTGATATCATGAGTTGACATTTCCTTTAAAAACACATACGCTCTTCTGCTTAAAAATGACTCTAATTTTTTTTATACATCTAATAAATTCTGATATGTAGTGTTCTAAATACTTAGTGAAACATTGGAGGATGAAATTAGTATAGTACTTCATATTTAATTGAACTCGGTACTGGTTGGACATTTTTTTTTTAGATTTAAGGTTGTTTTATTAAATACTTTGCATATCCTAAAATGATTGACTCTCTAAATGTAGTGGTTGTATGGGGTTTCTCAGCAAATTATTAGTGAACTAAATTTCTATTGTATTTGTTCATATTTAAAGCTTTTAGATTTACTGGTAAAAAGCACTATAATTTTCATACATCTATTGAATTTCAAACTGCAAACACAACTTGACGCTTCAAGTGTAGGGATGTATTTTGACAGTTAGTAAAAATGTAGTGAATGAAATTTCTGAAGTTGAAATAAAGTTGTTCTGCAGTAGTATTCAAATATATTTACTTCTCGGTCCTATATTTTCCTGCATGTAATAATTCTACTCTCGTCCTATCTCCTGTCCTGGCTCTCTAAATGTAGTGGTTGTATTTGGATTCTTAGCAAATTATTAGTGAACTAAATTTCTATTGTATTTGTTCATATATAAAGCTTTTTGATTTACTGGTAAAAAGCACTATAATTTTCAACCATCTATTGAATTTCAAACTACAAACACAACATGACGCTTCAAGTGTAGGGATGTATTCTGACAGTTAGTAAAAAAGTAGTGAATGAAATTTCTAAAGTTCAAATAAAGTTGTTCTGCAGTAGTATTCAAATATATTTACTTCTCGATCCTGTATTTTCCTGAATGTAATAATTCTAATCTGGTGCTATCTCGTGTTCTGGCTCTCTAAATGTAGTGATTTTATTTGGATTCTTAGAAAAACATTGCGTAAATGAACGTAATCTCTGTAGAACTGACATTTCCTCGACACAACAGCCCCTAGGGGTTTTCCTCTGTAATTATTTATAGTTTAATTTACGTCAAATTATTAGCACTATTTTACATGCGTAAATGAACGTAATCTCTGTCTGAATCCTCGACACAACAGGTAGGGTACTTATCTTTTTTAAAAATATCATTTATTATTACGTTACAAATGTTATTAACCATGTTTGGTCTTCAGTTTGTCTACCCACTGAAGGGATGAAAGCCTCAATAAACCTTATTCATTCTGGGGATCGAATCTCGGACTTGTGTCGTGGACACCGACGCCACTGGGCTTCTCTTCAGTAATTATTTATAGTTTAATTTACGTCAAATTATTAGCACTATTTTTTACATGTATATAATGATTTTCTTATTCAAACAAAATCTGACGCTTGAAATGTATTGTATGTACGC
>CM063508.1:121155498-121160498 GCA_032207245.1 Pardosa pseudoannulata
TGCTGTGTATACCATTAGTTTTGTACCCATAAACAAACTATGTTGTTACAATAACCCGTACTAGTACGTGTCTCGTGATCAAGTATCAATCGTCAGAAAAAGTACTAGTACTTGTTCCGCATACAATGTGTTAATATCGATTATATTTAGATTTTTCGTTTATCAAACATTTGTTTGCCAAAACAATAAAAATTCAAAATTTTTCTTTGCAAATAATAGATTTATATTTTACCTAGGTTAGTATTTTGTTCCACGTAGCTCTTAGTACTATTTGAATCTTCATGCCATTACTTTTTGTTTAGAAAATGTGAAGAATCCTAAATTATATATGGAGTTTGAATAAATGCGGTACACTGGAATTAGTTTTAATCGCTTATACTTAACTACATTTGTTTGTCAGTTGATATTTTGAAATCGGTTTTTAACATCCTACTTGACTAGTTGGAGAATTGAAATTTTGCACATAGGTTCAGGTAGGTCGACAATACGATATGCAGTTATAAAAAAAATAGATTGTAGGTAAAAACAAAATAGGTTTCTTGAAACCAAAAAGCTGTCCAGCGTATTTGGAATCCAATTGCAGAGATTTTAAACTAGTAACGCCATCTATTTGCAAGCGACATAACTATAATCTTAAAATCTTTACTCTTTAGTGCATTTTTATCGTATTTAATGTTAAATAAAAGTGATTATTTAAAAATTACTTATTTATATTTTACTTGTTGCATATGCATATGAACGTTTATCAAACTTTTACCGAAAAACATACGGGTATAATTGATTAGTTTCTTTAATTCGCTGCAGGTGGATTGAGAAGTCACATAATGTTGCTTTACAGACTTATCCTTGGGGTTGTAGTTTTTTTATACACGCATATAAAGACAAATTAAATAAAAGATACAAGCAGGAGGATGAAATGCTCGTAAAGAATTTTTTTCCATATACAGAAGCACCTGGTTAAATCGTGCTTATCGGTGGACAAACAAACTGTGCGGTACATGCAATGGCGTGATATATCTGGGGGATATAGTAAAAATTTAGCTTTTTTTTAAAAATAAATACAGTGAAAATGCTATAATAAAATAAATAATCTTAGAAAGTAGTAAAAAGTATAACTTTAATATAAACAGAGTAGTTCGATTTACTTTTTTTATTTTTAAGAAGAAATACACATGTTCTTATATACTTTCATTCGAATAAGAATGAATTGGGAAATTAAAAAAAGCGCTATATATCCAAATGCGTGATATTAATGAGGGTTTCACAGTATATAAACATATTAACATATCAAATTTTTCTCAATAATTCACTATTTTGGATTTATTTTTCTTTTTAAGTAAATCTTTCGTATTATCATTTAATGTATGACATTGTGCTGTTTATAGATACTTAAACTGGATTTATTTGAATAATTTATACAAATAAGTAACAAGAAAGCATTTTATGTCCATTTAAATAATTGTTAGTGCTGCTGGGCGTCATTTTCTTTATATACATGAAAATATTAAATCAAAACTCACTTAAGATATTAAGTTATGCAATTTATACAATTTATAACTTTATGACCATTTTAGAAAAAAAGATTGCATAGTAATTTTTGACAATATTGGTTTCCAGATCGCTACGCCCTTATAGACTTCAATTATTATATCGTGGGAAAGATATATTTTATGTTTTTATGCATCGAATAATATAAGTACACTATACTGAATACATATTATATCGTCCGTTAGATTTAAAGATGTATACATATATCGAAAAAGTGATCTTGAGTTTCTTAAAAACATAAAACATTTTAAAAATTTTACACATCATATAAATATATGCAGCATATTGAATTTGTTATTATTATTTTATAAATGCTATCTATTTCACTTCCAAAATATGATCATTCATACCTAGCTAAACTTGTGTTGGTGAATTAATCACGCGTTTAAAAAATAGACGTAATGTAAAGTACTTATGCCATAATTCCCGATCTTTGGAGGGTTTTTATAAATGCAACTAGACTTTATCTAAAACTTATGCAAAGTAAGATGGATAGCGGTATATTGCTGCCGTTTTCAACAAAACATAGATACGCAGTATATTGGAGGGAGTATTATTTTTTAAAATATACATAAGATCTTTACAGAGACAGGAAAACTGAATGGAAGTTGTGCTGCTGAAATAAAAACAAAAATATGAACATGGAAGTTGGCTAATCAGATTGTTCAGTTTTGCTCCTGTACGGTATGAAGTTCAGGAGATATTTACTTTCAAGTGTTAAATATTACACTCAATATGACTTACGTTTAACTGTAAAGTGATATAGAATTGTGGAATGTGCTGCCTGCAAAATTTATTTAGTCTATATTTATTATTCAATATGACATTTATTATTTTATAAAAATTACGAATATTGGTCATTTTTCTAAATGCATCAAAACATTCAATAGGCTTTAGCCGTAAGACATGTGGTTGCTAAGGTATTGGGCTGATGGAAGTGCCTGAAGGTGTGTGTACTAACTGCGCTAGTCACAGACCGATCTTTCGGGTACACATTATTCAAGTACATGCAAACATTCGCTAAATAATATACGCAGTATGATATAAGGTTAACAACTAAGTTACTCCCTACTCTGACATGTGCTACCTTTGAATCATGTTTTGTACCCACAGTTGTCTTTTGATCTGCCATTGAAAATAACACAAAATTAAGAGTATTGGGTTTTTCTACATATAAACATTCTCAAGACATAACCAAAAGACATGCGGTTGCTAAGGAAGTAAACGGAAGGTGGAAGGTGAAGGGTGTGCGTTACGTAACTCCGTCACTGGAACCCGTCATTTAGCGGACATATTTCCAGCTACTTATAAACATTTGCTAAATCTTACATGCATTATGTATACGTTTAGAGGCCAAGTTATATACAATTCTGGTTAATAAAGGCTTCAATAAAAGCCAAGTTAAATACAATAATACAAAATTAAGAGTATTGTGCTTTTCTACGTATAAACGTTCTCCAGACTTAACAGAACGATATCAGGTTGCTAAGGAAATAAACGGAGGGTGGAAGGTGAAGAATGTGCTTTACGTAACTCCGTCACTGCAACCCGTTATTTAGGGTACATATTTTCCAGCTACTTGTAAACATTCGATAAATCTTACATGCATTATGTATACGTTTAAAGGTCAAGTTATATACAATTCTGGTTAATAAAGGCTTCAATAATAGCCAAGTTATATACAATAACACAAAATTAAGGGTATTGGGTTTTTCTACATATAAACATTCTCAAGACATAACCGAAGACATGCGGTTGCTAAGGAAGTAAACGGAAGGTGGAAGGTGAAGGGTGTGCGTTACGTAACTTCGTCACTGCAACCCGTCATTTAGGGGATATATTTTCCAGCTACATGTAAACATTCGCTAAATCTTACATGCATTATGTTTACGTTTAAAGGCCAAGTTATATACAATTCTGGTTAATAAAGGTTTCAATAAAAGCCAAGTTAAATACAATAACACAAAATTAAGAGTATTGTTTTTTTTTCTACATATAAACATTCTCAAGACATAGCCGAAAGACATAAGGTTGCTAAGGAAGTAAACGGCTGGTGGAAGGTAATGGGTGTGCGTTACGTAACTCCGTCACTGCAACCCGTTATTTAGGGAACGTATTTTCCAGTTACATGTAACATTCGCTAAATCTTACATGCATTATGTTTATATTTAAAGGCTAAGTTATATACAATTCTGGCATGTGGTACCTTAGAATCGGGTTTTGACCACGGTTATGTTTTAATCTACCATTGAAAATTTTAAAACAAACATAAGTATTTGGTGGTTTTCTTCTAATTACATCAAAGGATTGAATTCATCTTAACATGAAGGCGTGCTATTAACTCACTTATACTTACTGTGGGTGTTATTTAAATACTGGTGTAAGGGCATCCGTATGAAGCAATATCACATTAATGTGATATTATCATACATGTGAAATGATCGATGTGTTACCGCATTCAATGGTATGTAAAACCACTCTCCGAGTAAACTACCCGTACTGTAAAAATTATAAAAAATACAGCTATGGATTCGTTTAGTTTTCTATGATAAAAATGATTCATAATTCCGAAAAAAATAAAAAAAATTTAAATAAATAAGTTTTGATAATTTTTCTGCCGAGCAAATATAATTTTCACACCTAAATAGAAAAATTATTTAATTTCAGTCATAAATGGGTTAAACAAGTTGGAAGGGGTCGAAGTTAACGGGATGTGTACATAACCGCGTCAACACAGCTGATATTTGGAAACCCTTGTTTTTTTGCGTACATGTAAACATTCTCTATATCTTGAAGGAAAATGATCTCTGTTTAACGCCTGAGTTATAAACAACACTGGTATGTGCTTCTTACGAATTGTGCTTTATGCATATTTATCTTTAAATCTGAAATTGATAATTAGAAAAAATAAATGAGCACTGTAGTTTTGTGCTAATTACCTCTAAAGATTCGTCAGATCTTAACCCCTTAACGCATTTGCCCGTGTCTGACACGGGCGAAATTCAAATTAAGCATGCAATAAAATCGTTTACACTTTGTTTGTATAACAATTTTTTTATATACTTTTTACTCTTTCCAAGCTCCCTAGTCACCCCCAAAACTGAAATTGCAAAAAATAACTTACATTCTACCTATATATCCCTTTTCTGTGAAGAAAATATGTCATATTTTAAATTTTTTCTAAACTAAACTCTTGCTTTAACGGGTTAATATCGCACATGTTATTAAGAAAGTTGTAGGGGGTCGATACGGAAGTGATTTATGCTTTCAAGCGCTAGCACAGCTCGGTCTTGGATGACTTTTTTTCAACATCTAGTAAATATTTGCTAAATCTTACGCACAATATACTTCACATTTAAAGGATTACGGATGTCCATAGTTCTTCTGTGTTACCTTCAAATCGTATTTTGTCCACAGACGGTACAGAATATTTTAAGAATATGAGTGTTGTG
>CM063508.1:121170498-121205498 GCA_032207245.1 Pardosa pseudoannulata
CCTTTGATTCACTGTTGGACTCGGAAACAGTAGGGAGTTTGTTTGGTAGAGTAGATATCCATCTTTGATTACTATGGAGGAGGTCTGGGTGTTTAATTGCTTCCGAAGCGAATAGAAAGGCAGTAAAAATAATTTGAATTAATTAGTTGTTAATAAAATTATTTCGAAGATCAAAAATTATAAAATATACTTGATTTTCCTTTTCAGTAGTTTTACAGAATAAGAAATACCTAACAGATAAATTTCTTAATTGTTTTAATGGTATAAATGTTATGTATATATTAAGACTGTGGTGACATTAAGAAAATCTGCATTGGTATCATACATAAAAAATATAGCTTATTAAATTGTCTACGTTTCCAGAGTGCACAAATACCCCCCTGCCTGTTTGTGTCTTTAAATTATCGTCCTACACTTTCTACACATGACTGCAAAATTTGAAATATGTATCTTCAAAATTTTAAGTAATGTATGCATATTATTGTACGTATAAATTATTCTTTATAACAATTATAGCTTATTAAATTGTCTAACCTTTTCAGAGTGCACAAATATCACCCCTGTTTATGTCTTTAAATTATCGCTCTACACTTTCTACACATGACTGCAAAATTTGAACTATGTATCTTCAAAAAGTTTAGTTATGCACGTATATTGTTGTATGTATATATTATTCTTTATAACATATATTGCTTATTGTCTAACATTTCCAGAATGAACAAATACACCCCCTGGATATGTCTTTAAATTATCGTCCTACCCTTTCTACACATGACTGCAAAATTTGAACTATGTATCTTCAAAAAGTTTAGTTATGCACGTATATTGTTGTATGTATATATTATTCTTTATAACAATTATAGCTTATTAAATTGTCTAACCTTTTCAGAGTGCACAAATATCACCCCTGTTTATGTAATTAAATAACCGTTCTACACTTTCTACATATGAATTCAAAATGAGATATGTATCTTTAAAAATTTTAAATTATCTACATATATTATTGCACATACATATTATTCTGTATAACAAATATATCTTATTAAATTGTCAAAAGTTTCCAGAGTGTACGAATATTACCCCGGTTTGTGTCTTTAAATTATCGTCCTACATTTTCTACACATGACTGTAAAATTTGAAGTATGTATCTTCAAAAAGTTTAGTTATCCACTTATATTATTGTATATATATATTATTCTTTATAAAAAATATAGCTTATTAAATTGTCAAAAGTTTCCAGAGTGCACAAATGTATCTTTAAATTATCGTCATATATTTTCTACACATGACTGCAAAATTTGAAATATATATCTTCAAAATTTTAAGTTACTTGAGTATATTATTGTACTTATATATTATTATTTATAACAAACTTAGCTTATTAAATTTTCTAATGTTTCCAGAATACACAAACACCAACTTTGTTTACATTTTCAATTTATTATCCCACTCTTTCAATAAAGGCATGTAAAATTTGAAATATGTTACTTAAAAGTTATAAAAATAATTTACGTATATTATTTCGTTTATTGGGGCATTTTTTAAGAAAATGAAGTTTTTAATAGTTTGCCCTCTAAGTTCGTTTTTTCTCGAATTCCACGTATTAAAAAGTTCAGTTATCCTTTTAAATTAATGTTGTGCACTTCTTTGTATAGGTTTTCTACTAAAACACATACAGTAAAACAGTTTATAAAATTCGACATAAGTTGCTTATTTCTATTATTTTATATTCAAAAATATACAAGACACCGCAATGTAAAATTTATTTCTCTTATAAGGTAGGCAATTTTTTTATAAAATATCATTTTACAGATTTTAGAAAATCTACATATCTAAAATTTAAATAGATCTCAAAAAAGAGTTTGAGGAGAAAAATACTAATATTTGAAAAAGTTATAATGATTTCAATAATATTTACATTTTAAATAAGGATTAAAGTTGGACAATTAAAATTTTACTTTATGGACTATGCTTTAAAACTTATTATAAAATACAAAGGAATTACATTGTTTAATTTATAAATACAAATAGAATTGTTTTTCAAATAATACCGTGTTCTGTTCCGGAGTTCGTGGGTTCGAGTCCCACTGAAGCATGGATGTTCGTAGCCGTTCGGAATCGGCTTTAAACAGTAGGTCCCGGTCTCATTAGCCCTCGTGTAGCAAAAAGTAGACCGTAGTGCTCCCAACCAACCAACCAACCAACCTTATTCTCTTAACAGTTGTGTATATAATACAGTAAACTCCGTTTAATGTCATCAGTTTGGGATACCGTAATTTTGATAACAATAACCGATTGATAACAATAAACAACATGCAAAATTAGATAAATTTACCCCCTCTTTAATTCACAGGTACTAAATTACAAAATAAAATGAAATCGCCTTATATTTATGTACTGTATATTATCCTTTAAAATATAAGGATTGTATACATAATTTTAAAAAATTGATAAATTGTTGGTTATCTACGATTTTTTCTAAGAAGCTCATTGATAAATTGTTCGTAATCATGTTTTTTAAAGTCATGGGAGCGGTGTTGCACTCCACGTTTCAACACTTTCAATGCATTTCTCATTTCAGCATTTGTAGGAGGTGGCTCCGTATCAAGAGATTATTCATCTGACTCATCAGTTCCATCATTCGTCTGTTTTCCTATGACAATCTGACAGACTTCAGATTCAGTTAATGCAAAATACCTCCTTAAGAGCTTCTCTGACGGACCGACCTTTCGGACCGGGGTATAAAACCATACGAAGTCTACAGGACTATAAGACACCACTCAGTGCTTGGAGTCATAACCTCGACAGTCTTTATCTTGCACTCTCAGAGTATGCGTTCTAGCCAACTGTCTTGACTCTTCTGCTCTGGAAATAGTCTTGGCAATGTAAACGTTACTTGCATCATCAGGGCAGATTGGAAACATCGTGTCCAGTGTCATTTCAGCTTCACGTCCATGGAGTAGGTAGAACCATGTGAATCCTGTTAGCAGAGTTATAGGCAAACGTCACAATTGGTAGAATTTTGTCCCAGTTTTTCTGTTCGGTGTTAACATACATGGACAACATATCGGCTACAGTTTTGTTAAGGCGCTCCGTCAAACCATTTGTCTGGGGATGATAGGCCGTCGTCATGCAATGATCGATATTACACAATTCGACGAGAGCGGAAACAAGTCTAGATTGAAAAACAGTACCACGATCTGTAATAATGACTCGAGGAGCTCCATGTTTTAGAAGAATCTCTTCGAGCAGGAACTTGGCTACTTCTTCGGCTTCAGCAGTTGGTAAAGCTTTAGTTATTGCATAGCGTGTACAATAATCGGTGCAAACTGCGATCCATTTATTACCATGGGCAGATTTAGGAAATCTCCCAAGCAGATCTATCCCAATTCGATGAAAAGGTGCGACAGCAGGAGGGATAGAAACCAAGCGTCCAGGTGGTACTTGAGGAACTGATTTTTTTCCTTTGGCATTCTCGGCAGTGCATGACATATCTAACAACATTTCGGTACATCCCCGGCCAATAAAATCTTTTACGGATCCTGTCGTACGTTTTCGCAAAGCCAAGATGCCCTGCGGTAGGTGCGTCGTGAAAATGCTTCAGTATGTCTGCTCGCAGATGTTTGGGAATGACGGGCAACTATGTCTTTCCAGCTGAATCAAAATTCTTTCTACACAGGATTCCGTCAATTAATTCAAATTTCTTTTCAGTGGATGAGCCGATCTTCGGAAGGATCATTTTTGCCATGTCTGGATATTTCTTCTGCTCGACAGCGAGGTCTATACTCGTGGTTACAGCTAAAAATTGATCTCGCGTCTCAGTCTCTTCGTCTACTGGATTCCTCGAGAGAGCGTCGGCATCGTTATGCTTCCTACCCAATTTGTATTTTACTGAAAAATTATGTTCTTGGAGTTGAAGAGCCCACCTTGCCAGTCTGCCTGAGGGATCCTTTAGGGTCATAAGCCAGCACAATGAATGGTGATCTGTCACGACGGTAAAATGTCTTCCAAACAGGTATGGCCGGAATTTATTGATAGCCCATACGACGGCAAGGCATTCTCGTTCTGTAGTAGAATAATTTTTTTCGGCCTTTGTCAGGGTCCTAGAGGCGTACCCTATGACTTTTTCCACGTCATTCTGAATTTGAACCAGAACTTCTCCAATACCATATCCGCTGGCGTCTGTATGAATTTCTGTAGGGCATCTTTCGTCGAATATCCCCAATACTGGATCAGATGTAAGCGCCTTCTTAAGGTTGTCAAAAGCCTCTACCTCTTCAGGACCCCAATGAAATTTCGCATCGCCTTTCAACAGCATCTGCAGGGGCTCGGCGATATAGCAAAATCCCTTAATGAACCTTCTGAAGTAGGAGCAAAGCCCAAGAAAGCTTCGAACGTCATGCAAGTTCTGCGGAGTAGGGAAATTGGTCACTGCTCTCACTTTGTCAGGATCTGGACGGACACCGCTACTGGATACGAGATGACCTAGTATTTTTACTTCTTGAGCAGCAAAAAGGCACTTCTTGGGGTTAAGCATGAGTCCAGCTTGTTGAATGCATTTCAGGACTGTCCTTAATCTGATAAGGTGATCTTCGTAACTTTCTGAGAAAACTACTATGTCGTCCAAGTAACATAGGCACATAGTCCATTTAAGATGGCGTAGCAAATTATCCATCATTCTTTCAAAAGTCGCCGGTGCATTGCAAAGTCCAAACGGCATGACTTTAAATTCGTATAAACCTTCTGGAGTAATAAAGGCAGTCTTTTCACGATCCGCTTCATCCACTTCTATCTGCCAGTAACCAGATCGGAGATCCATGGAAGAAAAGAACTTTGCGCCTTTTAAACAGTCTAGAATATCGTCAGTACGGGGCAGACTCGTACTAAATTTCAAAACAAAATGAAAAATCACACCTTATATTTATGTAATGTATATTATCCTTTGAAAAATAAAAATTGTATACATAATTTAAAAAAAAAATGATCAATTGTTGACTGCCTACAATAGATAAATTTACTTCCACTTTTAATTCACGCGTACTAAATTTCAAAACAAAATGAAAAATCACACCTTATATTTATGTACTGTATATTATCCTTTAAAACATAAGAATTGTATACATAATTTTAAAAAATTGATCAATTGTTAATTGTCTACTATAGATAAATTTACTCCTCTCCCCTTTAATTCACTCGTACTAAATTTCAAAACAAAATGAAAAAACACACCTTATATTTATGTACTGTATATTATCCTTTAAAACATAAGAATTGTATACATAATTTAAAAAATTGATCAATTGTTGACTGTCTACAATAGAGTTAAATTTACTTCCACCGGTAATTCACACGTACTAAATTTCAAAACAAAATTAAAAAACAAATCTTATATTTATGTACTATATATTATCCTTTAAAACATAAGAATTGTATACATAATTTTAAAAAAATTGATCAATTGTTGACTGTCTACAATAGATAAATTTACCCCCACCTTTAATTCACACGTACTAAATTTCAAAACAAAATGAAAAAACACACCTTATATTTATGTACTGTATATTATCCTTTAAAAAATAAGAATTGTATACATAATAAAAAAAATTGATCAATTGTTGACTGTCTACAATAGATAAATTTACTTCCACCTGTAATTCACTCGTAAATTTCAAAATAAAATGAAAAAACTCACCTTATATTTATGTACTGTATATTATCATTTAAAACAGAAGAATTATATACTTTTTTAAAAAAATTGATCAATTGTTGACTGTCTACAATAGATAAATTTACTTCCACCTGTAATTCACTCGTAGTAAATTTCAAAACAAAATGAATAACACATCTTGTATTTATGTAATGTATATTATTCTTTAAAATATAAAAACTTTAAACATAATTAAAAAATTGATCAATTGTTGACTGTCTACAATAGATAAATTTACTTCCACCTGTAATTCACGTACTAAATTTCAAAACAAAATGAAAAAACACACCTTATATTTATGTACTGTATATTATCCTTTAAAACATAAGAATTGTATACATAATTTAAAAAAAAAAATTGATCAATTGTTGACTGTCTAATTCACACGTACTAAATTTCAAAACAAAATGAAAAAACACACCTTATATTTATGTACTGTATATTATCCTTTAAAACATAAGAATTGTATACATAATTTTAAAAAATTGATCAATTGTTGACTGTCTACATAGATAAATTTACCCTCCTTTAATTCTCACATACTAAATTTCAAAACAAAATGAAAAAACACACCTTATATTTATGTACTGTATATTATCGTTTAAAACATAAGAATTGTATACATAATTTTAAAACATTGATCCATTGTTGACTGTCTACAATAGATAAATTTACTTCCACCTAATTCACTCTTACTAAATTTCAAAACAAAATGAAAAAAAGACATTATATTTATGTACTGTATATTATCCTTTAAAACATAAGAATTGTATACATAATTAAAAATTGATCAATTGTTGACTGTCTACAATAGAAAAATTTACTTCCACCTTTAATTCTCTCGTACTAAATTTCAAAACAAATGAAAAAACACACCTTATATTTATGTACAGTATATTATGCTTTAAAACATAAGAATTGTATACATAATTTTAAAAAATTGATTAATTGTTGACTGTCTACAATAGATAAATTTACTTCCACCAGTAATTCACTCTACTAAATTTCAAAACAAAAAGAAAAAACACACCTTATATTTATGTACTGTATATTATCCTTTAAAACATAAGAATTGTATACATAATTTTAAAAAATTGATCAATTGTTGACTGTCTACAATAGATAAATTTACTTCCACCTGTAATTCACTCGTACTAAATTTCAAAACAAAATAATCACATTATATGTATTTACTTTATATTATCCTTTAAAACATAAGAATTGCATACATAATTAAAAAATTGATATATTGTTGGCTGTCTACAAATTTTTTTAGAAGCTCATTCTACATTGTTCGTAATCATATTGTTTTTAAAATATCAGCGGTGTTGTAAGCCATGTTTCAACAATTTTTAATGCATTTTATTTCAGCAATGAAGGAGTCAGCATCAAGAGATATTTCATCTGACTCATCAGTTCCATCATTCGCCTGTTTTCCTATGACAATCTGACAAACTTCAGATTCTGTTCATGTGGAATCTACTGGAATGTTTTGATCTACTTTCACCAATGACTCGAACTTTTCAGAGGTCATTTCCGAAGGATTTTATATCATTTCTTGAAATTTCTGATAATTTTTTGGCAAAAGCAAGGCATAAAATGTGAATACTCTCCTTCTCAGTTTCAATAATAATGTGTTGCCTTCTGCTTAACTGACAACCATTGACCACCAGCAGGGTGTGCGTATTTCTGAAAAATTCCAGTAACGTGTAAACACCACCCCTTTCTTCATTCCCCATTTCCCTAAGTGGATGAGGGAGAATTCTCTGAAATTCAAACAAAAGCTAAAGGAAAGAATAGGTTCCTTCTGAATATATTGTGAATATTCCTTTGCCAGTTAAAATTAGGTTCAAAAACTGATAACATTAACCGATGTAACGATCACATAAAACGATAATTTTAACATACAAATGAATAGAGAAAATCGAGACCAAGTGATTTCCATAACAATAAGGGATTGATAACATTAACTAAGATCACATTAAGAGTAGTCCACTGTAATATATTCCTTTTTTTAAGTCACAAGATATCTTTCTTTCCCTTATTCCATGAAGTACTTGTAATGCAAAAGGTGAAAGTTAAGAATATACTCATAAGAAATTCTCTTTAAAGACAGATTCTGCATTCTAGAAATTCGCTGTATCTCTGGAGCTCTATCCCTGTTTGCATTTCGTATTATACAGAGAAAAATAAAAAAATCTTTCAACTCTTTCCAAAAAAATATTTTAACCTATAAATACAGGCTAAAATATTAGTGCAATGCTTAACCTGTAAACTTTAATATATGATAGAAAAGATTTAAAGAAACAGAGAACTAATAACAGTGGAAATTCTGTTTTTTTTATATTTTCTAAATAATCTGCTTGAACTATTTTTAATGGTATTAGTAATATATTTAAGGAAAATATTTTTCAATTTGAAATGAAACTTGTAATGCTTTTAAAAGTTATTGTTTATTAATTGTTTCAAAAAGAGTATTATTAAAAATAATTCTGTTCATTCTTTGATAATATTGACATTTTATTCATAAGATAAATTTTAGGTCTTCTAATAAACTTTATAGTAAGGAGGATTTATGATTCACTGTTATAAAAATATAATAATAATTCCCATATTTATTTTCTTATAGAAAATCTGTAAGGCCTTTTTCACTTAAAACGGATAGATTTTTTTATTATGCATATTAGTTAATTAATTTTATTTTGAAAATTTTTGATGAATTTTGAAGTTACTTGATCATTAGATATACATCTGAAACTGTTGAAATTTTTATAATATTATAAAATTTTGATTTGAAAAGTTGTTTAGATGGGACACATTCCTTTTAAAATTTCTAAAATTCAATACTTGTTTTTTGTTTACATTTTAAAAAATTTGAACATTTTTAATCGTTTAAAACAAAACCTTTTGAAACTTTCGAATTAGAACCTATAAAGCTATACAATCTTACACTTATATCATGGCTTTAAAAAAAAATTATAATGGAAATATAGGAAAATTTTAGTCTTAAATACCTTTTACTGAAAATGGTGATTTATGAGCTTGAGTGGACTCTAAATATAAAACATTGCACATATTGTTTATATTTTCACTGTAAATACATTATAAACCTACAATGACCTAGTTATTTCGTTACTGGTTATTTTATTTCGTATTTGTAGTATTTAAAATTCGACATTTTATTTCAGTTGAAAATTGAATCCCCTGGTTTAAGATTTCTGATACTTTTATAAAAATTTAAATAGGTAAAGAATTATATCTAATAATTGTTTACAAAAAGCAAAAATTATTAATTGAACTAACTTTGTATTGTTGTTATACTACGCACAATGAGTTAAAAATTTAAAAAAAAATTAAACAAGCTTTTTAGTTTAATAATTTTTTTTTATTTTTCAGAAACAAAGTAAATTCAGTAAAATTAATTAATTAGGAAAAGAGGTGGTCAAATACATATGATAATTACATGTGTTTACGATTGTAATTATTAAAATTAGAGAAAAAAATCTACCAGTTAATGTAATTTAAAGGTGTTATTTCCCCTAAATACAGAATTTTCAGGCAAATTTCACCCAGCTGAGCGTAAATTGAACAAGCGTAAATTAAGCTGAGCTGTAGCCTTAAGTTATACCGAAGAACTTGCTACACAAGCACAATATATGGAAAATAAAACTCATTATCATAAACACTAAAATATTAGTTATTTTTAAAGGTTTTCCACATGCAAGAAAGTTTTCCATACACTCAAATGTCTAAAAAATTGTAACATATACAGCGGTCATGGAGATTGGGAATTCTGTTATAATTTGTAATACTGCTTGAACAAGCCACGCTCGTTAGTCGGAGACTACTAAATGGGAAGGAGATGATTCTTTCGGTCTGAAGAGTACTACTAAGCCGAAAAAATGAATTTTAGGTCGAAGTTTTTGCCAATTGAACTACGTGTATAACCGTTGACGAATCATACTAAAACTCGCAAAAAGATGTTTATTCATTAAGAAACTGAAAAAAATATAAGAAACTAAAAACATTACTGATTGGATAAATTGTTGCAAAAAGCATAAAATTAAAGAAAAAATAAAAGAATTATTTAAAAAGAGTTTACCAGGATACCTTATAGATTTTTTGTATGCTTATCAATTTATACAATTTTTAAACAATTTAATTCTATGATGCTCTATTAACGTCATCATTTTGACATTCCCGAAAAGGTTTTAAGTTAGTTTCATGTTTCAAAAAAACCACCTGGGCCTGACAGCAGCGTTAATATAATTTATATTTGTATTTCTTCATTAAATAGATATCTACTTATGGATCTCTATTTTTCAAGATTACAATACTGCCAATTTATGGAGACCTATACAGTTATTATCCGTTATATTGAGATTTTCGTTACATATAGTTGGAAATCCTTTTTAAAAAATGGTGGTTTACTATAACATGTTGCTACAATCCTATATACAAAATATGAACATTCTATGGCTAATAGTTTTTCACCTATGCCCGGTCATGTTAATTTCCCTTACATTCAATTTTTCATTATATAGTGAGCTAATTTCCAGAAATATGTAGTTGAAAAAATACATCTTACAGCATTCCTAAAATTGAAATTTCAAAGTCCTATGTTTAATCATTTAAAATGATGATTTTAAATTTATGATAGTCCAAAGTTCAAATTTCAGAGTTAGAGTTTCATTCTATATTTGTATAGGCGTAACATCGGAATTAGACAATATTGAATTTTGGTTAAAATACGTATTTACGTTTAAACTTGAACACCAAAATTTTTCAGATTTCCAATACTCAAATTACTTGATGCAAGAAAAGTCGAACAATGGCTGAACAGGTGAGGCGATACTCTTAGGTAGAGATCGCGGTTTCGAATACCACTGCTAACATGGGTGTTAATAGGCACTTTAAATCAGCTTTAAAGTGTAGGTCCTCGTGTCATTAGTTCTTGCATAACAAAACAATAGCTATTATGGCACGAATCATCATGCAAGGCAGAAATAATTAGCTAATATGAATTTTTCCCAAAAAGAATTTGAGAGGAGTATCACTTTTTATCTTACAGAATTTCATGTCTACAGGTTACACATTTTAGTCTCTATCTTAATAATATGCATCCATACTAAGAAGTTTTTATATACAATATACAAATATTACGTTTGAAACAGCTAGGATACCAATGAAAAAATTATTAGAATGTTTAGTTTGAAAATATAGAATAATTTTTATGCATCTAATAACATATTCTCTTTCAGAATCATTGCTCTACTCCTTCCGAATTTCAGGGAATTCTTGCATTCGGCAAACATGAAAGCAGAGATATACCTATCGCATTCTTCTCGCCTCTCTTAAGTATGTAAAGAAATTCTTCGTCAGAAAACATTCTCTGTTCTCGAAATTCGCTGAAACGTCGGATTTATTCTCATGTTTGAATTTGGAATTAAGCGAAAGAGAAAAAGGAGCTTTTCTTGTAAAAAAAACTATTTTTTCTCTCTTTTTTTTTAAACCTATATATGGAAGAATAGTATTTTAAAGGTATATATATATATATATATATATATATATATATATATATATATATATATATATATATATATATATATATATATATATATATATATATATATATATATATATATATATATGTATATATATGTATATATATGTATATATATATATGTATATATATATGTATGTATATAAAATATATATATATATATATATGCATATATATGTATATATATGTATGTATATAATATATATATATATATATATATATATATATATATATACATATATATATATATATGTATATATATATATATAGATAGATAGATAGATAGATAGATAGATAGATAGATAGATATATAGATAGATAGATTGATAGATAGATAGATATAGATACTGATATATATATATGGCAGGATTGAAAATATAAAGTTAATAATTTAGGGGTTTAAAGGCAGACAACTCAGCATAAAAATTGAGAGAGAACGTCTTAAGGTAGGATCGTTAATGAATCCATGCTTAGCAAGGCTCTTTTGTTAGTCTTTGCCCACCAAATAACCGAAGCAATGTTTGATGGTTGGATGTCAAAACTTTGTAATAGTCATGAATAAAAACATTATCAAGACATCATTAGCTCTTTGACTTGTCATAGGCTTATCATATATATATGAACTTTTATTTAATGTTGAATTTGGCTTGTAAATAAAATTAATTTAAGAATACATAATGTGTAATTAAGAAGTTTCAAAAGCTAGAATACTAGTGAAACAAATTAAAAAGAGTAATCTTACAGTATAGTTCGAAAAAGCAGAACAGTTCTCATTAGTAATACCATTATACATACAGCAATATCACGTCGTTTTACTTTTAAGCGAGTTGCTAAGTATTTCTAAAATTGAAGGAATTCTTGTACTCCAAAGATGTTAGAAACGGATATACTTATCTCATTCCAATCGCTTTTTTATGTGTGTAGAGAAATTCTCCGTAAGAAGATATTCTGCCCTCTCGAAATCAGCTGTAAGGCCGGAGTTATATCCATGTTTGAATTTCGAATTATTCAAAGGAAAAAAGAAGGGAACTTTCAGTTTTTTCCCTATTTCTTTTAAATCTATGATCTCGAAGAATAATATTTGAAAGATTTTCTCAAAGTGTGAAGCAGTATATTATCCTAACTTTATAAAAAATAACTTTTATTATTTTTTATAAATTTCAATTTTAGGCTGTAAAATCTATGCCTTGCAGATTTCAAAGTAACAAAATGATCTTCCAATTGTTATTTAAGGGAACATAGAATCTTTGATTTCAAGTCTTCATTATAACATCTTATTATTCATTTAAAAGAAAATAAAAATCTAATTTAGTCTGTTTAAAATAAATTTTTTTAAGATCAATAATAGTGGTTTAACTTTTTACAAATTACTTAATTTTGTTATATGGTGCAACACATTTTTTATACATACACCAATATATACACCAAGTAAAAAAGTATGTCACCATTTAACCTTAAAATAAATATTCCATTTTTTATGTGTATACTAATATTAGCGCCAAGTAAAAATAATATGGTGTCATTTACCAGTAACACAAATTTTGAAAATTTTTATTCATACACTAATATGTGCATTAAGTAAAAAAATATGAGTCCACTTACCTGCAAATTACATTTTGAAATCTGTGAATCAGAAACTAATTTCGTATATCCAATAGAAGCTAATTATCTTTCTTTATTTTGTGAGACATAGATATATTAACACCAGTGACTGATTTTATTTTATAGCATGATAAAAATGTTACCTTTAATTTTTAATTTCCTAACAGTTTTTATTTCTTTTAATTTTCAAATAAAAACAGTTATGAAACTAAACATCAAATACCTTTAAAGAGATTTAGTGCTATAGAAAGAAAAAGTTATTTATTGATGAAAATTTAAAATCGATATTTAGTTTCCAATATTCATATTTCAAAAGTTATACTTCGTGTAAGTGGATTTAATTTTTTTTCATTTGGTGTATATATTTTATGTTATTGGAAAAGTATGATATTTTAAGTGACTAAAAAACGTTTAAAAATTTCGTTCAAAATGAAGTAGAACTTATTACTTTATAATAAATCGAGAAAAGCTGTCCAGATGATTTCTTCAAATATACTATGCACCCTTAATATATTTATATATATATATATATATATATATATAAATGTTTGACTAATACTACAAAATATGGCAAATTTTGCGAAATAATTAGCAATGTTTACTTATTTACAAAGGTATTTGATCCGAACATTGTATCCCTTGTTTTTTGGGAGATTTTAATTGATGTAGATTGTGTCATTATAATAGAATTATATACATTTACTTAATTAACCAAAACCAGTCAGAAAGCGGACATTTACGTTTATGGACAGTTAATCCTTCAACAGTTCACAAAGCAACAAGCTCCATATTATTAAAAATTAGACACTGTGAACCTTTAATGTTTCATTATATCTAATACTTTAAATACTATTAGTATTAGGCCCATTAAATACGTAAGAAAATGATTCAAGATGATGGATACAAATATAATATAAATTAAATATAGATTCAGATTGTTTGGACGCAGCGAGAACAGGAGAAAATGTTAGGATACCTTGCTCAGAGCTTTATCGCCAAATTGGCGGGGGCACCCTGTTCTTCAGTCTAACCAATTTTTGTTAAAGGTAAATACAAAAAGCACTAAAAAGGTAATTGATACCAAATTATTTAAAAAAAATTACTTTATTAGTTTTAATCTTGTGTTTTCCATGGCTACATTTCACGATATTTCTGATAGTGTAATGACTGAAAGTGTGATAGAGGTTTTTTTTCTAGAAATAGCCTTTTACTTTTCTTGAATACTCCGTAAAGTTCGACAAACAATGAATAAAACCAATTTTTATTCAAATTTTAATTACATGTCCCAGATTTTTCACTTAAAATTGCTTTTTTAATGTAGAACGTTACCTTTTGTTTAAAAAAATTGACTCTCAAGAATTTCTTTCAGTAGGTTTACACTTGCTTCTTCTTTTTAATTTCTTGCACAATTTAGGATAATATATTTGCGAAAATTTTCGGTGCTCAGTTTCGAACGGAAATAACGACTGTGCTATAAGTCTTCTTCACTTGTTTAAACAATTCATCTGTGCGCACGTACAAAGAAGTTTTAACTTTGAAACTTTAAATATTTATTTTGATCATCTCTAAATGCATTTTACCTTGATTGATAGAGGCATCAGTACATATGTATCTTACATAACTTAAAAGCAATTAAATGCAGAAAGTTGAAATTTTGTATTTTGAACTAGTGTAACATCAAGTTGTGTATCCCCATTTTTTATTGAAATCAGCACTTTGGATAATGAAAACCTCGATATATTCTAATGCTACTGGTCGCTGCCAGATGTCAGTTTTTAAGCTTTATTCTTTGTTGAATTAATTCATAGTATCGTTTAATACGTCAATAGATGACCTAATGGCGTTCTATAACGCCCCATCTCCTCTGCGTTCGGGAGTTTGAATCCCACAGCTGGCATGGTAGTGTGTAACCGTTTAAAATCTGTACTAAGCAATAGGTTTCTGTTTATATAGTAAAACAGTAGACCGTAGCACAAAGTTAAACCCAACCATTATTGAACTTAACTGAGTATTGGACTAATATTAAATAAATGTTTGATGCTTTTATCATGTAATATTTTAGCAATTGGGAAACTGTCCACTTTATGAAAGAATTAGAGTATCGTATTGCACATTTAAATAGAATAAATTTAAATGTAGTGCAGAAAAAATATGTATAATTTAATAAGCGTACGAGAAAATCATGGGGTGACCAAATAAGATTTTTTTCTTTTTTTAGGTGTTTTCTGGCCATACTAATATAGTTATCACTTACTACCAACGGGACTGCTACATATCCTAATTTGGAAACTGCAGCTTATCTTCTAAACTCTAACAGATAAGCTGCATAAAATTCAAGGTTTGAAATGACCTAGTTAGAAATATCGAGGCTAAAGATACTGAAATGTGATAGATTTTTCGTTCTACAGGCTGAAGACTACAAAATTAAACGCTTCCGATTAAGGAAATTTATTTAGAAAAGTAAATGCACCCACGACACGCTCTTCAAAGCACCGATTTTATTTATACTTTCAACAACGTGGTGGCTAACTACGAGATAAGCCATGCGCGTAGTTACGCCTACGCCTTATCTCGTAGTTGTTTAATTTGCCAATTTTCGTGCAACTACGATTAAAGTCGAGGTTTTTAACGGGACAGTAGATGTAACGAAGCGTTTTTGTAAATTGTTAACTGACAGTTACGAAACTTTGTACACGTGTATTTTGACGTAAAATAAAGTAAAAGTATCAAAAATTTTAAAAATGGATAATTTTTTTAAAATTTAATTTTGTGTAACTTTTTGTTAATTTTTAAATGGTTTCTACTCTTTTACTTTTATTTCTGCCAAGTGTCGCTTTTTTAAGAAAAAGTAAAAATAATTCAGAAGGCACTAAGAAATAGAGATTCACTGAAAGTGGGGAATTTATCAAGATTGGTAAAAAGATATATTTCTAAAACGTAGGAATACAGATTAATATTCCGTCTTTAGTTCTGAATTGAACACCATTAACATGGCTTTAGATTGTGTTATAGAGAGACATTTATTCGGAGAAATCTAGATCCTTTTAAACTGCCGAAGTGTAATACAATACCTAAAAAAATTAGAGACTTATTACGGATTAAAAGGAAATTTGTATTATAGCAAAACTCAAGACTCTGTCCAGTTCTAGTAGTTTCCATCTACAATGGATTCTGTCTCATGTGAATTTGAAATATAATGATATTTCGGGTGGACTGGGGAAGGAGGACTCAACACTTAAAGGATTCGGAATTTTCTGACTTATCTTGAGCCATACTCAAAAAGTAAGGTTTCTATAAACAGCTCTTGGAAGCAACCACCATCATGTCCATGGTATTCCAGTAAAGATCCTGGTGCTTCAATCGTTTTAAGGGTTACAGGAGAGACCAAGCTACGTTGGCTCGACTGATTTCAGGCCATTTAAAAACCCTCAGGTTTTTTAATGGTATTAGGAACTTCCATGTTTGCACCAAGTGTAATATTGAAGAGGTCGCTGCACAACACTTGATCAACTGCATTAATTTGGTACCTGAAGATTTTTTTGATGAGACCAACTTTCATCTGGGATGTACTTAAAGCGAAAAACATCATGGATCTGATATGATTTTGATCAAAGGGATCAAGAAGAAGAACAACAATAGTTTGAACAGTAGATGTTAAGAAACGGTAGATGGTGAATCGTTGAGAGCAGTAAATACCTATTTATTTTTACCTATTTTTACCTATTTACTATGTTTAGAGGTAAGTTTCTTGATTTTCACACAATTTTCCAAATTGTGGAAGAAAGCTTGATATAGCTACTCTCATTTTTAGTTACACAATGATTTTTTACCGATAGTTATCATTTATTACAAACTGCTGAAAATCCAACTTGCATTCATAGGATGTTGCAATGGGAACGAAGTTCTTATGATTTCTTTTTGCTTAAAGTTGGATAGTTGGTTTTGAGTGAAATTCAAAAGCCCATTATATCTGAGCAAACAGAATTTAAATATTAATGAAATATGATTAAGGAAAAATATGGCAGAACACAAGTTTCGCTTTCCAGTGAAGGGAAATCAGAAATGGTTTCCCTAGGTTTAATTCACGACTCCCAGGTCGTACAGTATGGAAATCTTCATGCTACTTATTGTTTATATTTAATTTGATTTACAAATATGATTCATTCATAACAAAAGTAAAGAAATAATAGTCATTTTTACAAGAAAAAACAAAACAAAATGAATATGATTATAGATATTGTTCAAGCCTGTATAGGCAAAACGCCACCTTGTGTTGTGTTAGCCATGTACAGCTCTTCTG
Source organism: Pardosa pseudoannulata (assembly GCA_032207245.1). Lineage (NCBI taxonomy): Eukaryota > Metazoa > Arthropoda > Arachnida > Araneae > Lycosidae > Pardosa > Pardosa pseudoannulata. The sequence goes on from CM063508.1 coordinate 121,187,671, forward strand.
GGCTTGGCGTGTATCTTCCCTGGGAGAAAAGTGTTAGTGTGAGTGTTGTGGATTCTGAAGCTGCGCGTACTTTGTGAATGTGGGTCTCAGAATAAATAAATAAATAATGTGATTACAGTCCATTTCGAGTTTTGTTTTTGTGTATCAGTGAAACTGCACTATCGTGGACATTCACCGAGGAGTGTGAGTGTTGAGGATTCTGAGGCTGCGTGTGCTTTGTGAACGTGGCTCTCAGAATAATTAAATAAATAAATAATGTGATTACAATCCATTTCAAGTTTTGTTTTTGTGTATCAGTGAAACTGTACTATCGTGGACATTCACCGTGGAGTGTGAGTGTTGTGGATTCTGAGGCTGCTCTTGCTTTGTGAACATGGCTCTCAGAACAAACAAATAAATAATATGATTACAGTCCATTTCGAGTTTTGTTTTTGTGTATCAGTGAAACTGAACTATCGTGGACATTCACCGTTTAGTGTGAGTGTTGAGGATTCTGAGGCTGCGTGTGCTTTGTGAACGTGGCTCTCAGAATAATTAAATAAATAAATAATGTGATTACAATCCATTTCAAGTTTTGTTTTTGTGTATCAGTGAAACTGTACTATCGTGGACATTCACCGGAGTGACGTGTGTCAGTGTTTATAATCCAGTGTGCTTAACTTTATCCAGATATTTCTATTTGAAAGGTGTTTAAAAGAAACATACTCAGCAAACATATTTTTCACTAAATGTTCACAACATCTTTAAACTCTTCATGTTATTTTGAAACTGGCCCTCAGTGTAATTTGATTTATTTGATGATTAAAACACCATACTTAAAACCTCATATGCTCATCGATAATAAGGGAGTTTTCTTTCTAAAGTTAAATCTACTTGCGAACAGGAACGTCAGGGAGTGGCATGATTTGATGCAATAAAGGTCAGGCGATAGCAGGATTTCACGGAATACTTTAAATATCTCTTAACAATAAGAGGCACATATATGTACTCGGTCAATACTATACTGTCATATATTAGCTTGGCAATCTGTTCAAAACTTTATTATCATTAGCAACTGTTCACAAATTCAGAGAATCATCACAAATTCAATTATTTTAGTGACTTTAATTGAACTTTATTTCGTTTTTTCTAACTATTTCTCTTCCAAGATATTAAAATTTCCATGCTAATACTAGCCTATACACCGTCATATGGTGAGATCAGTAAAATTTTTAATTTTCTAGAATTGTAAAGTACCATATGAGTCATGTATAAAAAATGGTTTGTTTTTTGGCTGATAATTATTTGGTACACGCTCAGTAATTTGTTTATCTCCATACTACTTCCGGTACTGTGAATCCAGTTTATAATCACGTTGAATTCATTTAGAAAGATAATTCAAAGTTTACTTAGCTACATCGAAATTATTGTTAAGTTCTTCCCAATTTTTTTCAACATTAATTAATGGAAGTACAGGGATGAAACTATCATTTCCACTGGAATTAGATAGAATTTGTTAGTAATACAGGTGATAAAATTTTCCTTGCAACACAAAATAATCAATGATTGAATTTAATATGATCACATATTTACCTAATCTATTATTTAAGTCAACTATAAAAGAAAATTATTTACTTAGTATGTAAGTTCAGTAAAAACGTATGAAAATAATGCAGACAATATTTAAATAATTTAAAATAAGAAATGATTAAATGAGATGATTAAAGGAATAACGTCATAATGCTAAAAAATGTTGTTTTTATCTGTTTATTATGGGATAAATTGATAAATTTAATCGCCTGCTCTTAATAGTGGAAAATAGGGCTTGAAATAATGGCAACAGACGACAGTATTTTTCGCTGTAATATGAAGCATATTTAAACAAATTTCTTTTAGAATCGAGTCTATAGTTTAGGAAAAGATAAGCTTTACTCGCTTTGAATTTGGCTAACTCTAACTCATCAAGAATCCAGTATGGAATCTCATCTATCCATTCCAGGTCCAACCACTTTATAAGTTCGAGGACAGACGGACAGATAACTTAGGCTATTATTATATAAGGGATTTGTTTTCGAATGTACTAAGTAAATTGCCTATTTTGTTACACATCACATTTAGCCTCAGATAATAAATACCCATTACTTTATTACTTTCCTTTTTATGCAATAATAGCATTTTCAAGACCATCCTTCTGTCTTCATTATTAAAGTTTCCAAGCAATGTTTATGTTTAATTGACATCAACGCTCCATTCGAAATCAAGTACATCCACTTAATATTGTGACGCACTGGAGTAAGCGTAGGCGAGGCCTTCAAGGATACAGGCTAAACATTATTTAATCTTGATTAAATGATTTATTCAGGGGAATAATTATAGACATCTATATACAGGATTCAGTAAATTCAATTGCTTCTGAAATCTCGTGCTGAGATAAACATTAAAAATATATAACACGTGGGTACAGTGAAGATGGTAATTCTTAAACACAGGAACAGTTTACTAAATGGTGCAGGTACGGGACTTTGACACTATAATCTACCAATCTGATCATTCGAACAGTTGACTTTTACACTGAGGCTCGAAGCACTCGAGTACGTATCTCGCTGGAGTTCTTTTGGAACTAAAGAATGCAAGCGATACAAAAATGAGAGTAAGTGTCATTCTCAGCGACCTACTTCAAAGCACCAAGTAAAAAATTATTAAGGGTAACGGGAATGAAATCCCGAAGTTGAAGGTCGAAATCAGACAAGCTGGAGGTCTCTGAAGGTAAGAAAGCTCCGCAATTCGGAAAGATAAGTGGACTCTTCTCGAGATCCAAAAAAAAAAGTTTCTTCCTGTCACAGGATCTCACAGGAAGATTTCGCAACAATACTCCCTGGGCCAAGTCCTGTAGTACTGGAGTTGCTATTAATGGTAATACTTCAGTCTATGAGTAGTAGATGACATGACATCTACAAAAAGTTGAAATAAGGGTACGGGGGAAAAAGGAGAGAAAACACTTGAGTTTAGGCGATAAGAATTACAGCATAATAGGTAATAAATTGATAAACCAGCTGAAGCAAAGCCTCTTCCTAGCTCATCTAATCTTCTTATATAGGGGTCCCAGTTGCCAATGGCGTGATTGTTTCCAGAACCTTCGAGATTCAGGGTGACGCCATTTTGCGGTCAAAAGACCCACCTGGTTCAGTTGACGCGTTTCCAAATGTGGCTAAAGTTCTTTAAGTTAACCGACCAACCATCCAAAATACATTAGCGGCATCGTTAACTTGGTCTATATGTGGAGAATAGTGAACCCCACCGCCACTCGATTTATAAGTATTATCAGAGTCTCTTGATGGCAATAGACATTATAAAGACGTAGACACACTGGCTCCGGCGTATTAATAGTTTTAATTTACTTCCACTGAAGAGACTACCTCTGTTTAATTGACTGAAACCCGGTACACAACGGGTTTGTTCGGACCCCGCGTTTCTACCTACCGGTAACAATAATTTTCTAATGCGAAGGTCCTTAAAGGTCACCTTCCGTTCTTCTTTCGTTCGGGTCATATAACGGATCGTTAAAATATAAAATAATTTTTTTCTTCAATCAAAATCAATCAGTGTATCAGTGTAACTCATTAAATACAACTTTTTCGATTTAAAAGTATCATTCATTTAAAAAAGAAAAAAAAACATTTTATAAGAAAAACAATAAAATCTATGCAGTTATAGTTATTACTACTGCAATGACATTTAAAAGTATAGGCACATTTATTTTTCTATATAATGTACTTAATATCGTTAAAATCTCCATAATAATTTGCATCCATGTAATTTGTTTATTCCGAACATCAAAAATCCACATTCAAAATCACATATGTTCATCGACAACAAGAGGGTTTTATTGATAAAGTTAAATCTAACGTGCTAGCTAGAACACAAGGGAGTGGCTTGATTTGATGCCATAAAGGTCAGACGTTAACATGATTTCACATTTTACTTTAAATATCTTCCAACAATGAACGACACATATTTAGATTCGGTCGATACTTTGCTGTCTTATAATGGCTTAATTATTCTGTTAAAAATTGATAAGTATTATCAACAGTTTCTAATAAATGATAGAAAGAAAAAAATGAATGCTGTTTTCTAGAAAAAACAATACATTTATACACTTTCTTTGTCGTCTTATATTCGCTGGATATTTTGTTCAAACTTGATCCTCATTAGCAAGTGTTTATGATATGTTATAGCTAGCAAAACAATAATAATATTTCTTTAATTAAGTGCAATTTTTTATTTGAAAGCAAATCAAAAAAATTCAAAATCACACGTAGATTGCCATCGTATAATCCGTCGATCGACATGTTCAGAAGAAGATGCATGAACAGTAAAAGAAAAATTACTTAAACATCAAATACAAAAATATACTAATTGGAATTTCGAAAAAAGAGCTTCGGAGTTTTTAATTGTGTTACCAAATTTCACTGTACCAAATTTCATGCATGCAAATGGAATTTTTGCCGAATTTTTCACTTATATACACTAAAAACTTTATGTATAAGTTAACTTTATATTGATTTCATGATGCAAATGTGGTAAAGTTAAAATATAGTATATTGAATAAACTTCCTTTAGCAAACAATATTCATCATGTGTGATTAGAGCAAAACTACAAACAAAAAAAAGAAGTTAGAACAAAATTATTAAATTTTTGATCGTTCTTGATGGTATTCTTAATCCTTGTTATCAAATTCTTCATTATCGTGTACTAAATAAATGTTGTAGTTTAATTGAAAAGATTTTTAAGTTAGTTTCATGGTACGTTTATTTGGTTTGATTCAGCGTTACTTTTCATGGTAATGGTGTTGTCTAGGCAGAGTTTAAGTATTGCTATCTGGTGACGACCCGTAGCTTTATATACACGTATACACTCACTCAATACTTTGCTGTCTTATATTCATTTGACATTTTGTTCAAACTTGATCATTATTAGCAACTGTTTATGATATATGATAGCTAACAAAACAATATCAATATTTTTTTTAATTACCAGGAATTTTTTTTATCTCAAAGCAAATTTTATGAAATTCAAAGTACACATAGATTGTTATCTTACAATCCTTCGATCGATATGTTCGGAAGAAGATGCGTTAACAGTAAAAGAAATATAGCTTAAACATCAAATACAAAACTATACTAATTAGAATTTCAAAAACAAGGCTTCCGAGTTTTTAATGGTTTCACCACATTTCACTGTACCATATTTCATGCATGCAAATCGTATTTGTTCAGTCGTGCTGATATACATTAAAAACCGTATGTATAAGTTAAGTTAGTTATTTCATGATGCACATATGGTAAAGTTAAAAATTTGTATACGGAATAAATTTCCTTTAGCAAACAATATTCATCATGTGCGTTTAAAATAAAACCATTTTTGATAATTTTAGAGGGCATTTTTAATCCTTCTCAAATCCTTTTCTATCGTGAACGAAATAAATTATGTATTTTAATTGCGAATATTTTAAAAATTAATTTCATAATGCTTTTTTTTTTGTTTGATTCAACGTTACTTTTAATAGTAACGGTGTTTTCTGAGCAGAACTCAAGTACTGCCACATGGTAACGACCCGCAGCTTTATACGAGACTTTTTAATATGTAGATAGTTCGTTATAACTAGAAATTTTCTCGGCGTTACAATACTTTATTTTACCCCTTACCAGAAAGTAATAAGCTATAAAATTTCGAAATTATTCCCTGCAAATAATAGATTTTTCTTTTTCTTTTTTGGAAGGGGAGTAAAGCTTTGTTTCATCAACTTAAAATGAGTTGTTAAAACTGCAAGGAATACTTTGATCTCTTCGAACTCCATTTTTGTATACCGGTTGCGGTAATGACCTTTAAAGTGAGATTTTCCGTTACATAGATTACAGTTAAAAATGGATTTGCACAGCATATTTTAATAGCCTTATATATAAAGTATGAAAATTTTATAGTTAATTATTTTGAACATACGTCTGGTAGATTTAATTTATATTATATTGAAGCTTTTCGTTATGCTGATGTAACAATAAGTTACATTCGATTCAGTTTTTTTACCCCTTCTCGTAAGTCTTTGTCAAAGATATACAGGACAATAGGACCAGTTTGAACTAGAAAGAAACTTCGGACTTCTCCAACTAGAGTTGTGAGCAGTGGAAAAAACCCGGTTTAAACCCGAGAAAAAACCGGGTTTTTTGGGAAGAGAATTTTGAAAATTTCTAAAACATGGGAATTTTGAAGTATTTTGACGTGCCAATCCTATGATACAATGAGAACCACTATTTTTTCCGTCTTTGTTGTAGACCTCAAAAGTTAATATTTTTACAAAATTTAACTATTATATGCTATGAAAAAAAATTGAATAATTGGGATTAACTTACTATATATGGCAAGGTATCATGTACAGCATGAAAGTATGAGTATGAGAAATAACCAATATTTCTATTATTAGATAAATATTAGGCAATAATCTGTAGTGTCACAAAACCAATAAATCATTATTTTTCTTGGACATCTCTCTCTCTCTCTCTCTCTCTCTCTCTTTATATATATATATATATATATATATATATATATATATATATATATATATATATATATACATATATATATATATATATATATATATATATATATATATATATATATATATATATATACATATAATGTATATATATATATATATGTATATATATATATATATATATATATATATAGGTATATATGTATATATATATATATATGTATATATATATATATGTATATATATACGTATATATATATATATGTATATATATATGTATATATATATGTATATATACATATATATATATGTATATATATATGTATATATATATATATATATATATATATATATATATACATATATATATATATAGTGTGTGTGTTTCTAGAAATTGGACACAAAAAATGCAACAGTGTCATTTGCTTAGAACTTTAAATGATATATGAATTACAAAAAATAATAAACTGTTATTTTAAATTTAAAAATATTTATTTTTATATTATAAAAGAAGGGGAAAAATAGAACTTTAGCATAAAGCAATTTACATAATAAATAATGATAAAAAATAATGCATATAATTATTATATTAGCAATTAAAATTGAAGCAACCAATTATGTGTTGGATAAGACTAACAGGATAAATAATTACGTAAGTACTGCTATAAAATCATTTAAATGCTCATTGCTATTATTTCTTGAATACACACACACACACAAATATATATATATATATATATATATATATATATATATTGCCAAAAGTAAAAAAAAAATCTCTTAGAAATAATATTCTAGTTCTTAAATCGCCACTGTTGAAAAAATAAATGTAAACATTGTTAAAATGATTTCTTCCCAAAGTTCCCGAATTTCTGGGTTTATTCACCAAAATTCCCGGGTTTATTTCATCATCAAAATTCCGGGTTTTTTACATCTCTACTCCCAACAAATAGAAGGGCCAGTTGGTTTGGCCGCGGGGTTTTTATTCTCCGCAGGGTAGTCTGATTTTTTTAAAGGACAAGGTTGTTACCAGAGAAGAGAAGAGGGTGAACGCTGCTGGTATCCCCTGCTTAAAGGGGTAGACATTTTTTGGGGTGACACGAGAAAAGGGAAAATCAACGCTATTTTTTTATTTTAGGGTCAATGCCGAGTCAAGAGGAGTCATCGATATCTACAAATGATAATTTGTATTCCAGTTGTATTCCTTAGGCATTTAATTTCATAAAATTATTTAATCAAGATATATTTCTCCATGTGATCTTTAAAGAGTTTTAATTTCTTCTTTCTCAAACACTAGGCCAACGTAACATTATTTTTACACCCGGCTGAAACTGATCACGCTTTACATTCTTTACTATTTTGAGCGTTTTCGTTATGTAGATTGCAAATTGTAATAAAAAAAGAGGTGAAAAACTATATGCTATACTGGTAAATACAAAATTTCAACGTCTTACTGCTAATCACTTTTGACTTTTACAGCCAGGTATTGGTGTAATAACCAGGTGTAATCACTTTTTACACCTGGCTGAAACTGCTAACGCTTTATATTCTTTATTATTTTGAAAGTTTTCGTTATGTGGATTGCTGATTAGGATAAATAAAGAGATGCATAACTATATGCTATACTGGTAAATACAAAATTTCATCTCTTAAAGCTAATCACTTTTGACTTCTGTTAGATACATATGTACGTACAGACATGACAATAAAAATTATTATAATGTGATCAGAGATGTTCAAAATAAATATTTGAAGTTTAAAATTAGATTTCCTTTCCTGTAGGTACAAACGTAAAACATAACTTTGCCAAAACAGATTCAGGCGCTTTCAAACTGTATATTTTCGTTAAAATCCGAAAGCTGAATAATTTTTTCGCTATTACAATACCTCATTCACTTTGTGCAAGCAAGTAAAAATGACCAAGCGTTGTATAATCCTTTTTTGTGTATCTATTTCTTGGTAATAAAAGAACCGAAAGTGGGTTACTGGAAGGTGTCTTAAAGCGCAAATGACCTCAGGCTGGTCTTCATGATACTTAATCTTAGTTTTGGCACGAATTCCACATCAGAGTACTGCTACCGCTCTTCTACGTAAATTTATCTGTCAATTTACTCTTTACGCAGGGCGAAATATCATATTCAGTGGCTGTTCCAAAGAATATCGTATTTCGGGAAGTTGCCTGTTTGTTAATTAGGGACATAATGTTCTGCTTCTCAAGGTAAAGAATTTTATAAGGCAATTGCTAGTATAACGTAGTTTTTCAACTTGGGACTAAATACACTAAAAATTCTACTTTCTTACGGATTAAAAACAAATCTTTAAAATATTTTACTATTATAAATATAAATATTTTACTATTATCTTCATTTGATATTTTATAATCTGATATACATCAGTAAGCAGAACAATTAAAATAAGTCACTGAAATTTAATTAGTAAGCTTAACAATATAAATCGAATTATTTAAACTAAAAACATGTCGGTTTAATATTTTGTTAATTTTTGCTTTTCATATTTTATAAACTGATATATATCAGTTAGAAGAGCAATTAAAATAAATCACTGAAGTTTAATTAGTAAGCGTAGCAATAAAATTGAATTATTTTACACTAAAAACATGTCGTTTTAATATTTTGCTAATTTTTGCTTTTCATATTTTATAAGCTGATATATATCAGTAATCATAGCAATTAAAATAAGACACTGAAATTTAATTGTTAAGCGTAGCAATATAAACAAAACATTACAATGACATGTTTTTAATTTTTTTAAACTATAAACATGTCGTTTTAACGTTTTTTTAATTTTTGCTTTTCATATTTTATAAGCTGATATATATATCAGTTATCATAGCAATGAAAATAAGACACTGAAATTTAATTAGTAAGCGTAGCAATATAAATTGAATTTTTTTAAACTAAAAACATGTCGTTTTAGTGTTTTGTTAAGTTTTGCTTTTCATATTTTATAAGCTGATATATCAATAATCATAGAAATTAAAATAAGACACTTAAATTTAATTAATAATTGTATCAATATGAATTTAATTTTTTATGCTAAAAATATGTTGTTTGAATGTTTTGTTAATTTTTCCTTTTCATATTTTATATATATCAATATATATCAATAATCATAGCAATTAAAATAAGACACTTAAATTTAATTATTAATTGTAGCAATATATATTGAACTTTTTATGCTAAAAATACGTCATTTGAATTTTTTGTTAATTTTTGCTTTTCATATTTTATAAGCTGATATATATCAATAATCATAGAAATTAAAATAAGATAATTAAATTTAATTAATAATTGTAGCAATATAATTGAACTTTTTATGCTGAAAATACGTCGTTTGAATGTTTTGTTAATTTTTGCTTTTCATATTTTATAAGTTGATATATATCAATAATCATAGTAATTAAAATAAGACACTTAAACTTAATTAATAATTGTATCAATATGAATTGAATTTTTTATGCTAAAAATATGTCATTTGAATGTTTTGTTAATTTTTCTTTTTCATATTTTATAAGCTGATATATATCAATAATCATAACAATTAAAATAAGACACTTAAATTTAATTAATAATTATAGTAATATAAATTGAATTTTTTAACTAAAAACATGTCGTTTGAATGTTTTGTTAATTTTTGCTTTTCATTTTTTATAAGCTGATATATATATATATATATATATATAATATATATATATATATATATATATATATATATATATATATATATATATATATATATATATATATATATATATGTATATCAGTAATTATAGCAATTCAAATAAGACACTTAAATTTAGTTAGTAAGTGTAGCAATATAAACTGAATTTTTCAACTAAAACATGTCTTTTTAATGTTTCTTTAATTTCTGCTTTCATATTTTATAAACTGATATATATCAGCAATGAATTAGCGTAAGATACTTAAATTAAATAATAGTCATAGGAATATAAAAAAATATTATGAATTAAAAAAACATCCTATTAATATTTTGTTAGTTTCTGCTTTTTCTATTTTGGAAGTTCATAAATTGTTAAATTTTATATTGTTAGTTAGCCTAACAATGTAGAATGAAACAATATTAATTAATCAGTAGACGTAGCAATATAAAATACAATATTTAAATGAAAGCAAATCTTATAAATATTGTATTAGATTCTGATTTTCATATTTTTGTAAGCTGAAATATATCAATAAATGTAGTAAATGCTACGAACAACCATACTAGAGTGAGATTCCACGAACTCTGATTCTGAAGATCAGCACCCTCACCATTCGGTCATCATTCGACTTTAAGTAAATACGAATACAACAAAATCGTGGTGTTCACGTCAGATTTTTCTTGTAAATAATAGGATACATGTTTTACAAGAATAAATACGTCACGTTAAAACATTAATTAACCCTTTATATCCTGACGGTACTTATAAGTACCGCTTCAATCAAACACTTATATATTCCTAATAAAGCCATTTTTCCTGACAGTACTTCACAAGAACATGAAATATGCAGTTCCTACAGCAGAAATTTATAATTTTATAATTGGCGTGCTGCATTCGAAGGCCATTTTTGGTAGATTTTGGTTTGGTTTGGAAATCTACGGTCTACTTTTTGCAACACGAGGGCTAATGAGACCGTGACCTACAGCTTATAGCCGATTCCGAACGGTTACGAACATCCATGTCATCGTGGGATTTGAACCCACAAACTCCAGGACCGAAGGCTAGCACCCTAACCAATCGACCATCGTTCGGCCATTTGTGGTAGAGTTGATACACGTGTTGTTAAATTAAATAAATTTAGTGGTTTATTACCAGCTATTTGGTACTATTATATGTTAGAGACTGCTATACTTCGCAGGTAAGCATTTCATTTATTTTATTCATAATTTAATGTTTTATTTAATGATGCAAAAATGTAGTAAGAAATTTGATGGTAAATTCATTCAGGTTTTAAAGGGTTAAATAAATACAAATAAATAAATTCAGTAATTATATTTATAATAATTATGTTTATAATTTAATAAATTAAATTAGTCTTCAATTTGGGAGGTTAATATTACGTAACTACGGTGTGACTGTCTGTGATACATGAAAAATCGGATGCAGCTTTCATTGACTTAATGTGTGGTCGCTCCTAAGAAATGATAATGAATAACAATGTATATGAATGCCCGCTCCTACTATCATCTTCGGAACCATTTCACAATATTCAGTTGTTTCAAGCAATCGTACAACACACCGATGCCACGGAAAATGTTGAAAAAGTGTCATAATTTAATGTTTTATTTTCTATCATAGAGTCAAAAATATATGTTGGTACTAGAAAGTACCAGCTGCAAAATTAACTACTAAAATACAGTAAAAATTAAGATTATTCTCCAGTAAAACTTATCTAATGATGCAAAAATGTAGTAAGAAATTTGATGGTAAATTCATTCAGGATATAAAGGGTTAAATAAATATAAATAAATAAATGCAGTAATTATATTTATAATAATTATGTTTATAATTTTAATAAATTAAATTAATCTTCAATTTGAGAGGTTAACATTACGTAACTACGGTGTGACTCTCTAAGATACATGAAAAACCGGATGCAGCTTTCATTGACCTAATGCATGCCCTCTCCTGAGAAATGCTAATGAATAACAATGTATATGAAAACCCACTCCTGCTATAATCTTCGGAAACATTTATCAATATTCAGTAGTTTCAAGTAATCGTGCAACACACCGATGAGACCGAAAATGTTTCAAAAGTGTTATAATTTAACGTTTTATTTTCTATCATAGAGTCAAAAATATATGTTGGTACTAGAAAGTACCAGCTGCAAAATTAACTACTGAAATACAGTAAAAATTAAGAATATTCTCCAGTAAAACTTACCTAATGATGCAAAAATGCAGTAAGAAAGTTGATGGTAAATTAATTCAGGATATAAAGGGTTAAATAAATATAAATAAATAAATGCAGTAATTATATTTATAATAATTATGTTTATAATTTTAATAAATCTAAATTATCTTCAAGTTTTGAGGTTAACATTACGTAACTACGGTGTGATTATTTATGAAACTTGATAAACCAGATGCAGCTTTCATTGACCCAAAGCGTGCCTGCTCCTGAGAAATGCTAATGAATAACAATGTATATGAAAACCCATTCCTACTATTATCTTTGGAACCATTTCTCAATATTCAGTAGTTTCAAGCAATCGTGCAACACACCGATGCCACGGAAAATGTTGAAAAAGTGTCATAATTTAATGTTTTATTTTCTATCATGAAGTCAAAAATATATGTTAGTACTAGAAAGTACCAGCTGCAAAATTAGCTAATAAAATACAGTAAAAATTAAGATTATTCTCCAGTAAAACTTATCTAATGATGCAAAAATGTAATAAAAAATTTGATGGTAAATTCATTCAGGATATAAATGGTTAGATAAATATAAATAAATAAATGCAGTAATTATATTTATAATAATTATGTTTATAATTTTAATAAATTACAGTAATCTTCAATTTAGGAGGTTAACATTACATAACTACAGTGTGATTCTCTGATGTACACGAAAAACCGGATTCAGTTTTCATTGACCTAATACTTGCCCGCTCCTTAGAAATGCTAATGAATAACAATGTATATGAAACCCCGCTCCTACTATCGTCTTCGGAACCATTTCACAATATTCAGTTGTTTCAAGCAATCGTGCAACACACCGATGCCACGGAAAATGTTGAAAAAGTGTCATAATTTAATGTTTTATTTTCTATCATAGAGTCAAAAATATATGTTGGTACTAGAAAGTACCAGCTGCAAAATTAACTACTAAAATACAGTAAAAATTAAGATTATTCTCCAGTAAAACTTATCTAATGATGCAAAAATGTAGTAAGAAAGTTGATGGTAAATTAATTTCGGATATAAAGTGTTAAATAAATATAAATAAATAAATGCAGTAATTGTATTTATAATAATTTTGTTTATAATTTTAATAAATCTAAATTATCTTCAAGTTGTGAGGTTAACATTACGTAACTACGGTGTGAATCTCTAAGATACATGAAAAACCGGATGCAGCTTTCATTGACCTAATGCGTGCCCGCTCCTAAGAAATGCTAATGAATAACAATGTATATATATGAAAACCTGCTCCTACTATCGTCTTCGGAACCATTTCACAATATTCAGTTGCTTCAAGCAATCATGCAACACACCGATGCCACGGAAAATGTTGAAAAAGTGTCATAATTTAATGTTTTATTTTCTATCATAGAGTCAAAAATATATGTTGGTACTAGAAAGTACCAGCTGCAAAATTAACTACTAAAATACAGTAAAAATTAAGATTATTCTCCAGTAAAACTTATCTAATGATGCAAAAATGTAATAAAAAATTTGATGGTAAATTCCTTCAGGATATAAATGGTTAGATAAATATAAATAAATAAATGCAGTAATTATATTTATAATAATTATGTTTATAATTTTAATAAATTAAAGTAATCTTCAATTTGAGAGGTTAACATTACGTAACTACGGTGTGACTCGCTAAGATACATGAAAAACCGGATGCAGCTTTCATTGACCTAATGCGTGCCCGCTCCTGAGAAATGCTAATGAATAACAATGTATATGAAAGCCCACTCCTACTATAATCTTCGTAACCATTTCACAATATTCAGTTGTTTCAAGCAATCGTGCAACACACCGATGCCACAGAAAATGTTGCAAAAGTGACCGCAACATTTAAGTAGAAACCGTGAGGTTGAACACTCTGAAAGTGAAAGAAAAATTATTCTTTTGTTGATTAGATTCTGAAGGTGATCCAACTCCGGAAATGGCAACACGTGCAAGATTCTCGACGGCAGATAGTGTTTCAATACCACTTTACCGTTGTATCCACCTAAAAGCAAACGAGAGTGGAGGAAAAGGAAAACTTCCTCCTCTGATTTATTTTAGTCGTATGTTGCTTTCGCTTTCATGGATGAATTTATTTATTACGCTCTCTCTTTCTATATCTACTTATTTCCTTTCTCGATCAATGTTAATGTGTGTGGGTACATATTTTCTTTCTGAGGTGATTGAATATCGGACACATCTTATTCCTGTAACTCCATGTTAACTTATGGAAAATTGTGTGTTTGCATATAAAATTTTAGTTAAATAAATTCTACCATATGTTAGAGCGAAAACTGCTTCAGGATAATGTGAGACTAAGTGAGAAAAAAAATTTCATGTGACTTCCCTGTACGACTATTACATCATGCATTTTTTTGTATGATGCGTCATGAGAATCATCATTCTTAAATTGTCTTTAACACATTTGGTGCCTATTACGCGCCAGCGCATTATCAACATACTGGAAAATGCACTTATGACAGTGGGTTTGGCAGCGAATGTATTAACATAGATAAAAGAGGAATATTACTAGCGTCTGTAACATACCTTAAGCTACACGTGCTTCCAGGGTGGTGGTAAATGAGTAACAGGTTCGCAGCCTTATTAAGGCGTTAGCATAATATCTGTATCGTCTGCTGCATTGGAAAAAACATATAAAAAGACTTATTTTTTCAGAATAGCCATGCTTTAAGTATAGCTCAAGTACTACTCACTGGTTGAAACCTGAAACATTAATAATTGTAATATTGAGACATTTCTTTACATAGATATTTCATTCTAAACTGAAATAATTCCCGATTACTATACTTAGCTCCCCCCAGACCAAGCCTGGAGGGCGCCTGTGCTAATCAACTAAATTATAACAGAACCAACTGAACTATGTAAACTCATCGGTTGGCTAATGGAAAATCCGGAGAACCTGCACATCCCATTACAATGCTGAGTCAGAAATATTTCAAAGTCTTTCTTTGTAAAACTGCCACTGTACCGCACTAAATATAATTTTCATGTAAATATCGTTTGTATTATCCTTTCATTTAATATATTTCTATATATTGTATTTGTCTGTATATAATGTATTTGAATGTGTTTGTCTGTAATATGTTTAATGTATTTATACTGCACTGTATATTATGAACGGCTGTAGATTGTACATTCGGGAATACCTCAAAATCTCAAACTTTTGTATTATGGTTGATGTTCCTTGTTGGAGCAGCCAATACTTCTTTTACTCCGTACAGACAATAAAATAAACAATTAAAATTCAGAATTATTCTCCACAATTAATAGATTGTTATGTTTTTTTTAAATGGATCTTAAAAATTAATTCTTGAAATAAAAACATTAGCGGAGTGTGTTACTTTGCCTTATCCTTCATAAGCTACATGGTTGGATGGTATGTTGTTGTTGTTTCTAATGCAACTTGGACTTGGACAAGCTCAGGGCAGATATACGAAATAATAAGGCAAAGGTGTCACCTTTCGTTTAAACAAGCACCGCTAGGGTGAAAGAGCTTTGATCTGATGGTTCTCATAATTTAGAATGAGGGACCAAGAAGAAGCCCACTCACCATTAATGAACATGGTGGATGTTAGGTCGTCTCGAACCCCAAACCTGCAACTTTTCAGTTATGATATCGTAGCCTTTGACGACTAAGCTACCGCAACTCTGGCATGGTTTTCTTAAGGTTAAATGTGGAGTCTAAAAGGAAAAAGTCTCCCCACTTCTGCATTCTAGTCAAATTAAATAGTTAATTTCCTAAAACAACTGATGCATGTGATTAATAAAGTTACAAAACATGCTCTCAAAAAGCAAACATGCTTAATATTTTCCATTATAAGTAACTAAACTATTGGTATTAAAAAATGAAGACTTATAAAATGATCTTATTTCCTCACACGGATTTTCTCAGTTAATTCCATTCTTTTAAAATCTAAACCTCCACCTTTTAGTGGAATGACCTCGTAATAGAAACTATAACCTTTACCAGACAATTCTCTGTGAAGAAAGACTAGAATGAAGTTCTGAATTCTGTTTTATTCTCTTATGCATCAATCCTTTTCCCTCCATTTAAATTTCTCTCTCGTTTACCTGGACCTCACATCTGGCTCCTAATTTCAGAAGTAAAAAATCACAGGACTTCCTTGTACGTCTATTCTATTATATATATTTTTTAAAATTTTGTATGATGCATCATCAGAATTATTTGCTTAATCATGATTTAAAATAGATTTCTTTTCTTAAGGTAAACATGCTGAGTGAACACAGCAAAAGTACGACTATCTGGCGGATACCAATACCGCTAATATTCAATATGTTCAGACATTTCGTTATGTAGATAATTCGTCATAACACGGAAATTATCACAATTAAGATACATACTTTAGTTTCCATTGTTCAATCCTATATATAATTTCCATGTAAATATCTTATGCAGTTTCTTTTTATTTAATGTATTTCTATGTATTGTATTTGTACATAATGTGTTCGTATTGTAATTTGTATATAATGTGTTTGTAATATTTTGATGTATTTATACTGCATTGTATATTATGAGCTGCTGTAGATTGTACACTTGGGAATACCTCAAAATCTCAAACATTTGTATGATGGTTGATGTTTCTTGTTGGAGCAGCCAATACTTCTTTTACTCCGTACAGGCAATAAAATAAACATTCAATATTCAGAATTATTCTCCACAATTAATAGATTGTTATGTTTATTTCACAAAAATGAATCTTAAAAAATTAAGATCTTGAAATAAGGACTTAGCGCCGGCAGTGTCATTTGTGTCCGTAGCCTACCTTAAGCTACACTCTCGCGGATGGTCTGTTGTTGTTGTTTCTAATGCAACTTGGACAAGCCAGACTTGTAGGGCAGAGGCCATACGAACTAATGAGAAATCTGAGCCTTTCGTTTAGACAAGCACCGCTAGGGTGACAGAGCTTTTTTCTCTAAGTTCTCGTCACCTAGAAGCAGGGACCAAGAAGAAGCCCATTCACTATTAACGAACAGGGCGGTTGTTAGATCGGGTTGAGTCCCAAACCTACAAGCTTTCAGATATGAGATCATCGTCTTTGTTAACTGAGCCACCTCAACTCTGGTATGGTTTTCATAGGGTTAAATGGGAAGTCTAAAAGCAAAAAGGCTCTCCACTTCTTCATTATAGTCAAATTAAATAGTTAATTTCCTAAAACAACCGATGCATGGGATTAATAAAGTTACAAAACATGCCCTCAAAAAGCAAACATGCATATTTTCCGTTATAAGTAGCTAAACTGTTCGTTTTCAAATATGAAGATTTATAAAATGATCTTATTTCCTCCCACGGATTTTCTCTGTTAATTCCATTCTTTTAAAATCTAAACTTCC
>CM063508.1:121210498-121220498 GCA_032207245.1 Pardosa pseudoannulata
ATATATGTATGTATATGTATATATATATATATATACATACATATATATATACATTATATATGTATTTATATACATATATATATACATTTATATATATACATATATATATATATATATATAATATTCTATTATATATATACACATACATATATATATATATATATATATATATATATATATTGTATATATATATATATACATTTATATTTATATAATACATATTATATAAATATATACATACATATATATATACATATATAATATTACATATATATATATATATGTATATATGTATATATATATATATACATATATATATATATATATATATATATATATATATATATATATATATACACAAATATATACATACATAATACATATATATATATATATATTTATATATATATATATATATATATATATATATATATATATATATATATGAATTTAATACTGGGCAAGGTTGACTCAGCCTTTCATCCTACAGTGTTAGAGAAATGAGGATAGGATGCTTGGAACTAAGATTTCCGCGTAAGGCTGACCACATAACGAAACATATGCTTCGAGGGTTTCTTACGGATGAATTGGCACTAGGCTCTGGCCTCCTAGGTGCTGTTGCTCAAGTTTAGAAGTATATATATATATAAATATATGTGCTTAAGCGGTGAGTGTGTGTATGTAGCATAAAATTTGAAGGCGCACTATAGAAAAAGATGTATGATGAATTAAATTGATTTGTGTATTTCCATTTGGTAGATTCAAGACATAAATTCAACGATAGTTAAACATAATTTAACATCAACTATTTTTAAAAAACAAAAATAGCCATGTTTTCTTTAATAGAAATTACAAATTAAAACACACATACACATAGAAGCTCAGAAAGATATCACAGGCTTCTTTATATCCTTTATGAAACAGATAAAAAATGTACAGTGCAATGTGTGCTCTCCCGATCGAAGCTAGCCTGTATGTCAGTTGTTCCTTGATTCGAATGTTTCAATGAATTAAAATGAAATCTTATGTTAAAAGATTGAGGAGAGTTTAGTAATTTACCATGCATTTTTCTTTTATTACATATATATACACATTTATATATATATACTCGTGTTTTATCCAATTTTATATAAACAATACTGATCTGAACTTGTACAGTGCAATGTGTTCTCTCCCGGTCGAAGTTGGCCTCTAGTGTCAGTTGTCCTTGATTCGAATAAGTTTCAACGAATTAAAATGAAATATTATGTTAAAAGATTGAGGAGAGTTTAATAATTTACCATGCATTTTTCTTTTATTACATATATATACACATTTATATATATATACTCGTGTTTTATCCAATTTTATATAAACAATACTGATCTGAACTTGTACAGTGCAATGTGTGCTCTCCCGATCGAAGCTAGCCTGTAGTGTCAGTTGTCCTTGATTCGAATAAGTTTCAACGAATTAAAATGAAATATTATGTTAAAAGATTGAGGAGAGTTTAGTAATTTACCATGCATTTTTCTTTTATTACATATATATACACATTTATATATATACACTCATGCTTTAACCAATTTTATATAAACAATACTGATCTGAAATGCTTTGTTAAAAAATAAATACATAGGAAAGACTGAAAAAAAATGAAAACCTACGGCGAAAAATTCTTTTGCGTCTAGACGTACTCCCGAAATGTTGTTGATAATTATCGATGCTTGTATACAAGAGAATTCCCAACAATTTTGGCGCCCTTCGTGAATTATTGTCTGGCCGTCCTATGTTTTCCTGTTTCTCGGCAGCCCTTTCTCCGGGCATCGTTCCACTGACCTCGCGTCCTTGACTTATTTCCAAACGAAAGTGCCTTCGCACGCGAACACGTCTGTGCCCACTACTGCATAATCAGACACGCTTTGCCCACTCTTCCCTCGCCCCGTCTCATTGTAATTGCAAAAATAGGAGCATCTGTAAAGCAGGCACGCTCTCGTGTTGAGTAGAATTCGGGAAGGCTGCATAATTAAATTTTCTTCGGAATAATTCGATGTTTGTATGGTTACAATTCCGGTACATGTACGTAGGTTTTACTCTCACACATATTGGACGGGTCGTAGACAGTGGCGGCTAGTGGTTATTGCGGATGTAAAGGATGCAGCTATTTTGTATCTGCGTTTTCGATGTGAAGCGAGAGGGAGACATTTTGAAGTCTACATTATAATAATAAATTTAACTGACGAACTAAGAATGAACAATGATTATATAACATCATATTGATTATTATTGTTTTTTATTTATTATTATGCTATAATCTGTACTTCACAATGGTCTAATTTCTCAAAATTTGTTTCATGGAACCCTAATAATTTCGCAAAATTTGTTCTGGGTTTTCTCAACGTCTTTTCACGTGTTAATATAGAAATTTTTAAGCAGATTTTAAAAGATTTAAAATTCTTTGAATACTTTTTCCAGTTTTTCCCTTTCTATTGCATACGATTAATAATAATAACTTATACGATAGAAACACAATAATAGGGAATAGAAAATCAATGTGACAATGATTCACTTAAACCCCACGCGATATTACAACAAGAAGGTGAGAAACTGTCCTCAATCTAAGATTTTACTTATTTTTTCCATTAGAAAATTCTTTCACCTATCTCATTTTTTTACTGTTTATACTGTACAGTATTTATGTTTATGTTTTACTGTTTTATATTGCACAGTATTTACGTATATTAAACACATTATAGGGAATAGAAAAGCAATGTGACAATGATTCACTTAAACCCCACGCGATATTACAACAAGAAGGTGTGAAACTGCCCTCAATATACGATTTTACCTGTCTCATTCCATTAAAAATTTCTTTCTTCTATGTCACCTTTAGTAAGCACTATCTACACTTTTTTACTGTTTTATATTGCACAGTATTTATGTGTATGTTTTACTGTTTTATACTGCACAGTATTTATTATGTTAAACACAATAATAGGGAATAGAAAAGCAATGTGACAATGATTCACTTAAACCCCACGCGATATTACAACAAGAAGGTGAGAAACTGTCCTCAATCTAAGATTTTACTTGTCTCATTCCATTAGAAAATTCTTTCTTCCATGTCACCTTTAGTAATCACTATCTACATTTTTTTACTGTTTTATATTGCACAGTATTTTATGTGTATGTTTTACTGTTTTATACTGCACAGTATTTATACTGTATAGTACATTTATTATGTTAAACACAATTATAGGGAATAGAAAAGCAATGTGACAATGATTCATTTAAACCCCACGCGATTTTGCAACAAGAAGATGAGGAACAGTCCTCAATGTATGATTTTACTTGTCTCATTCCATTAGAAAGTTCTTTCTTCCATGTCACCTTCAGTAAACACTATCTTTTTTTTTACTGTTTTATATTGCACAGCATTTATGTATATTAAACACAGTTATACTGAATAGAAAAGCAATGTGAAAATGATTCATTTAAACCCACGCGATATTACAACAAGAAGCTCATGTTTTTTACTTGTCTCATATTGCACAGTATTTATGTTTGTTTAACTGTTTTATATTGCACAGTATTTATGTATATTAAACACAATTATAGGGAATAGAAAAACAATGTGTCAATGATTCATTTAAACCCCACGCGATATTACAACAAGAAGGTGAGAAACTGCCATCAATATACGATTTTACTTGTCTCATTCCATTAGAAAATTCTTTCTTCCATGTCACCTTTAGTAATCACTATCTACATTTTTTTACTGTTTTATATTGCACAGTATTTATCATATTAAACACAATTACGCATAATAGAAAAGCAATGTGACAATGATTCATTTAAACCCCACGCGACATTACAACAAGAAGGTGAGAAACAGTCCTCAAAGTATGATTTTACTTGTCTCATTCCATTAGAAAGTTCTTTCTTCCATGTCACCTTCAGTAAACACTATCTACATTTTTTTTTACTTCTTTATATTGCACAGTATTTATGTGTATGTTTTACTGTTTTATACTGCACAGTATTTATGTATATTATACACAATTATAGGGAATAGAAAAGCAATATCACAATGATTCATTTAAACCCCACGCGATATTACAAAAAGAAAGTGAGAAACAGTCCACAATATATGATTTTACTTGTCCCATTTTATTAGAAAATTCTTTCTTCCATGTCACCTTTAGTAAGCACTATCTACACTTTTTTACTGTTTTATATTGCACAGTATTTATGTATATTAAACACAATTATAGGAAATAACAAAGCAATGTGAGAATGATTCATTTAAACCCCACGCGATATTACAACAAGAAGGTGAGGAACAGTCCTCAATGTATGATTTTACTTGTCTCATTTCATTAGAAAATTCTCTCTTCCATGTAATCTTTAGTAAGCACTATCTACATTTTTTACTGTTTTATATTGCACAGTATTTATGTATTTTAAACAAAATTACATATAATAGAAAAGCAATGTGACAATGATTCATTTAAACCTCAAGTGACATTACAACAAGAAGGTGAGAAACAATCCTCAATGTATGATTTAGTTGTCCCATTTCATTAGAAAATTATTTCTTCAATGTAACTTTTAGTAAGCACTATCTACATTTTTTTACTGTTTTATATTGCACAGTATTTATGTTTATATTTTACTGTTTTATATTGCACAGTATTTATGTATATTAAACACAATTATAGGGAATAGAAAAGCAATGTAACAATGATCCTCAATGCATGATTTTACTTGTCTCATTCCATTAGAAAATTCTTTCTTCCATGTCACCTTCAGTAAACACTATCTACATTTTTTTTACTTCTTTATATTGCACAGTATTTATATGTGTATGTTTTACTGTTTTATACTGCACAGTATTTATGTATAATAAACACAATTATAGGGAATAGCAAAGCAATGTGACAATGATTCATTTAAACCCCACGCGATATTACAACAAGAAGGTGAGGAACAGTCCTCAATGTATGATTTTACTTGTCTCATTTCATTAGAAAATTCTCTCTTCCATGTAATCTTTAGTAAGCACTATCTACATTTTTTACTGTTTTATATTGCACAGTATTTATGTATATTAAACACAATTACATATAATAGAAAAGCAATGTGACAATGATTCATTTAAACCTCAAGTGACATTACAACAAGAAGGTGAGAAACAATCCTCAATGTATGATTTAGTTGTCCCATTTCATTAGAAAATTATTTCTTCCATGTAACTTTTAGTAAGCACTATCTACATTTTTTTACTGTTTTATATTGCACAGTATTTATGTATATTAAACACAATTATAGGGAATAGAAAAAGCAATGTGACAATGATTCATTTAAACCCCACGCGATTTTACAAAAAGAAAGTGAGAAACAGTCCTCAATGTATGATTTTACTTGTCCCATTTCATTAGAAAATTCTTTCTTCCATGTAACTTTTAGTAAGCACTATCTACACTTTTTTACTGTTTTATATTGCACAGTATTTATGTTTGTTTAACTATTTTATATTGCACAGTATTTATGTATATTAAACACAATTATAGGGAATAGAAAAGCAATGTGACAATGATTCATTTAAACCCCACGCGATATTACAACAAGAAGGTGAGGAACAGTCCTCAATGTATGATTTTACTTGTCTCATTTCATTAGAAAATTCTCTCTTCCATGTAATCTTTAGTAAGCACTATCTACATTTATTTACTGTACTATATTGCACAGTATTTATGTATATTAAACACAATTACGTATAATAGAAAATCAATGTGACAATGATTCATTTAATCCCCACGCGACATTACAAGAAGAAGGTGAGAAACAGTCCTCAAAGTATGAATTACTTGTCTCATTCCATTAGAAAATTCTCCCATGTAACTTTTAGTAAGCACTATCTACATTTTTTTACTGTTTTATATTGCACAGTATTTATGTTGTTTTATATTGCACAGTATTTATGTATATTAAACACAATTATAGGGAATAGAAAAAGCAATGTAACAATGATCCTCAATGTATGATTTTACTTGTCTCATTCCATTAGAAAATTCTTTCTTCCATGTCACCTATAGTAAGCACCATCTACATTTTTTTACTGTTTTATATTGCACAGTATTTATGTTTATGTTTTACTGTTTTATATTGCACAGTATTTATGTATATTAAACCCAATTATACGGAATAGAAAAGCAATGTGACAATGATTCATTTTAACCCCACTCGATATTGCAACAAGAAGGTGATAAACAGTCCTCAATGTATGATTTTACTTGTCTCATTCCATTATAAAATTCTCTCATCCATGTCACCTGTAGTAAGCACTATCTACATTTTTTTACTGTTTTATATTGCACGGTATTTATGTTTATGTGTTAAGCATTTTGCATAACGTACTTTAATATCGAAAACCCGCACTTAACCTATATTTTTGTAATTTGGTTTATTCCCTGTAAAAATTGTACGGGTTAATAACATAAGTGACACGTGTGACATGTAATTCTTGCACACGAATAAAATAAATTAAATCCCTATGCTACTCTCCAAATTGGTGAATCCGAGGTCTAAAGACTAAACAATCAAATCTAGGTCCCTGATATGCGATGCTGCTTGTAAAATTGGAATTAATCAAGTAATTTAGGATAAATAAATCTCTGTTATTCCTTAAGATCACTCATAAAAGGGAATTCCAAAATTTGGAATGAATGCAAAAGGATATATATGTAAAATGACTAGAACAAATCTCGTCATAGTAAATGCTATCTCTTTAATGGTGACTGGCTTACCCTGATCTTGACAGGATGCCCAATAAAGATATGGTTTGTTTGTTTACGAACAGAATCCGAAGCCAAAGAGATGAGATATTGAATCGTCTTTTACCAAAAATGTCGATACCATATATCATGTGGCAACATATGTAATATTCATCTCTGTCAAATACTGGCATCTGCCAAATCTGTTGGCTCGTTGTATCCAATTTACAATAGAAGAGAAAAGCAAAAAAGCCTTGATACAGTGCCGTACCCAGAAATTAATTTTCGGGGTGCATATCGTCATTCTCATGAAAGGAGAAAATATCTTTAGTTTAGAATTACCACTTGGAAAAACTAAAGAATAAGCTATATAAAACTGTAAAGAATTAATATAATATTTATTAAGGGATAAATATGACGTTAAAAAATAATAGAAATATCAGGAGAATGGAAGATTTGTATTTACTAGATTCGGTGAAATAGAACAAACTTGAAAAAGAGTGGATTAAAATCATTTAATGACTCAAAGAAAAGAATACCTCCTGTAACCTCCTGTTGTTAGGAAACTATTGGATGAAGGAGGAAGAGAGAACATATTGTGACATCGCTACACCCCATTGGCTTCACAAAGGGGTTTTGTTAAAGCCCAGGGCAGGGCGACACTCTGTCTGGGTTTTTGACACTACACTACAAAGTGTTGTCGCTTCGACTACGCCTTGAGATGTCCGAGGTGAATCGGAAGGACGTACGGGACACCTAAATGTTAGACAGTCAGGCGCCACCGAAGGAGCCAATCAGTTGCTACCATGACAGCGACGCGGAAAGAAAAAGCCAGTGGGAAGAAAAAAGTGCAAAAAGCGTGAAGTCCAGCAAAAAGTGACTTCAGGTGGCGCGAGTTTTTCGCCGGAAAGTCCCCAGGATGAGAGAACGGACAGAGGTTTGACTTGTGGGGTTGGTTTTTTTTTTTTGAGAGCTTTTCTCCAGCTTTGTGTGGGACTCAAGGAGACCCAGTTGTACCCCTGTACAACGGTATCTGTTCGCACCTGTCCTCAGATTGTTTTTTTAGGTCCTCCTTGAACTTAAGACTTTTAGTTCCACACCAACCTGCCTGAGCTTTGTGATTCCCATTTGGAAAATTTGTAATATTCTATTTTAATCAAGAATAAACGAGGATATTGTTTCTAAGCTGTACGTCGTGTCATAACCACTTCGACACCCACACGCTACCCGAGGATCCCGTGACATTACAATATTCTATTAGAAAGCACCCCTTCTCTATAACACTGACACAAGGGTTCTTTTTTAGACACAGCAAAAATTTTTCTCTTATTTTCCTAGAAATTGCTTTTATTTTCTTCATGGTAAAATAGAGCGTGAGGAGGAAAAAAAGGTATTTTTTAACTCATATTATTTATGATAATAAAATAAATGTAAAATAATTATAACTTGGTAAAGTCTAAAGACTTAAAACTATTACCAATTGAATGTCTTAAAACACTTCAACAATTGATATAAATTTTTAAGAAGTTATTAGAGATACTAAAATAAAAATCATTTAAGAATAAAATAAATATAAAAATATTTTTTAAAAATAACTTTTTTAACAAAAAACTATAAAAAATGCACAAAAATTAAAAAATAATTTTAAAACAGTGCATGAAAAAGAAATTGAGTGAAAGCTCACATATGAAAATTGTAATAGATTGTTATACAAAAATTGAGCGAGTAGCTTCAATAGTATATCAGTTGGTATGACTATTTAAGCAACTAAAAATAAAAGAATGGAAGCGTTCCACATATAACAATTAAATATCACAAAATAATTAAATATTATCTTATAGAATTATATCTGTATTAAAAATTTATTACTTTGACACCCATTCCAATTGAGCGCCATGTTTTTATTTGAGTATCACATTAGACATCATAATAACTGGCCTTTATCCTATAGAAGCTCTTTTCAATATACCATTGTTATTATAGTGGTTTGAAGAAATTAATGCAATATAGAACATGCAAAAATAATTTTATATGTACATAAAAAATATACATTTTATCAGTGCATATTGCGATGAGTCAGATTGAAACATTAAAGGAAAAAAAAAGCTGAATCAACGTAATTGAAATAATATGTCACCACATTTTTTTAAAAATTCTTTGCTCTGGTTCTTCCTAGCTGCTGAAGAATGAGAGTAATCACTTAGCAATCGAAGCTCGATTTTTTGAAAAAAAAAAGGGGGGGGACAATCATTACAATTGCCTACCGCGCCGTGGAAGTCACGTAAGCTGATTCAAGCATAATTTTATAACTCATTTTGTCTGCTGCAAATAATATTTCAGCATATGCATCGCATAATGAATAGTTCAGTTTGATAGTTTGGTTTGGAGTGCCACGGTCTACTTTTTGCAACACGAGGGATAATGAGATCGGGACCTACAGCTTAAAACCGATTCTGAACGGCTACGGACATCCATGCCACTGTGGGATTTGAACCCACGAACTCCGGTACCGAAGATCAGCACCCTAATCAATCGGTCATCGTTCGGCTGCGTGAATAGTTGAAGTCAGCGTCGTGTGAAACCATCAAAAACGCGTCTAGCATTCAATGTGTTATTTCTCCGTTTTTGTAATCCTAAGTTTATCTATAAAACAAATTTGTATCCACTAAATTTTATTTGTTACTTTGTAATATTTTCTAGGTATCCATTATAATGGTTACAAAACTATCAAAATCGCATTAACAAACTTTCTTTCTACACAATCTGTAACTGATAAGAAACATAGTTAATGGATAATTAATTAATTAGATATAATAACCACAGGGTACTGTGTAAAAATAATGATTTGAGGGCGGCATATTCCTTTTATAAACAATATATGTCAACAATATATAATTTGCCCAAACAAAGTCACTTATAAATGTATTAAAACTTACGAGATAACAAGTAATAATTTGTAACAATATTTTCTGAGAAGTAAAATTCCTGGATCTTCATTCAGGTGTTACAGCAGTCATGCAATAGTGTCTCTTTGAAGTAAAGGTTCTGTTTTATATACAAAAGGGAAAAAGAGCATTTCTTTCACGTTGTTTTGTACGTCCTTTGTGTTTCCTTCATGAATCTCTCGCATGAGCATACATTCATAAACCCGGTGTTACGGCATGTACATAAAAATAATTATTAAAGCCTAACGTTTATATATGAAGATATTTAAAATTGTTTGAGGCTGAATTTCCATTTTCCTT
>CM063508.1:121222998-121245498 GCA_032207245.1 Pardosa pseudoannulata
TTTCTATTACTGCTAGCTGTTGAGCTTTTTCCTTGTCAAAGAGTTTTATAAAAATGGATTATATACATATATACATACATACATATATATGTATATATGTAAATTTATATACGTATATATATGTGTGTATATATGTATACACACACACACACACACACACACACACATATATATATATATATATATATATATATATATATATATATATATATATAGAGAGAGAGAGAGAGAGAGAGAGAGAGAGAGAGAGAGAGAGAATCTATTATATATACTATCGTAATAATATTGTATTGTACTGAATATGAAGAGAATGCTAGAAATCGCTGTAAATCGTATGCAATCGTGAAAGAATTCCCATTAATCTAGGACGATTTATGACATAACCACTAATGTATGTATTTTAAATTGTCAGAAAATTTAACAAAAATCATAAGATGAAGTGCGTTTACTTAATTAAAAATAATTTAACTATAGAGAAATATCTGGAAGATCTGTATGCTTAAAATATAAAATATTCACCGTTAACTTTAAAGGTTTTAAAAACAGTTAAAAAAAGGGAGAAAAAAAAAAGGGAATACTTTATTTAAAGCTATAGTTATACTTTTGTCTCACAGATGGCAGCACTAAAATACTTATTGGGACTTGCATTTTGGAAAGGAAACATAGAAACATATCTCTGAAAAGGTTTTTAAATCTACCTTGTCAATCAGAATGAAAAAAGTGAGAAAATAAATAAATAACGCTCACGAAGAAAACTGATTTTATCATATTGTGGTAAAAAAAAAGATTTTAATACACTAAAGGATTTTACTAAAGGATACAGAGATTCGTCAACTTTTGATTTGTGTATTATCTTATTGTGTTCCAATTTTTTGCTACAAATTTAGTCAGTTTCCATTAAGAATGCAGGTATATTCAGTAAACGTGTATAAAAATATTTATAAATTCCTTGTTTTTGATTTTGTGCTCAAAATATTATTTATTTAACTAAAATGTATACAAAACATTCTGATAAACTGACTGAGCTGTTTTATTAGACGTTACAATCATATTTCGTTTACAATAGGTATATTCTGCTCAATGTTTTTTATTGTAAGAAATAGTACACAAGGACACACATATTGTAAATTTATAAGAAAGAAGATACGTGGAATTACCAGTTCTTAATATTAGTTTTACTTATTCCATTTAAGGCAAATATTTAATTTTAAATGCCGGACTCTAGCACAATTCTCATACCACAACATTTTACACTCTGCAATTTATTTAGCTGACAAATAAATTTACATTTATAAAAAAATTGGGAATAATCTGAAATTTCTTTTTCGAATTTAAAGATACAAAATGTGAGTTTGGAATACTTACTGGCCACTTTTTCATAATTTTTAAAGAAACTTGAAAATAAAAAAATTGTTTTTGCATAAATTTAATTCACATTTATAAAAAAATTATGTTCTTTGAACAATTAAGAAAGTAGTGCCAATAGGTAAAAAATGAAATTACTGAGGTATGGTAATTATTCATTGTGATTTAGATAATATTTTTACGTTAAGAATCATTTAAGAATCATTTTAAATGTAGATATCTCTCTAAACAACATTACATGTAAGATTGAAACACATAAAATTAAAAAAAAATTTTATGATCCTCTAAAAAACAAGACAATGCGAAATTGATTTTCCAAAATTGTCAAATTCTTTTTAAATGTTCCATACCAATAATATAAGTACGTTTCGCTAAATGATCAATAGATGGCAGCACATTCTCAAAATTAATACAACGTACCTAATTTTTGATAAGAGAAAAAATGCTTATAACAATTTTTTAATAAAATTTACAGGGTTATTCTGAAACTGCCAATTTTGTTAAAATAAATGCAATCGAAAATTTTTTATTTGCTGTTATCCATAAAATTATTAGAAAGATGTAATTAAAATTTCAAATACAGTCAAATTTCATTGTCATGCAAGTTGAAGTGCCCAGCTTTGCCCTTTAAAAGATGGTGGGTTTGATATTTTATTTAAAAATGATAATTTTTATTATGGCAGAAAATTTTATGATGTAACACAACTGTAAAATTTTTACATACAGAAAAAATATAACTTTTATTGGAAAGTTGAAATGTAAACAATAATATACGTTTGTATGTCCGGAGAATAAGCAAACTTGCGAAGAAAATCACTCCTCACTTGGCAGGGTTCCAAAATATTTCTCAAAACAAAACAAAAGAAAATTATAACCACTTGAGAATTTACGAAGCTATTGACTATTAAACGAAAAACAGAAAATTTTCGTAAAGTTCACAAAATACTTTCTAAGTTTGAATAAAACCCTTATATCATACACAAGTTCCGAAAATCCTGATGAAATCCTGATGATCCGTGTTATCCTGATGAAAATCTATTTATTCAATGGTAAATTTTAATACTTTTTTAAAAAACTCGTAGAAAAAAATCATAGGTATACATATATATATATATATATATATATATATATATATATATATAATATATATATATATATATATATATATATATATATATACTCAAGAGCCAAAACATTATGACCACATCTACATTTTGCAAATGAATTCTGATGACGTGGAAGCCACGTGATCAGGTGGAAGTGGTATTTAACTGCTGCTGTAGAGTTTGAAGAATCGTTCTTTTACTTACTTCTGTGTGTCGTGGGAAAGGCTGCAGATATAAGTGGTATTGATAGAGGACAGATTGTAATGGCTCGAAGAATCGGAACGAGTATTTCTGAAACTGCACGACTCGTGGGTTGTTCGCAATCTACAGTTGATAGTACTTATGCAAAGTGGATGAATGACGGTGAAACCAGCAGTAGACGACATGGTGTTGGACGTTCACATGCTATCAAATGAAAAGGTCGTCGGAGATTGTCTCGTATGGTGAAGCAAAACCGGAGCCAGGCAGTGGCTCAGTTGACAGCCCAATACAATGCAGGACCACGTAGAATAGTATCGGAGCACACTGTTGGATATGGGACTACGCAGCAAACGTCCCACTCGTGTGCCTTTGCTGACCAAGCGTTATCGCCAACTGCGCCTACGCTGGGCCCATTAACATTGCGACTAGTCCATGGATCAGTGGGAGAAAATTGCCTGGTCAGATGAATCACGGTTTGTCATTCATCACGCAGATGGCCGTGTCAGGATACACCGTCTTCCAGGCGAACAGTCCCTCCCTCAATGTACAGTAGGTGATACACAGGCCGGTGGTGGCGGTATTATGCTTTGAAGGACATTCTTTTGGTCGTCTCTGGGACCCGTGGTTGTTGTAGAGCAGACCATGAATACTACAGTTTATCTGAACATCACTCAGGATCAATTGCACCCTTACATGGCCTCTGTTTTTCCAGCTGGAAATGGAATGTTTCGACAATACAATGCTCCGTGTCACGAAGGTAAAATTATGTTGGAGTGGTCCAGGAACATGATGCTAAATTCCAGTTAATGACCTGGCCGCCTAATTCACCGGATCTCAATCCGATAGAACACATTTGGGATGTCAAAGGACGGCAGCTCAGAGTTCAAAGACCACCAAATCGCAATATTTTGGATTTGCGATACCTTTGCATAAACATCTGGTATAATCTGTCTCCAGCCACCTACCAAGGACTTGTGGCATCCACGCCAAGGTGGGTTGAAGCTGTGTTGCGATCCAAAGGTGGACCAACTAGTTATTGACAGGTGGTCATAACGTTTTGGCTCTTGAGTGTATATTTCTAAGTGTTAAATCAAAAAGGTGGGGTTAATTTCGATTCTAAAGGTTTTTATTTTAAAAGAATTGTATTCGACATCGTAGGAGACAACGGCCGCTTCAATTTGTTTTCAACTCCATCTCTTTCTACTTTGTGAATCGCGGAAAACTGAAAACACCTAAATCAATCTCGAGCTCGCTACAGTTAGTATGTGTACAGAAACGGAGTAGAAAGATCGATTGCGTAAATTTGCCAAACTAATGTGACAAAAAAAAATGTAACGAAATTTGCGAATTACTCAGAAAACGCGCTAGGTTCATGTGGTGCAAAGCGCATCGAAATTGGGCCGTAGATCAGAGGAAACGAGTTCTTTGGAGCGACGAATCAAGGTTCACCCTTTGCCATGCGGATGTCACTGTCTAAGTCTGAGACAATACCACTAACTGTAATACAAAGACTTGTGGAAAGTATGCCCCAGAGGGTTCACGCTGTAATTGCCTCTCGTGAAGGCTCTACCAACTATTGATTTTGAATGAAGTTAGATTTTCTTTTCTATCACAGGTGTCCAAATACTTGTTGGTAGACAGTGTATTTATCTATATGTATAAAATTCTCTTTTAGTACATATCTTCTCTATGCATTGCGAAATGCCTAGATCAATCTTGATAAAATTTTGCAAGACACTTTAGAATGTCCTTTGAAATGTTTTAGCAGACCAAATTTATATTAGATAAATATTTAAAACCAATTCGAATATCACAAAAGGGTCAGCCTTAAAGGATTATAGAGGGTGAAAAAATTTTCAAAACTACATTTCAATCGCATCATTATAACTTTTACGTATTGCATGATGATTGGACAAACGTGAACTAAATTATTCTATTTATATGGATTTTATGTAAATAATAGAAATGTCGAACAGACGGAACTTACACTAAGCGAACGCGTTTCAGTGCTATTTAGGAAACGCCTTTTGTCGTGCCGGGACATAATTTGCTACACCTACTAAGAGGCGTTGTTTTGCATGAGGGCTCGCTAACAACATAAGATAATGCGGGATATTTGCTATCCCAAAATTATTTTCCAAAGAGTTGGATACACTGTTAATACAACGCTTATAAACTCAAGTAAGCAAAAGAAAACTCAAAACACACACACACATAGATATATAGGTAATATATCAAAATTATTTAACTCTAATATTTTTTTTTAAAAACCTCCTCTTTCCCATTCTAATTCATTGAAATCTTTCTCAGACTCTAAATAGTTTAATCAACGGAGTATTTTAGACTTAAAGTTCTTTATAAAGCTGTCTATCCTACAAAGGTAAACTTTCTGTCTATTCAGCACATTTCCCAGCTGTTGGCGGCAAATGGTTTGGCGTTTTGCTGATATTGCATTTAATTCACTTATTAAGTTGTTTTTTACTGTGGGAAAATTGTTTCTGTCATCGCTCTTGGGTGCACCTCTGTTCGATCAGAGTGAGCTCTGTGGCTTTTCTTTGTCTGTCGTGAAGTAGAAAAGATGTGCGTTGTTGCCGCTTTGGAATAAAGTTTCAATTAGACTTGTGCCGTTCTGTTCAATGTTGGCCTGACTGCATTTTCATTACTTCTAGCTGTTGAGCTTTCTCCTTTTCAAGGAGTTTTATAAAAAATGGATTACATATATATACTGTTCATATTCATATATATAAATATGTGTGTGTATTTGTGTAGTAAGACGTCTTTGTGAGTAACAGGAAATAGGTTTTAAACATAGATGACTTCAGGTTTGTCTTTATTCCTTACTTCTTAAGCTGGTTCTACTGCGTAGAACATTGTTTTCGTTGTGTCCTATAATATAGATTTATTCATTTGTGAAATTAATTATATCCTGATTGAAACACATGTATGTTGTATTTCAATTTACATCCTTTTGTTTCGAGTTTTATTATCCTGTCGACTTCTGTAGTAAGACGGACTTCACGATGGGTGTGTGCAGTCATGGCCCATAAAATGACACCGATTTAGTTAAAAGACCTTTATTAATAGAACGTTGGAGGACGGGTTCCCACTTCATCATAGGGAGAGGACAAACTGATCGCTCATCTAACATGAAGTTATAAGTAAAAGGCCCTTAATACCTGGATCAGCATCTCAGTCAAAATCTGTGGGAAAATCCCTATGTATATATATATATATATATATATATATATATATATATATATATGTGTATGTATATATATATATATATATGTGTGTGTGTATCTATATGAATGTATATATATATATATATATATATATATATATATATATATACGTATACATGTACATACACATATACATATACATATACATATATATACACACACACACATATATATATATGCACACATGCATGCATGTATATTGTATATATACTATAGAGAGTGTCCCAAAAGGTCGTTTACAAATTTAACTTGCTGCTCTGTCATATCAAGATGAACAAGATTTACATAGGTACTTGTGTCTGAAAATGCAAACTGCGAACGCTGGAGCTCTATGATCACAAGTGTGGAGCAGGAGAAAAAAATAATATAGAAAGCGGTGTTAATATGATTTTTACTACAGATGATGATTACGTCACAGCAAACGCTCAAAATTGTTTCCCTTCGCCACAATGCAGTTTTTAGAATGTTAGCTCATGGATTCACGAGCATGTTCAAATTGGCCAGGAGTGTCACGGACACTTCCGCGATCCTGGAGATTAGATTCATGTCCGATGTTACTGGTGTCTAGCACATCATGGACTTCATGTGTCCCCACAGGTAGAAATCCAGGGGAGTCAGGTCTGGGGTTAGCGGCGGCCATAGGACTGTTCAGCCTCTGCCGATCCAGCGATTAGGATCGAGGTATTCTCGAACAGTGGGCAGGCACTCCATCATGCTGAAACCAGATGTGTCGGCTGGAACGTCACCCATCAGATCCAGCAAAACTCTTTCTAAAAAATGCGATAGGTATTTCAGTTGGGGCGTTCAGGTAGAAGGTACGGGACAATCAACATGTTACCGATAATACTAGCCCAAACGTTTACGGTGAAACGCTGTTTTTGTGCATGGGCAAGTGCACAGATTGGGATTCATGTGCCCATACGATCATGTTGTGCAGTTTCAGGACATAATCGTGTGTAAAGCAGGATTCGTAAAAAAACAAAATCCACGATGGAAAATCTGACTGTGCGACTCGCTGTTGCAAATACCAGCGTGAGAATGTAATGTGTTTTGGATAATCGTTAACGCGCAATGCCTGCACTTTTTGGAAGTGGTAAAGGTGTTGCATATCCTCGTGCAGAATGTGCATTATAGTGGAACGACCTACATCCACGACACGTTCGCTTGCTCCGAGACTTGTTTGCGGGTTGATGGCAAACTCCTGTACCATGGTTTCCTCTACGGCAGGCGTATGTGTAGTACGTTCTAGACCGATGTGGCTACGTACTTCGAAAGCTTCTGATTCAAGCAATTTGAGATGCAATTTTAAAAACAAAACATGATTTGGCTGACGTCTGTTTGAGAAGCGCTCAAAGTACATCCATGCCGCGGCTCGTCCATTTCCATCAGTGGCGCCATATACGTAATGCATGTCGGCCATTTCTAAGTTACTAAACTTATTCATCCTTCTCCTTCAACGTCCACACCTGAAATGACTATTTTTCCCACTCTCCCGTTTTCCTGCAATTATCGCCCTGTATCGGTCGCAGTTTGCATTTTCGGACACAAGTTCCTGTGTAAATCTTGTTTCTCATGATATGACAGACCAGTATGTTAAGTTTGTAAACGACCTTTTTGGAAACCCTGTATAAAAATAAGAATAATTGAAACCAGAGATAAAATATTCCTTTTTGTATGGTATTGTGCAACTCTCCCTTATGTTTTTTACGCA
This sequence comes from Pardosa pseudoannulata, assembly GCA_032207245.1. Classification (NCBI taxonomy): domain Eukaryota; kingdom Metazoa; phylum Arthropoda; class Arachnida; order Araneae; family Lycosidae; genus Pardosa; species Pardosa pseudoannulata. Next base: position 121,230,624 of record CM063508.1, read on the forward strand.
TGTAAGTGAAATACCCTTTAGTTAGACTATTGTCCAGACCACTGGGATATAACAGTAGCCAATACCATCTAGGAATCATATTTAAAAAAATTAAAATGTTGGACAATTGACCAACACAGCAATTACTGCTGAAATAAAGAACAGAGACATTGATGAAGAAAGATAGGATAGTGTTGAAGAAATGTAGTGCCAACTGGTCAGTTGGTTAGTGTAACTTTTGAAGTCATAGGATTTCTCATGGAAAGAGGGTTGTCACTGAATTCAAGAGGTTTTATTTCTAAGAGTAAGTTCTCGTTTAAAAGCAGGTATCAAGCAGACCATAGGATTGGCTTACCACCTTCAGGTGTATCGTTTGGGATCATAACATACATTGTGGCCACAAACCCTTTTCACGTGCCCCAGCCTCTTTTAACTAACACGGCGGATAGTAGGCTGGCTCGAACTTCGATCCAGCTTTATGCCGTTTACGAGATTTCTGCCTTCACTAACTCACTACTGCGGCTTGTAATACCAACTCTATAACACCCCCCTCCCCGCACCTCGGGGGCCATGATGTAATAACACACTGTTCTGGGACGCTATACTTGCATGGGACCTACCCGCCTACTTCACTAGGGCAGGTATGTTCGTAGATCGCCGATTGGATGCATGAAATTAAAATATTTCCTGAGAGCTTAGACGGACAACAAAATATTTATTTACAAGATTTATGAGACATTAGAGTAAAACAAAATGTCAAATTTATAACCTCGGAGCCTGCATGAGTCAGAAAGGATAAACCGAGCATTTAAGTCCAAACATGAAACCGTCGTCGTGTTCCCTCACATCGAACCGAGAGATGTCTCCAAGTCGCAGCCCCGAATCCAACTGTTTTCTTCCCATCTTCTCTCTCTTTCCTCGGGGTCTGGGGTGTCCGCATTCCCCGCAACTTGATCCCTGTCGAAAAGAGGAGTTCTCTCGTCCAGATGTACTACTGCTCTGCAAAAACACAACCGAACGCATCCGAAGAACCTTATCAGCCCTTCCTCCCTTAGCCGGCCATCTCCAATTTCAAGGAATGTCGAGTAAAAGGGGTCAATGGGGGTGAAAACAAGACAGGCATATACATGTGAAACACTGGCCATGGGATCCACATTCTTTACACTCTCCTTCAGAAATATTGTTATGTTACAAAAGGTAAGAAGATATTTTATAGAACAAAATACTGTTAGGATACTTTTGTACGTTAAATTGGAAGGTTTTGTACATTTTGCAATGTAAAAGAAGCAAATAATAAATAAATAAATATACAAATAAAACTATATTTCACAAATTAAAAATATGTTGGTGTTAGGATTTTTCTGCATTTTTACCTCTTTTACTTGGACTTATATAATAAATAGTATATTTTATCCTTATTATTATTTATTTAATTAAAATAATTATTAATTATTTAATAAAAATAATTATTAATTATTATTAATTACCATTTATTATTGATTAATGAATGAATATTAACTATTAATTAATTATTATTATTATTTATTAATGAATTAATATTAACTATTAATTAATTATTATTAATTATTAATTCTTATAAATTATTATTGATATTTAATAATTATTAATTTTTATTATTATTTATTTATTATTTATTATTAATTATTATTATTTGTTTATTATTTATTAATAATTATTTATTATTAATTAATTATTAATAATTATTCATTAATAATTATAATTCTTAATACTTATTAAAAATTATTATTTTTAATTAATTATTATTATTATTATTACTTATTATCATTATTATACTTATTATTATACTTACTACGTAAGAAATTACTTAATATACTTACATTATAAGCGAAATCGGACAATTCGAAATGTTTTGCATTCTTCTTGAAATTGATAACAAAGTTCGACTGTATAAGGCTTCTTTCAGAATAAATTCTTTCTTTTAGTATTTACTGCTTTTTAAATTATCATCCCATCTCTGTGGAACAGTGTTTGCTTTTTAATGGCTCATTTTAACCTACACCGATCATATATTCAAAATGCTTTTGATAAGGGAATAACTAATTCCGATATCTTTTATTTATGCAAACAAAAACACTCGTGACAGACCTTTAACTTCAGTGACTGCCTCCAGCTAAAATCTTTTATACTGTTTAAAGTATTGAAAAAATCTTTTGTGCCATGCCGTCATAAATTTCGCTGCAGCTACAATGCTCGTCGTGGCAGAGCGATGTTCTCTTCCGGGAAGATAAGAGTCCTTTAGATCGGGGTTATCGCAACCAGGAATCATTTTACTACCGTAGGAGGCACTGATATGACATAGCTTTAAGGTAAGTGTGAACATGTAAACGCTATCAGAAGCAGTGAAAGGTTTCAGAATATAATTTACCTTAACATATGTTCTAGAGCGGGGTTGCCCAACCCGAATCGGTTGATGGGTCAAAAAAACAATTTACTGAACTGAGGTGGGCCGCACATAAAAATAAAACAACAAATTATTCAAAATATTTTATTATCGTCCAATATTCAAAATATGCATTTTTACAGTACCAGCTGCGACTGTACATAAAAGTTGTGTTATACATATAACTACAACGACAATAAACATTAACTATACTGTATTTACAATCATCCCCACCACCTTAACTTCCTCTCTAATCATGAGGTTAAAATATTATTATTATATTTATACTATAAATCAGTGGAGTGCGGTAGGTTTTCATGCAGGGTGTACAGAGAACATGGATTTTCCAATAAATCATTAATTATTGAGACATCTAAGTTCTTCATTCTGAAACAGATTATTTATTATGAATATAAATTTAAAGGTTACAAAAAATAAAATATTTACCTACGAGTAGTCGAATTATAACTATAAAAACATCTAAACTTATGAGAATTCTACTAGCACTGAAGCAAAAATCATGTCTTTTGTTGTATGGTGTCATATCGGCGTCGAAAAAGCAACGCTTCAGGCTTCCACTAAAAACTTTTATGTTCAGCAAACGTAGGACTACATGGCGCCCGCCGCTGCGGTGCCTCATCCGGATGCTCATTGGTGCCGACAAACCGAACGTCTATTCCACGTGCAGAGGATTTCACTGCACGCTGGCACAATAGAGCGAATTGTTTCTTGTTCGGTCAGTGGATTAAATTATATTTATTAATAGTTTTTAACATTTGGAAATCATACATTCTGCAAAAAACATCGTGACAATTTTTAAAAACAAAACCAGGGATATGGTATTACATAATATAACTTATATACTATCTGTAAGACACAATGAATGATAAAATTTGGACTGTTCTGTTAAAATTCGTTTCTTTAAAGCAAAACAACATTGTTTTTCAGCTAATTATTTCAATAAATAGAATACATCACCGAAATTAATTTACCACACTAAACATTTCACTTTATATTGAAAAAAAAAAGTCTCCGCTCAAATACAACGATTAATAAACAGTACCTTCGGATGATTCTGAATGTCAAGTGCAGGAAAAATAGCTGAACTTCCTCAGTGCCTTAGTACGATGTTCTTTTCCAGTATCCCATATATATAAAGAGTTAATTTTCAATTTAGTGCGCAGTGTGTACACATCAGAACTTCCTATGTTTGTTTGCGCTCTATGTGGTGCAGCACCTAGTACCACACGCACTGCGGGAATACAAGCAAGCAAATCAACATAATATTTGAATATGTTATAAATAATATTTATTATATACCATATAAAGATAGGTAGACATAGGTGCAGAAAATTATTGTCCCTCATAATTTTGCCAGGGTGTGCAGTGCACACCCTGCACATATGGACCTTACGCCACTGCTATAAATATAAATTATAGTTTATTCACAAGCACTACCACATGTATTATTTTAAAATGAATGTGAGGTTTGTTTTTGTATTTTACTAGAGATTTTGTTAATATCAACGGATAATGTAGTTGACGCGCATTGTAGCTGATTGGTTATGTTTTAATCAAGCAACCTGCTGCGACACTTTGTTTATACAAGGTTTAATTTGAAAAACAAAATGATTCGCAGATATAAGTAGTTCCAAGTAAGAGCTGCTTAAGTAATGGCCGATTGACAGAATATTCTAGAACACTGAAATTTCAACGTATCCTGTCCAACCCTATTCAAACACCAGGTTTACGTTGGTGAATATCAAGTCTTAAGGTGCATAATAAGGGATATTTATTATTGCAAACATTAACAACTAAAATTCTATGTTTCAACTGTATATAGTCAAAATGACTAAAACTATATAGACAGTTAAAAACTTAAATTGGGCCACAAAACGTTTTTAAATGGACCGCATGAGGCAAATGGGCCTCAGATTGGGCATGCCTGTTCTAGAGCAATGATTCTCAACCTTTTTATCCCACGCAACCCTTTACTTACCACATACATAGCAACGGAATTCCTGAATAAATATTAATTAAGGAGGAACTATGGGCATATTATTTATCCCTGATGAGACATAAACATAAAAACTAAACAATATAAAGCAGTATAAGACTGTAGATAATACTTACAAAAGGTGACATGGCAGCAAGAATTTTTTTAATGAAATGATACAAGTAAAATGATACATTGGTGACTGTTACACCCCTTCTTATACTGCTGTTGAAAGGTACTGACAACACATATACCACTGTTAGTTCTCAAAGTTGGAACACAGTAAAATATACGATGTAGAATTAAAAATAAATGCTTTACATTTAAACTAAAACATTTATTATATACATTATTTACAGATTAATATACAACTTGATTACTATATGACATGACATTCATTATTTTGTTTTGATATTCATCAATATTTATAAAATGGCATTCCTTAATCATAATGTTATGAGACACAGGTAACAATTATGAATATTAAGTCGGTTTTCCTACAGGCATTCACAGGGTAGCTGGGTGGGGCTCTAGGCAGGCTGAACATCGGTGCTGGCGTAATTGTCGTCACTTTGTCGGATGCGGGATCTGGCAAATATTGCTGGCCTGGGTTCTCTAGCTTGCTCACGGGATCTGAATGCATCAATTCTCCCTTGCTTCCGACCTAGATTCCTTTTCCAAGTTTTTTCGACAATTTTACACCTCGGTTCAACGCCCCTTTTTTTTTCTTTTTCAATCACTTGTTCGTGAAATTTTCCCACATCTTCGGGTGTGCAGTTGGGCTCATTAAAATGGCCCCTTTGGTTAAAATTGACATTATTACCTAACCCTAGCCATCCATATCTCACGGCTGCAATCCTGCCTGGGCTTGACTATTAAACTTGTGCCACTCCATCAGTTTTAACTCCTCCGCAGGGGTACCCATTAAACCTCGAAGTCATCAGCTGCGTCTACATTCTTCTCAAAAATTTAGTTCACAGCTGTGTGTGCACGTGCTGACCATCGTGTGAAAGTACATCAGTACAACAGCATTGTCGCATGTGGTTTAAATGTCTCATTGTCGCATCAATTTTCTGTTCCTTACTGTTATGCTTCTGGCGTATTAGTTATTATTATCAATTCTATGTAAGGGTTTGGTTTGGTTTAATGTGGTTTAAATGTCTTATTGTTCCACCGCTTTTCTGTTCCTTACTGTTACGCTTCTGGTGTATTAGTTATTATTATCAATTCTATGTAAGGGTTTGGTTTGGTTTAATGTGGTTTAAATGTCTCATTGTCCCATCGCTTTTCTGTTCCTTACTGTTACGCTTCTGGCGTATTAGTTATTATTATCAATTCTATGTAAGGGTTTGGTTTGGTTTAATGTGATTAAAATGTCTCCTTGTGACATCGCTTTTCTGTTCCTTACTGTTACGCTTCTGGCGTATTAGTTATTATTATCAGTTCTATGTAAGGGTTTGGTTTGGTTTAATGTGGTTTAAATGTTTCATTGTCCCATCGCTTTTCTGTTCCTTACTGTTACGTTTCTGGCGTATTAGTAAATATTATCAATTCTATGTAAGGGTTTGGTTTGGTTTAATGTGGTTTAAATGTCTCATTGTCCCATGGCTTTTCTGTTCCTTACTGTTACGCTTCTGGTGTATTAGTTATTATAAATTCTATGTAAGGGTTTGGTTTGGTCTGGAGCGCTGCTTTGGTGTTCTGTTTTGCTCACGATGACTAATGAGACCGGGACCTACTTCTTTAAGCCAATTCCAAACAGCTACAACCATGCCAGCAGTGGAATTCGAACTCAAGTACCGAAGATAACCGCTCTAATCATCTGGCCATCATTCGGCTCTGTGTAAGGGATTAGTAAAAAACTAGAGAATGATTTTTCGAATGTACATTAAAATTTCTATGGTGTTTAAAAATTTCTTGAGGTACCACAGAGGATTATTATGGAACCCTAGGGTTCTGCAGAATACACTTTTAAATTCTCTATTCCCCATTACCAATTGAAATGACCAAACTAAAGATTTTAGGTTAAAGTATTATTAAATAACTTTCAAAATTTCATTCTACAATAATCAGAACTTTTTATTTTATAATGAATCAAATAAGACATCATCGGTAATAAAAATTTTAAGTTTTGTAAGTTACTATGTCCCATTAACACTTCTAGAAATAACGGAAGAAAATATTTGACCATAAATAGTTGTTGCTCATTCATTTTTTTGTATATTATTCATTTCGTGCATTCCAAGTATCCTAATTTTATTAACAGCGCAGAAAAATGTAAACATCTAGTTCTCAATGTTTCACTTTTATAACACATTTCGCGTCAAAATAAAATACCCATTCCGACATTAAACGTCTCCAACACTCGGTCGACCTGTCTACGTATTATTTCGCATTGACTTCGTAATTGTGGCGGACTCTGAAAAGAACCTGGTGAGTCATTAATAAAAGAAATACCGACGATTTCTTTGAAGAAATATCCTCTTTGTTGAGACCCCAGCGTTTTAATTGCGATTCTTTAACAGAACGCGGCGAACTTATTCTGCACACATGCACGCCTTTTCTTTGTTTCTATTTTTTTTTATTCCGGACGTAATTAGCCGGAATTCTAATTCGCGGGGTTTTGCATAAACAGCGTCATTAAAACTTTTCCAGGCTTTTAAAAGAATTCCTATACTCACGAGGCGTGCAAAATGCCTCAAGCCACATTTTTGTTGGAGAACGTCGTGTTTTAAAATGCTTGAATCATAAAAGGCGTTGATAGTTGAGAATGGTTGCATTTAATGAAAAAAATGTTTTATTTGATTCAGAAGACAATAGTTGCCTTGTCTGAAAAATTTCAGTGCGTAATTTGAGTAAATGGATTTACGGGAAACTATTACCAGGAAGTTCATTCCTTGTAAATTTATACGACTTAAATGGTACTAGATAATATTATTAAGTCCTTTTTGTGCTGCTTGAAGTGAGCCGTGGATGTAGTTTGGGCACTGTGTCACGATGTAAATAAATTTGAAGGTCAGTTTGTTAATGCTTGAATCATAAAGAACGTTCTTTGAACTGAGTTGGGTAGCATTACAATGGAATAAATAAAATTGATAGGAATTGGATAATTGTTGCATTGTCTAATGAAATTGTTCACAATATGACTAAATGGGCTTTACTTATAAGAAAATTATATTTAAGAAATGCATTTGTTGTAAATTTATACGATTGAAATGGTACTGGATTATACTATTAAGTCCTGTTAATGCTGCTTGAAGAGAAACATGGGTATAATTTGGGTACCGTGTCATGATATAAATAAATTTGAAGGTCATCTTGTACATACTTGAATCATAAAGAATGTTCAATGAACTGAGTTGAGTAGCATTACAATGGAAAAATAAAATTGATAGGAATCGGATAATTGTTGCATTGTCTAATGAAATTAAGTTCACATTATGAGTAAATGGATTTTATTTATAAGAAAATTATATTTAAGAAATATATTTGTTGCAAATTTCTATTTTTAAAAGCCTGTATCCATTGAAATTTGTATTTGTATTATGTTATGCTATGGAATAAACAACACTGAAATTTATAGTATAATAATTAGTAAGATCGATAAGAAAATGTATAATGAAGAGCTTGATTTCTCTGGTTATTTTTCTACAATATGTGATTTTGAATAGAATCAGCAAAATTATTTGTTTGGGATCATCAGAATAGTTAGTGTTCTCATTATTTAAATATAGACATAACAATAATGCGATTAGAAATCACCTTGAAGCTTCATTAGCTATGAATAGAGATGTATAAAACTTTTCTTATATAAAAATGTATAGTGGAGGTAAATATTATATAAAAATAGGTAGTGGTCATACTATTTAAGGAAAGACATTACATTAATGTATTTAGAAATAATCTGTAAATATTATTAGTTATAAATGGAAGTTTAAAATACTTTTATTACATAAAAAGAGCATACTGGAGCAAATATTAATTCATAAAAATGAATTTTCTATCATTGCTTGATCGGCAGAACATCTGACGGTAGATCTGTCAGCCTCTGGTTCGATTCTCAGTCAGTGCAGTTTATTCGAAGGCTGAAATTTTAATTTAAAATAATGTTATTTATTATTTGTCCAAAATCTGGATAATTCTAGAACTTTTTTGATGTTCGAACTAGATATTTCTCGAATATTCTGCTTGTATATAAAAGCCCAAGAGGTGTTTGGAACATAAATAACAACCTTTTATAAACTGAAAAGAAATTTAATGTGCAATAAATCATTTTTACAAATGAAATGTGTATATATTGCCTTCTTTTCCTTGCTTTAAAGAGAATTTTTTAAAAGTTGTCTCGCATATAGAAACTAGTGAAAACGTTCGACAAAAACTGGATAGAATAAAATAAAATATTAAATTTACGAAAATACTCCAATTAATATTCTGAAGTCCTTTTAAGTCACAAAATAATTAAAATAAATTATATTTGAATAATTAAAAATATTCTCTAATTAGTTAAAAAGTGTAGCTTAAAAAGTTTTATGAAAAATAATTTTATGATAAATTTGAAATTTTAAACTATTTTTACAGAAAAATTTTTATTTATGCATGAAAAACTTCACAGTTTTTCTTTTAGAATTTCTGAGCACGTTATGCTGCAAAAACTGAGTTTTTCTTTTTTGATAAGAAACGTAAGTTTAAATATTTATGAAAGAATACTTTCAAGTATTATTTGTATACTGCTTAACACCAAGCAATTAAGAGACTAAAAAGTAATATTTTCTCTGTAAATTGCTCAGAATTCACACAAAAAACTATAATCTCTATGTACCGAGGTACTTTCTCACGGTGAGTTGCACGTGCATGCATAGCCGTGGGAGGATTTTCCTTGACGAATTTAAGACCCCAATTATTTACGTCAAGTTTAGGGACCCCTGCAGAGAGGATACTTCACGGAATGGCAGCATAACGGTCAAGCTCGCACAGAACTGTAAGCGTGAATTACGGGAGCAGGGGCTAAAATGTAATGTCAGCTTGAACAAAAAGGGGCTACTTTAATGAGCCCACCTGCACTCCCGAAGGGCATTTGATGTGGGAAAATTTTCCCGAAGGAAGGGATTGGATAACAAGAAAAGAAGGGGCGTTGGGACCGAGGTGAGGTTTTTGGAAATGGAGTGAGAGCTGAGAGTTAGAAGTGGGCAGTCGAGAGAAGTGGAACAAGAATCCACTAGCACGAGCTCGTCCCGTGCGCCCGGACTGACACCGCCCCGCTCAACATCACCAACTCGTCCCGTATGCCCGTGAGAAAAGCCCCTGCCTGCTCCCCTGCGACTTCAATGGAGGTAATCTATAAATAATATTTACAGTCCTTTGACTTAGGCCTCTGTTAATAATAATAATTCCTTATAAAGTGATGTGGGATAATTAGTCTGTAAATAGAAAATATAAATGATTGATTATGTTAACCAAGTATTTTTGTAAATAAATGTATAGAATAAATGTCTGAATCTATATAAGGTATTATATTCATTCTGTGTTTCCCCCTTGTAACGAACACTGGTGTATAGGTTGTATGTACATTACAACACTCTATATAAAAATACTTTGTATGTATGCAGGTGTATGAATGTCAGTTTTTTATTTATTTATTGTGAAGACCTCCCCTTTTGTACAAAACTAACGACCGAAATCAGTTGATTTGAAGCCTCCATTTCTCCGACCGGCTGCAACAGCGCGGCGACAGTGTCTGGGATGTTAACAGTTCAGTTGAATAGTCATCACGCCCCTGATCGGTTGTGGTAATGACCCCCGGAAGATTGCCTGGAGAAGCCTCAATCGGGACAGCTAACGAATGAGAATTCAGCTAAAAAAAACTAGCTGGAACCTTATCTGGAGTTCTCGGGTAACTGGAATCGTAACTGACCCCCAGGGGCCTTCTCTATAAAACTTATAAAAAAATTTTAAAAATCCTTTACTTTTATTCTGTCTTAACTTTTTGAATCATATTCACTACTAGTGTACTACTAGTTTTCACTGCTTACATTCCACTTCTGGATTTCTCTCGCATAATTATTTTATCTTTCTTGTTTTATTGTATTGCTCCCTGCCCAAACATATGCACCCTTTCCCAATTTTTCAACTTCTTACTGCCATGTTAAAACCAAATAAATTCTATAGTGTTGTTTTGCCAAGCTCCCATGTATTACAGAACTAGAAGGCTAGGCTCAGGCAGTTCTGTAACAACTGCATCCTGTGATTCTGTGACTCTGGGCTTTTCGAGATTTTTTTACGGAGGTGCTTAGACCTCGTGGAGGGTTCCGCGATTTTTGACCGGAGCTAGCTTTTTAGTGATTGCGTTGGAGAGACTCGTAAAGTCCGCTTTTATAAGGAACGGCGGGGTCTCGGATACCAAATGGGGATTAGATTGGGTTTACATTGCACCCTGGAAGAACCTACCCGATTTCTGACATTATTTAATCTTTTTTTTTTCAGACTGTGATCGTCGTGGTAATTCAGTGCCAGCAAAAACCCTCTACATTTCGACTTTTTTTGGGAGAATTAGAATTCCTTTGTACATACTGTACATACCCCGTATTTACTCCAGAAAAAATAAAAGTGATTTTCCAATTCTATTGTGGCCGAACGCTGGCCGATTGGTTAGGGCGCTGATCATGGATACCAGATTCGTTGGTTCGAATCTCACTGTGGCATGGATGTTCGTAGCCGTTCGGAATCAGCTTTAACCCTCCGAGTGGAACACACCGAGGAAAAAAGTCTTCAAAAAATACGCTAAAGTTTTATTGTATCAGTAACCAAAGTGTTCTATGATTTTTACCTTCACCCTTTGTCGACTAGAATGGAATATGGAAAACCCATCCTTGTTATTGTTCCTTTACTTCCGGTATAGATATATAAAGAGATATTATAGATTGTTTGTTTTTAATACACATAAAGCTCGTCAAGCCTGGAATATTATCCCATAAGAAATAATGGATTCTAAAAGTACAAATAAAAATATTCTTTGAGAGACTTATTTATATTTATTTACGAAAGTCATTTAAGCTATTTAAGAGGTGCAATTAGAGATACATCTGTTACCGCAAACGAAATACTTGAAAATAGAGATTTACAAAGCCATGAAAAGCTATCAGCTTCTTTGTGCTTCAGGGGGTGGGGTTGCATCTCTCAAGAAATGTCAGTGAAAGAGGGGTGCAGTTCCTAAATAATAGACCGGACCCTCCTACCTCAAAACTCCATGGGGGAAAGCACTGGCAAAAATGTACATTACATCTATTTTCGGAGCGTTTTTGGAGGTCGAAAATTGTACGTTTTGAAGTTATCATAGGTTTGGCGGAATTGTACGTGCGAACCGCTTAGAGGGTTAAGCAGTAGGTCCCGCTCTCATTAGCCCTCGTGTGCAAAACAGTAGACCGTAGAGCTCCAAAACCAAACCAATTCTATGGTGACTGTGATATTTCTTCACGCTTTCTCACTCAAGAACACTGAAGTCGACACATTATACTTCGATCTTATCGGATTGGGTTTGGGCTTGGTTTGAAGCGCTACGGTCTACTTTTTGCAACAAGAGGGCTAATGAAACGAGGACCTACTGCTTAAAGCCGATTCCGAACGGCTACGAACATCCATACCACTGTGGGATTTGCACCCACGAACTTCGGTTCCGAAAGGATCTTGACGGAATTGAATCGGGACATATCTGGACGGAATTCTGTTATTAAAGCCAACATTGTAAAGTTTTAGGCTCGCCAAATTGTTCAGGGGTAAGAATGAAGTGGAGAAGGGACTCTTTTTGAATCTAAATTGAGTTTAGCGAATTAATTTTGGCTCAATTTCATATATTTCCTTTTTAGTTAATTAAAAAAATGATTAAAATCCTTTATGTAACTTCATTCATCTAACAGTGCTTGAAAGTATTTTAACACATTGTATGCGGGACACGTACTAGTACGTTTTCTGACGATTGATACTTGAGCGCGAGTTACGTACTAGTACCGGTAGTGCTGTGAAAATACTTTGAACTTTACCACACAATAAAACATTGTTAGTTTTATGATTGCTCTTTTAATTTTTTTATAATGTAAAAATCTTTATATATAACATAATTCAAAAAAATTAAAACTAGATACTACTATTTCTATTTTGATTTTTCATATTTACGATACTATTATAAATTTATCAACTAAAATTTTTTTTGTTTGAAAAAGTCTTATGGTTGTTAATTATTTATTTCTATTTATATATTTGTTTATATATTTCAATATAAAATAGGAAAAGTTCGTTAAAAAATTAAATAATTTTCGATCTATTGAGATTTAATTGAATAACTAAATTTAAGCTCCAAACGCCCGCTCCCGGTACAATTCCACTGCAAAATGTACCCGCACACAATGTGTTAAGATAACATGTTTTTCTTTCCTTTGACCTTATTTATTAACTTTATTTTATCAAATTGAATTTCAAATATTTCTTTCATTTTCAATTCCATTTCGCAATTATTTTATCCAATTTTTAAACGCTAAACTTCTTTCACCATTAACAGCATTATAGTTATAAAAATATTGATTATTTATGTCAAGTAAATATTTTATGTATCGATACATTTGTTGTTTTTTAATGATCTGGAAAAACTCTTTTTCATTTGTCCGTACAATGATGAATCGCCAATTATTCCCGAATATAATTCTTTTACTTATTCATATTAAATTTTTTTAAGTTCAAGATGAAAATTAATTTTTTTAATTCATGCTATTTATTTTATAATAAATGGATTATTATTTAATGGTAACAATACATACAATAAAAAACTGCATGTATTTTTAGCGTAATATAATCCAAACAATAATTTGAATTTTAAAATAACTTAAACCTTCATTTGCAAACCCAAATTACCAAGACCGAAAATTAGGAGATATGCTGCTGGTTATAAAATAATTGATCTTTTGGTACACTATATACCATTACGAACATAATACTTATAAAACAGTATTGGTCATTTGACATACATTATAGCAATGAGTTTATCATAGTTATAAAATAGATTGATCCTTTAGCACAATTTATAACAGTGGGTATAACATAATTATATAAAAAATAGATTGATCCTTTGGAAAGTTTTACAGCAGTAGGCATACCATAGTTATAAAAAATGTTTGCTTCTTTGGTACACTTTATAGCAGTAGACATGTTCTAGTTATAAAATACAATTCATTCTTTAGCACAATACAATTCATTCTTTACAATTCATTCTTTATAACACTAGGCATACCATATTTTACAATTCGAAAGAATATCGTAATATTTTATTCATTACTAAAACGAATTTATGCAAATACCAGATTTTAAGTAAATCAAAGCAATTTAACAAAATGTACATTCAAGAGCGAAAACATTATACCACCTGTCAATAAAGAGTTGTCCCGCCTTTGGCACCTTTGGGAGCAACTGTTCGCCTGGAAGACGGCGTATCCTGACACAGCCATCGGATGAATGTTAAACTGCGATTCATCTGACGAGGTAACTCTCTCCCACTGATCCATGGACCAGTCGCGATGTTCCCGGGCCTAGCGTAACCTCAGTTGGCGATGACGTTTGGTCAGCAAAGGCACACTAGTGGGACGTTTGCTGCACAGCCCCATATCCAAAAGTGTCCGCTGAACAGTGTGCTCGGATACTATTCTACTTGGCCCTGCATTGTATTGGGTTGTCAGCTGAGCCACTGTCTGGCTTCGGTTTTGCTTCACCATGCGAGACAGTCTCCGATTATCTTTTTCTTTGCTAGTGTGTGGACGTCCAACACCATGTTGTCTACTGTTGGTTTCATCGTCATTCATCCACTTTGCATAAATACTAACAACTGTAGATCGCGAACAACCCATGAGTTGTGCAGTTTTAGAAATACTTGTTCCGAGCCTTCGAGCCATTATAATATGCCCTCTATCAACATTGCTTAGATCCGCAGCCTTTCCTATGACACACAGAAGTGACAGAATGATTCTTCAGACTCTCCAGCAGCAGTTAAATACCACTACTACCTGATCACGTGTTTTCCACGTCATCCAGGCGAGTTTTTTGCAAAATGTATGGGTGGTCATAATGTTTTGGCTCTTGAGTCTATCTATATTTTTAATGGAATATTTGAACACAAATTGCTAAAAAATAAGGAATTCATGTTTATTAACCTTTTGATATTCATAAAAACTCGTATCCTCATAGTTCAGACTGAGTATCGAGCAAATAAATACATCTGATTTTCACTGAAGAGATTAAAAGAGTTGTTTTTAAACCTTCACCTATCTAGATATCTTTTTCTCCCCTTCCTCTCAAAGTCAGCCAGTGAGAACTTGTTTCCCCAACTGTTGATAGATTTTTCGCATATGACTGAGGAAATTTCTTTCTAAACAACTCCTTAAAATCTCACCACTGAAATGTTTAATGGCAGAGTTTGGGTTAGGTTTTACTCACACCTTTTC
>CM063508.1:121252998-121275498 GCA_032207245.1 Pardosa pseudoannulata
ATACCACCAAATTTATGTACAAAAATGAAGGAAAATTTTCAAAAGCCTTAAACAAGATTCAGAGCCGGTTCATCGAAATAATTTCGGAACGGTCGAACGAAATACAACCAATGGTTCCAACGGAGTACCGGGAAGAATAATAATACCATTCCTTCCCAAAATACCATTAATTCCAGAAAAACACCTCTGACTCTCTCGTGGCCATCGAAGAGTTCTATCATCTCTAAAGTCTCTATCCGAAGTGTGTCGATGATTTCGTTTTGGTCACTTTCTTCAATCCAATTCTTCTGTCAGCGTCTACCTCTCAGCCCTAGCTTTGATACTATTAGGAAAACAACAAGCACAACACTCTTCTGATGATCTGACTGTCTAGGAAAATGTCAAATAGAGGCTTAGAAGATAAAATCATCGTTTAAAAACTTATCAACATTTAGAGTATTCACTTAACCCACAAGTTGCCACAGACACAGGTACAGACACAGTTTATGGGCGCTTATCTGTGGGTGTATATGCGACAAGCAATCTTGGAAGGTCGGTCGTGGGTCATCTGATAATTATATATATATACATTCCCAATAAAAAAAATTAAGTTATTTCGTCTGAGATTTTCTTGCGATAGAATGAGAAAAAAAATATTTTTTGAAAAATTTAGTTTATGTCATATATATGTGCATATATGTAGTGGGCAATTTAGCACATTACAAAGATAATTGAATCAATATTAGCTTGGGAGCAGTCGTAATGAAAGTAGTAGATAGAGAAAAAACAGAATTTTGTAAAAAGAATAAGACATTTGTTAGTCCTCTCAAATAATTCTGGGATGAAAAACCCATACATGACAATATATAAGTGAGTCAGCAAGCCAATCAGGATTTTAATTATTAGTCATAGGATAGCGAGGGAAGAAGAATCGATAAATTATATAAGGACAAACAGTGGGAATTAATTTTGGAGTTTTTGTACTAACGAACGCAAAAAAATATCAAAAGATAATTGCCAAGATTTGCATAAAAGAACAAAAAATATTTTAAGATAGACTTATAATTGCTTTTGTTAGCTTTTAGGGCTCAAAATATTATTGACATATATAGATAATAGTTATATATTTCAAGGACTCACAAACTCAAGAAGACAGTCTTACCACAAAAGTTTTGAAAGTCATTACCACATTAGTCATTTATTTTTAAACAAAAGATTCAGTCTAACAGCAGATCACCAAACCACTAGATTTAACTGTTCTCTCCTGCAACTTAACACCCTTGTTCTTAAATAGTGTAGCTTTACTTCATATTCTTACGCTTTACTCAGTTCGCTTGCTTTTCATTGATAGTTTAATTTACAAATTTAAAATTCGAAACCTGGCATACACTTTCCCTCTCTCATACACTGAATAGCTAGAAAAACTGTCATATCTGCCTAATATCGTGTAAGGTCCCCTCGAGCACGCAGACTTGCCTTAACAAGACACGACATGGACACGACTAATGTTTGAAGTATTGCTTGAGGTAATTAACACCATGAATCCCGAATGATGTCCATAAATCCATAACAGTACGAGGTGGTGGAGATCTCTTCTAAACAATACCTTGTAAGGTATTCCAGATATGATCAATAATGCTCATGTCTGGGGATTCTGGAAACCAGCGGAAGTGTTAAAGCCAGAAGAGTGTACCTGGAGCCACTCTGCAGCACTTCTGAACATGTGGGATGCAGCATTGATCTGCTGGAATTCCCCAAGTCCATCGGAATGTACAATGGACATGAATGGGCGCAAGTGATTAGACAGAATGCTTAGTATCTAACACTCTAACTGCACTCGCCCCATACCCCATAAAATCATAGAGCCTCCGAGAGTTCCAACAGTCCTCTGTTGACATGCAGAGTCTACAGATTCATGAGGTTGTCTCTATATACGTACACGTCCATCCTCTCGATACAATTTGAAACGAAACTCGTCAGACCAGGCAAAGTGTTTCATGTCGACAACAGTCCAATGT
The DNA here is from genome assembly GCA_032207245.1 of Pardosa pseudoannulata. Lineage (NCBI taxonomy): Eukaryota > Metazoa > Arthropoda > Arachnida > Araneae > Lycosidae > Pardosa > Pardosa pseudoannulata. The sequence continues at coordinate 121,254,996 of CM063508.1, forward strand.
AGATGTTGAGAGACCCAGGCGAGGCGTAATGCTTTGCGTCTTGCAGTCATCAAATGTATACGATTGGGCTTTCGGCTCCGAAAGCCCATATTGATGATGTTTCGTTGAATGGCTCGCACGCGGACACTTGATAACCCAGCTCTGAAATCTGCTGCAACTTGCAAAAGGGCTCCACTTCTGTCACTTTTAGTAACACTCCTCAGTCTGGTTATGCCCAGATGGTGCCATTATTGCAGGATCTTTTTTCTGCCAGAACGATGTCGGAGATTTGTTATTTTACTGCATTTCCGATATTCTCGGTACGCTAGTGAAATGGTCGAGAAATGGTCAATGGGAAAATCGAAATTTCAATGCTAATTCATACATACCATGTCCTATTTCTCATGCACCGACTCTAACACCACGTTCAAACTCACTTAAATTTTAGTAACCTGCGATTGTAGCAACAGCAACTGATCTAACAATTGTGACAGTCACTTGTTGTTTTATATACGCGTTGCCGTCTGCAGCACCATATTCTTATTGGCTAATGCTTTCTTTATTTGCATACGAATGACTATACCTGTATTTTATTCTCAACGCTGACTCCAATGCTAACGAAGTAACTCAAATAATTATTTGTAAAAATTAGAAAACATTGGGATTACTGGATGAACCTTATAAAATTGGACCACATAAAATAAGGTTAGAAGACAAAGTGTCTTGTTTTTTACTCCATAGAAAAGGAATAACTCGTAATTAGCTCTTTCTCTGTAATAGATATCTGGACAGATATTTATTCGTTCGAGTCTCTGAGATCTTCATTTCTCTGCATTTATCGCTTTCACAGGGCCCAAAAACCTTTCATGCGATCTACTAGAAACCGATAGCTTTAACGCTGCTTCTCGCTGCCTTGTTTTTTTTTTCACCGAAACCACCTGCAACATTCATTTGACTCTCCACTCTCGCCGAAATTAACAAATCTGGAAACGGAGACTTTATGAGATCCAGATTCCTTACATCCCAGAAGAACAAGGAGTAAAGAAGTCAGAGGTCCATCCCCAATAACAAAGAGGGAGCTTCACACATCGCATATGCTGCAAAGATTGGTCATGGGTCCAAATCCTTCTTATGTATATATATATATATATATATATATATATATATATATATATATATATATATATATATATATATATATATATATATATATATATATATATATATATATATATACTTAAGGGCCAAAACATTATGACCATCCCTACATTTCGCAATGAACTCGAGTGGATGACGTGGAAGGCACGTGATCGGGTGTAAGTGGCATTTAACTTCTGCTGGAGTCTGAAGAATTATTCTTTAACTTACTTCTATGTGTTATAGGAAAAGCTGCTGATCTAAGAGATTTTGATAGAGGGCAGATCGTAATGGCTCTAAGGTTCGGAACAAGTATTTCCGAAACTGCACTACTCGTAGGTTTTTCGTGATCTACAGTTGTTAGTACTTATGTAAAGTGGATGAGTGACGGCGAAACCAACAGTAGACGAGATGGTGTTGGACGTCCACATGCTATCAAAGAAAAAGGTCTTCGGAGACTGTCTCGCATGGTGAAGCAAAACCGGAGCCAGACAGCGGCTCAGCTGACAACCCAATACAATACAGGGTCAAGTAGAATAGTATCGGGGCACACTGTTCAGCGGACACTATTGTATATGGGGCTACGAAGCAAACGTTCCACTCGTGTGCCTTTGCTGACCAAGTGTCATCGCTAACTACGCCTATGGTTGGCCCGGGAATATCGCTACTGGATTAGTGGGAGAGACTTGTCTGGTCAGATGAATCACGGTGCGTCATTCATCACGCCGATGGCCGTGTCATGATACGCCGTCTTAAAGGCCAACAGTTGCTCCCTCAATGTACAGTAGGTCATACACAGGCCGGTGATGGCGGTATTATGCTTTGAAGGGACGTTCTCTTGGGCGTCTCTGGGTCCCGTTGTTGTGATATCTTAGATCATGAATGCTACAGGGTGTCTGAACATCATTGCTGGCCAGTTGCACCCTTACATGACCTCTGTTTTTTCAGCTGGGAATTGATTTTGCTTAATTTGTAGTTATTAATTTTTAATTTTGTAGTTTTTATTATTTTATATGATTTTGCTTTAAAAAGTCAATTTGGAGGGGGGCTCAGTTCCTTTTGAGCTTTCTCCCCACCCTGAAACTAAATCCTAACGCCCCGTTACCTAGGAAACTGAAATTATTGAGCTCTCTGAATTGAAATTCATTTTATTCTTCGAAGTCGAAAATATTAATTACTTATTAGGATAGTTTTGCATATACTACATGCATATTTGCACATACTTGTATACATCCCCTGCGTGATAGAATTGTCGAATAATAGAACACTGCTTTTGGGTACCGATTTAAATCCCGCTACTGTCATGGTTGATAGTAGCCGTTCGGAATCGGCCTTAAGTAGTAGGTTCTGGTCTTGTTAACCTTCGTATAGAAAAAAAAAATGACCGTAGCACTATACTAAATGAACTTATGCTATATATTTTTCCTTTCGAGTTTATACGAAAAAGAAAAATTAATGCTAGCAAATAACATTACTTGGAAATAATGATTCTGATAACTTTTTTGCAGGAAAAAGCATGCATCGTTCGATGATTCCATAAAAACGCGTCGGCTGCCTTTTGAACCCATTCACTCAGGAAAAAGAAGAAAAAAAAAACGCTCCGGAATCACCTTCTCCCATGTTTCTGCGCAGAGAGCTCTCCGCGCAACAGCGCTCCCGTCGGCTGTTCCCTCCACCGATCTCCATCCCGCCATTCCTCTTTCGTACGTCACAGCAACATCGAATCTACGGGCCAATCTACGCACTCCCCCAGAAAAGAGCTCCGGCTGATCGTAGAGCTTCGTTCTTCTCTCTCTTTCAGAAACGTTCGTGTGTTTCCCCCCTTCATCAGCTATCATCTCTGCTACTAACCTGCTTTTGCTTTTCCCAAATGACCAAAGTAAGTTCGACTTTGCCTGTTTGTGTGTGTTTCGGTTTCTGTTTCCCCAGCCCGTTGTTGATTTTTCTGGTCGTTACGCTGTTTTATTTGGCGGGAATGTCCCTCCAATCCTGTGACTGTTTTGTGTGTCGGCTTTTGGTCGAGGCGAACGTATGGCGGTGGAGTTAACAATCGCTGCACTGCAGTTAAGGGTGGGATTGGAATTTTTCTCCCCTTTTTTTTCTTAGTTTTATTTGCCGAATGTTGGGTGTTATATGCCGGGTTAACAACATAAACACATACGTCTGACATATGTCAGTGAAAGGGATTGACACTGTTAGAATGTTTACAATTATATTCGCGTGACCACAGAGTGAGGAAAGCGTATTTATCTAGTTTTTGTTTTCAATGAAGTTGGCAAACACCTGACAGGTAGTTGAGGCTTTTCTCATTGTAAGAACCACAGGTGTTTTACTTTTTCAGAATCAAACTTTTACTGTCTAAAATATGGAGAAAAGAAACTACTTTATTGCATTAATAAAAATATGCATTGCATTATATATAATATGTAATATGTAATATATAATATATATGTATGTATATATATATATATATATATAAATATAAATATAAATATGTATATATATATAAATATATATATATATATATATATATATACATATATATATATATATATATATATATATATATATATATATATATATATATATATATATATATATATATATATATATATATATATATATATATGTATATATATATATATATATATATATATATATATATATATATATATATATATATATATATATATATATATATATATATATATATATATATATATATATATATATATATATATATATATATATATATATATATATATATATGTATATATATAAATATATATATATATATATATATATATATATATATATATATATATATATATATATATATATATATATATATATATATATATAAATATATATATATATAAATATAAATACAACACACACACACACACAACACATATATATATATATATATATATATATATAAATATATATATATATATATATATACATATATATATATATATATATATATATATAAATATATAAATATATATACATATATATATATATATATATATATATACATATATATATATATATATATATATATATATATATATATATATATATATATATACATATATATATATATATATATATATATATATACATATATATATATATATATATACATATGTACATATATATACACATATATATACATATATATACGTATATGTATATATATGTATATATATATTTATATATATGTATATATATATATATTTATATATATGTATGTATATATATATATATGTATATATATAAACAAATTAAAATTTATGGTTACTAAATATAAGCTTTTGATGTTCTGAAGTTTTCTCTTTTACCGTAAAAATTTATAAACAATAATTAATAAATTCTACTACAAAAATCACATTTATATTTAAGTGTTCTTACTATGACGAGACTTTCTGCACTTATTTTTTAAATTTAAAATGCTCTCGTATGATTATTTAAATCTAATATTTTTCGAATTCAGAATGTCTTGAGAAAATACATAAAAAAAATTCACTTATCGTAACACCAAAATTTACACATCATTCTAATTTTAAACAAAATATAAAAAAAAACTGTAATCTGTGTTTCGGTAGGAATTATATCTACTTGAAGATAAATTCTTTAATTAAAATTATTTTATAGTAATTTTTTAATACAGACTTATTTGGAAATACTTATCAGAATAAAATTTTTAATGTATATTTATATAAACACATACATACGCACACGTATACATGAATATATATATATATATATACAAATTTATTTAAATACTATTATTGTAAATTTTTATAATTTTTTAATTGTATATTTTCCAATCTATAATATCTGAATAAATAAAAAAATATATTTTTACAGTTACATAACGTTATACATACTTCTAATTTAAAGAAAATATACTGAGATAATTTTATTTCGTCTTTTAGCATAAATTAGCCCTACATTATATTAGTTCTGCATTGTAAGATTTTTGGTTTTTGTTTTTAAACTATAAATAAAAAGTTTAACTTTTTAAGTTGCAGTTAACTTAAGTTGCAATCATTTTAAAATTTCCTTCTGAATACGTTTTACTGATATATGTATATTTACATAAACAGTTGCATATATTTATATATGTATATGTATGTTTAATGTATATATATATATATATATATATATATATATATATATATATATATATATATATATATATATATATATATATATATATATTGATTACATTTAGATATCTTCTTTAATTTGTGAACTTTTAAACAAGAACAGTTTAAAGCTTTTATTAATTAAATATTTTTGAGATCGACTCAACAAGTATCTGGCAACAAATGAAATCGGCTGTTGATAATAGATATATGTATATATATATATATATATATATATATAATAATAGTAATAATAGCTTAATAAAAGGTTTAAAGATAGTAATAATAGCTATAAATATAGGTAAATCATAAGTGATAAGTAAAAAAATATAATAATAATATAAGTATGGATATAATTAAGTCACCAGAATATTAATAAATACAGAATTTTAGTATATATTCTGCTGATGTTTAAATGAATCATATTTTTTAAATTTTCTATTTAACTGTTTATTTATATATGTTCAGATGCGTAGACTAATTTTAATGTAGAGTATTTCTTCTGATGTTTCTAGAATTTTTCTCTAGATTATTTGCTAACATTCAAAACCGTAATTACTATTTTAATAATTTTTCGGATTTTCTTATAATTTATTAAAATGACTATTTTTAAATCTATTTTGATTTATTTATGATATTTTAAATTATATATAGATAACACAAAATTAAAATAATTAGTGATTTCTGAAATTCTGTTAGTATTTTTATCAATTAATCTTTTGATTTATTCTGTACTTTTACGTTTCAGTTTGCTTAGAATATAATTTATTTGCACATAAGAAGTGTTTCAAATATAACATGACTTTATTATTATGCCAATATAAGGGCATTAATTTTTGTTCAATCATCGAAAGCTCTATTTTTTTCCATATCTAAAAGAAGAAAAAATTATCTGATGACATACAAAAACTAATTACTGTCAAAGAAAAAAAATTTAAAAAAGTAATTTCTGATACTCCTTTTGTAATTTTTATCAAAATACAAACTAAATCTTCAAATAAAAGAAGTAAAAGCGTTTAAATTTTCTCATAGAAACACCTTCAAATAGATTTCCGGCCAGTTGAAATTTTGAAGGTTATCAAGGTTATCTTAGATTAGAAAAATTATTAAACAGTAAATAGAAATAGGGTTATCTAATAATGTTATTTTATGGGTAAAAGATAAAATTTTCATAATGATGCCTTCAAAGCATCAGTGAAATAAACAATAAATTTTATTTTATAACACATGAGTCTGATATTGGAAAAATGAATCGTTTAGTATAATTTTTACACCACTATAGATGTATGATACATATTTGGATAGTGTTTCCATTGATTTTTTAGTCTATATATATATTTATTTTCATTTCTCATTAAGAATGTTTATTATGTATATAAATATATATATTTAAATACACATATACACAAACACAAACACAAACACACACACACACGCACACACACATATATATATATACACATATATACATATATATGTATATATATATATATATATATATATATGTATGTATGTATATATATATATGTATATATATATATATGTATAGATATATATATATGTATATATATATATATATATATGTATATATATATATATATATATATATATATATATATATATATATATATATGTATGTATATATATATATATATATATATATATATATATATATGTATGTATATATATAAATATATATATATACGTATATATGTAAATATATATATATATATATATATATATATATATATATATATATATATATATATATATATATATATATATATATATATATATATATATATATGCCAATTCCATTTTTTCTGTTACAAAATAAAACTCTTTGGTTGTGTTAATAACGTGTTATTTAATTTGTTTGCATTTATGTCCAGGAAGTAATTATGATCCAGCCACTTCAGAAGTCAATTACTTTATAAACACTTTTACAAACTGTGAGAGTTATATATTTTTAATAAAATCAAAATATCTCTATACAGGCGGCAGAAATATCAGTTAACAAGATGTGTAAAAGATTTTTTTTTTATTTCCAGAAAAAAGTCTATTTTTGGACTTATTAGAGACCCTATGATTACTTAAAGTAAATTAAATTCGCTGTTTTGAAAGATTTAATTTTATTTCTCGAAGGTATTTTATAAATGCAAAGAAGCTATTTGAAATAAATATTTAAGAAATAGTAGATAATTTAGAAATAATAGAATGTTTTTTTATTCATTTAATGCTCAATACTATACGTAAATTTATCATTACTACATAAGTCAATTAGAAATATAAAATTTTATTTTTTGATAGGTGTTTTATTTTTCAGTTCATAATTCAATTATTATGCGTTTAAAGACTCCAGTTATAAAGCAGCTTATTACTTCCTGTTTCTAAATCATTATGTTATTTTCAATGTTATTATTTTCTCAATTAATTTCTTTGTCTTGTTGTTTTTAAATTTTTCATTGTTAGATTACTAGCTATAAATATATTTGAGAATTTGAATGTACATAAAAAGGATAATTTAATAAAAATATATTTTGTTTTTAGAAATGAAATTTTTTTAACTGGCCTAATGCCTTTCTGGATCAAAAACTATCATAAAACAGCCTTTTACGAATTGTAATAAAAGTAATAAGCTCTTCTCCTTTAAATATAGTTTTTACAGCTTATTTAATAACGCTCTAATGAAATTTTTAGATTTTTCATATCAAGCAATTATTTTTTAAATATTATTAAAAATATAAAACCGAATGTAAAAAATTATGTCACTTATCTGCTAGATACCTTTTGAAATATGTAGGTTAGAAACTAAATTTGTGTTTCAAACTAAATCTAGTTATCTTTTCTTGTTCTAAAAGCCTAAAAATTTAAGGTATCAGAAATTTAAAAATTTAAAAGTATTAAAAATTGATAAGAAATAAAAGTAAAAAATACATTAGCGTTTACAATGCTATAAAATTAAATATATATTGTGTATTAATATAACTGAGGATCACAGAACAAAAAATATAATTAACTTATATTAAATATGAAAATTTAATTTCTAATTTACAAGTTTCAAAAGTTATTTAGCAGGTAAGACGATTTTTTTTTCACTTGGTATACATAGTTTACCTTTTCTAAAAAAGTATTGATTAATAGGAAAATAATATAAAAGTTTTTCTGTAAAGGTAAACCCTTACTATTGATCGAGATAAACTCTATTATAAAAAGAACAGATTTTTACTTTATATTAAATTAGACTTTTTATTTTATATTAAATTAGAAATATGCTGTTATAATGAAGACATTTCAGCTATAACTTTACTTACCATTAAAGGTAAAAAGATTTTACCATATATTATCATAAGGTAAACTATAAGGAAGCTATAAGTAACAAAAAAACAGGAAAATCTTATATAAGAAAAGTACCTTTTTAATTATAATTTTTATATCTATATTTCTATAAAAAAAATATGATGAATAAAAGTAATAATTTTCATTAACATTAACATATGAAAAATTAAACTATAGATATAGTTCTAACACATGTTTATAGAACGGAATAATTTTATTATTCATTTATATTATTATAGTGTTATAATAATTAAATAATAACTGAATATCTTTTTAAATCATAGACATATGCGCAAGTTTTGAAAATGTCTCATGCTTTTTGAGATAAAATACATTTAACTATTAGTTACTAGTGAATTATTTATTAGTGAATAGAACTAAAACGTGAGATTAACTCCTAATAAAATAAAGCACATTGTTTTCCTATTGGGTGTAGAGTCTTACGAAAAACTTTTTATGCTGCCTGTTGCATTGCGGCGCTTTTTAAGGCACCGGTCGATTCTTAGAAGAATAGTGGACGTTACGAAACATGTCTGTAAATTATATAACTGTAAATTATTAACATAGAGTTTAGAAACTTGATTCACATACACATGAAAGCTAAATCTAACACGTTAATTTTTTTAATTAAAAAAACTTAAAAAAGATCAATTTTTAAAAGTATTTTTAAAATGTTTCTCGAGTAATTATTTTGTATTTTCTATTATACTTTACATTATATGTACTTAAAATATATTTTGAACATATTTATGTATATTTTGTCGATTAGTAAAGTAAAGATGAATAATTATTTTGTACGAAATATTTTTATCCAAGTATGTTGAAATTTTGCTAAAACTTAGGACTTGTCTAGTATTAGATTGAATTTAATATTCCAAGTGATATCCAAATTTAAAATGGATATTCATATTTAATTACACTTATGTTAGGAGTGTTAAGTAATGTACATTAGGAGTGTTAAGTGTATACGATCTAGTTTTATAAATGTTTTTAATCTTCTTTATTTACTTAAATTTAAGTTCAGATGTGTACTTGGGGTAGCGCTTCGCGCTTCCACAACACAGGTCCGAGATTCGAACCCCGGACTGGACAAGGTTGACTCAGTCTTTCATCCCATCAGTGGGTAGACAAACTGAGGATCAAGCATGCTTGAGAATTAAACATTGGGGCTTCAGCGTAAGGTTAACCACCTAACCGGAACAACTGCTTCGCATCCCATAAGAACACGGGTGGAAGAAGTCAGAGGTCCATCCCCAATAACCGAGAGGGATCGTCACACACCGCATATGCTGCAAAGATTGGTCATGGGTCCAAATCCTTCTTATATATATACATATATATATATACATATATACATATACATATATATACATATATACATATACATATATATACATATATACATATATACATATACATATATATACATATATACATATATATATATATATATACACACACACACTCAAGAGCCAAAACATTATGACCACCCCTACATTTTGCAACGAACTCGTCTGGATGACGTGGAAGGCACGTGATCACGAGGATGTGGTATTTAACTGCTGCTGGAGATTCTGAAGAATGATTCTTTCACTTACTTCTGTGTGTGATGGGAAAGGCTATGGATTTCAGCGATATTGATAGAGGGTACGTTGTAATGGTTCGAAGGCTCGGAACAAGTATTTCCGAAACTGAACGACTCCTGGGTTGTTCGTCATCAACAGTTGTTAGTACTTATGCAAAGTGGATGAATGACGGTGAAACCAGCAGTAGACGACATGATGTTGGGAGTCCACAGGCTATGAAAGAAAAAGATCGTCGGAGACTGTCTCGCATGGTGAAGCCAAACCGGAGCCAGACAGTGGCTCAGCTGACAACCCAATACAATGCAGGCATGGCCAAGTTGAATAGTATTGGAGCATACTGTTCAGCAGACGCTGTTGGATATGGGGCTACTCAGCAAACGTCCCACTCGCGGGACTTTGCTGACCAAGCTTCATCGCCAACTGCACCAAAGCTGGGCCCGGAAACATCTCAGGGCCATTGGTCTCCGAAACGGAGATTGGCACCGTAGACTCTGGCCCCCTAGGAGGTGTTGCGCCGAGTAGTTTAGTTTACTAAGTTTTATAACCGTAAGTTGATAGTTTATAATTTATTTTAAAACATTTTTCAATTACTGGATTTACAGCTTTTAAACAGGACAAAGTTTGTCGGGTCATTTATTTTATATATAAATATACAAATATATAAAATTGTGTTGGAGTGGTTCCAGGAACATGATGCTGAAATCCAGTTAATGTCCCGGCCGCCTAAATCACCGGATCTCAATCCGGTGGGTCCCCACATTTGGGATGTCATGGGACGGCAGCTCAGAGTTCAAAGACCACCAATTCGCAATATCTCGGATTTGCATAACCGTTGCTTAAACATCTGGTACAATCTGTCTCCGGCCATCTACCAAGGACTTGTGGCATCCAAGCCAAGGCGGGTTGAAGTTATGTTGCGCGCCAAAGGTGGGCCAACTCGTTATTGACAGGTGGTCATAATGTTTTGGCTCTTGAGTTTATATAGGTATAAAGTCCTGTGCATTCATGTTCACCCTGCATTCCGAAAAGTCTGGATCCAAGCTCTTACCCAGGATTCTGTCATGGGAATGGGCTTTACTTATTAAAGAAAAGTCGTTTCACAATTCTCAATATATCATACTAAACGATAGGAAAGTAAAAACAAGAAAAAAACTATTATTTAACTTCTCCAAAAAAGGAATGCTAGTTTCTAAAGGGCTAACTTAATAGGATTATGCTCAACATACTTTTTTGCATAGTAACATTATTTTACGTAGAATAATTTTTTTACTATAAATAAATGTTATTTTTTTTTATTTTTCTATAATAAGTGAGCTAGCATCAAGTCATCAAACTGACAGCATTCAGTTATCTTTGAATAAGGAAAACATTTCCTCCTTATTGTTAAATTATAATGGACTTCAGGAGAAAAATCCAACCATCCCTGGAATTCCTTATCGTCTTCGGTCGAAATAACGAATCCCTTGAGTCAAATTCTCGAACAGAACTAGCAGTTTAGAAATTGTTGCAGATAATCTTCCTTCATTCATTTAGGATAAATTAATGATGCATTCATCACTTATCTCAACTTCTATTTACTTACAGCGCCGATAAAAATGTCCTACAGGTTTATGATTTTTACAGTTTTTGAAGACTTATTGACAGAATATGCTTATTTCAGGTGATTGACCAGATTCTGAATCATTAAGATAAAAAGTGGATAAAGAAACAAATCATAATTTTCTTTTGAATCGTTTGAAAGTTTGAAAAATAACAGTGTTAAATTTTTAGATATTATAAAAGAGACTTATGGTAACTGCATAAGTACTTATGCACACATACACACACATATATATATGTATAAACATGTACGTATATACCTGTGTATTTTTATGCAATAAACTAACTTTTAATTATAATAGCGGAACTAATAGTAACTGCATGGGTACTTACGCACACACACACACACACACACACACACACACATATATATATATATATATATATATATATATATGTGTGTGTGTGTGTGTATACATGTATGTATATATGTTTGTATTTTTATGTAATAGTAATAATGATAAACTAAGTTTTAACTGTAATAAAGAGACTAATAGTAACTGCATAGGTACTTACGCACACACACACACACACACGTACATATATATATATATATATATATATATATATATATATATATATATATATACATATATATGCATGTACGTATATATGTGTGTATTTTTATGTAATAGTAATAATGAAAAACTAAGTTTTAACAGTAATAAAGGGACTAATAGTAACTTTATGGATACTTACGCACACACACATACACACGTGTATACATATATGTATATACATATACTTATATATGTGTGTATTTTTATGTAATAGTAATAATAATAAACTAAATTTTAACTATAAAAAAGGAACTAATAGTAACTGCATGAGTTACTTTCGCAGACATACGCACATACTAACACCCCCACACACATATATGTGTGTGTTTATGTATTATTTTGTAATAATAGTTACGATAATAAACTAAAATTAAAAATCCTGTTAGAATTGTAAATTCAAAATAAATTTAGGACAAAAGGTTTCGTTTACAATGTTTTAGTTCAATGAAAGCAAAGCCTTAGCCAGGATAGATTTTCAGTGATGGGGAGCTTAAATTAGACAGAACCAGTTGTATATATATTTTTTATCTAAAATAACATATTCTTAAAATATTTATAAAATGTAATATTAATATTTAACAATGATAATAGCCTTAAAATTACATAAAATTTAATATTATTTGTATCTAAAAAATTCCATGTAAGTCTTGTATAATACGTTTCAGTAAATGTATAAAAAATAGTGGAGTTAAAATATTGAAGTTATAAATGAAGGTAGAAATTTAAGAAAATAAAATTTTTAATTTTTTAAAAATTAAATTTTGATTACGGACAGAATTTAAAATAATTATAATTGAAAATGTACTTTTATATAAATGTTAAACTAAAATACTTTATAAACTCCTGAATTTCAATTGAGATCGAGGCCCTTCTCATTTTTCTGTGGCTACGCTACTCATTGAAATTTTCACTAAATTTATAATTTTTTTTATTGTTTCAATTTCTAATTTAAGTATTGAATTATCTGTAGCAATAAACTACAAAAGCACTAATTTTATTTAAAAGAAATTGCATTAAATAATAAAATAATTTATGTCTTGAACTTTCAGAACATAATCATAAGTCTAGTCTCCCGCCCCATTTTTTTAAAGTATGTAATCTTTGTGATATTAAATTCTGGGTGATTAATATTTGTTCTTTTCTGAATTTTGTTTTGACAGTTTTTTAATTAAATGTCCCAGATATATTACGTATCCGTATTAGAATTTTCAATATTCTTTATTTTACTTTATCAGTTATTTTCACTCTAATGGAGACCATGTGACTTTTTTAAAATTACGATTAACAATAAAATTATTTTAATTATCAATTTAATTTTAACTTCAAAATGTCGTCACATTCATATTTATCCAATCATATTTCACTTAAGTTTCCGTTGACATATCATTTAAGTGCCCAACCATATTGTTACTTAATTTTCTGGTTAAGCAAAGCAGTTACTAGTTGATAACCTTTAGAATGTTTACAATTTAAACTTAGTTGCTATCGTAAGCATTTGTTGGAAATACAGTTTGAAAATAATAACAGCAGTTAAAATATTCATATTTCTCTTACAAAATATGCATAAAACTTCTTTCAATTTCAAAAATGATACAGTGTTGCTATGCGTAAATGTATTCATTTTAACTACATTTTACTTTATGCTTTACAGAATAAATTATCGATAAATTTCGAAAGTATACGACGATGGGCATACGACGATGGGCGACGATGAGCATACTACGAGAGTTTCACTTAGTTATATAATTAAAAACAATTGTTTTAAGAGCTGTTTAAAGTATTAGTTATTTGTAATAGTTGAACTGTCTATCTTGGTAATAATTACATAAATTATATAGTTATATTAAAGCACGCACTTTTATTTTTATTCTGATATATATTTCCTCAAATCAGTGAGTTAGAAATATTAAATTTTTAGGTAAATTTCGCCCATTTAAAAATACAGCCCCTTTTAAATTTAAAAAAGTCATATTGTTATATGAAGCAATACCTTAAAAACTATATAAACCAAGTGAAAAGAATAAAAATGTTTTTGGCTTTAAAATAACTTTTGAAATATATAAATTAAAAATGAATTAAAACTGGCGCGCTAAACTGGCCAAATTGTGCACACTCGAGATAATTCGAGCAGCGTTGTACTTTATGTTGCTATAATTTTGCACACTCGAATGCAATCAAGAGTTGAAATTAACAATGTCAAAAAAAAAAGAAAAAAGAAAACCAATCGTTTAATTGATATTTATCATTTACATGGGATTGTAAGCTATATTCGACCATTTTCTGCGATGTTAACAAAATCCAATATTGCAATAAAATTTGTTATTATTTTTGTAATTTTCTTGCCAAGACAACATTCTAAATTGTGCTTTTTACATTAAAAAAATTAATTTTTTTTGGCCGGACTCTTTAAAAAAAAAACTGTGCATTAAGGTGTTAAAGGGATGTTGGGAATTGAAAAGTTTTTTTCATTATTTATTATCTTAGAATTTCGATAATTTGCATACATATAAATTGAAGAGTAAATGAATCAACCATATTAAATTTTTTGTCGTACTATCAATAAACATTTTTATATAATTCATTTTTCATAGACTATTTGTTAGTTTTTAAAATTCCTTGCGAGTTTCTTTTTCATAATTTCCTGTAAAATGTTCACGAAACATTCTTTACATATATTAATACAAATCGGGATATCCGTTTTAAATTTTGACTTTGATTATTAAAACTCAATTTAAGTTTCAAAAGCCCGACTTTTGCTGGAAAATTTTACATACAGACATAAAAACATTTCCTGTAAACTACCATTCTATCTATCTACAAAACAATACCCAATTATATTCGAATGATATTTTAAAGTGGTAATAACACAAAAAGAAAAGAAAAAAAGAAAATGAACTCGCAAGAAATATTTTGATAACTACTGTTCAGTTTACCTATAAACTACTGTTCTATCTATCTACAAAACAATACCCAATTATGTTCGAAGGATATTTTTAAGAGATAATAATACGAAAAGAAAAGAAAAAAAGAAAATTAACTCGCATGAAATATTTTGATAACTACTGTTCAGTTTACCTATAAACTACTGTTCTATCTACAAAACGATACCAATTATGTTCGAAGGATATTTTAAAGTGGTAATAACACAAAAAGAAAAGAAAAAAAGAAAATGAACTCGCAAGAAATATTTTGATAACTACTGTTCAGTTTACCTATAAACTACTGTTCTATCTATCTACAAAACAATACCCAATTATGTTCGAAGGATATTTTTAAGAGATAATAATACGAAAAGAAAAGAAAAAAAGAAAATTAACTCGCATGAAATATTTTGATAACTACTGTTCAGTTTACCTATAAACTACTGTTCTATCTATCTACAAAACAATACCCAACTATGTTCGAAGGATATTTTTAAGTGATAATGATACGAAAAAAAAGAAAAAAAGAAAATTAACTCGCATGAAATATTTTGATAGCTACTGTTCAGTTTACCTATAAACTACTGTTCTATCTATCTACAAAGCAATACCCAACTATGTTCGAAGGATATTTTTAATTGATAATAATACGAAAAAAAAAAAGAAAAAAGAAAATTAACTCGCATGAAATATTTTGATAACTACTGTTCAGTTTACCTATAAACTACTGTTCTATCTATCTACAAAACAATACCCAATTATGTTCGAAGGATATTTTTAAGTGATAATAATACGAAAAGAAAAGAAAAAAAGAAAATTAACTTGCAAGAAATATTTTGAAAATTAACAAAATATTATAAAAATATGTATCTGATATTTAAAATTTTTAAATGGTATTATTATTTGTTTTTAATTATAGGTATTTTATTATGAATATAGTATTTTATTTGAAATTATTTTTATTGTTTATTTATTTAAAGTTTCATAAATTTAAGTTAATAATTTTCATAAATGCATTGTAACATCTACAGTTTCCTTAATTGAGATGACACATACAAAAATATCCGAATCCACTAAGTACTGGATATGCTTCACTTGTATGAGGTGAAAAAAAGGCTATGTAATAGTGTAATTGCTACACAACTTTGTCGTTAAGCACAAAAGAGTAATTTCTATTTGATGAGAAAATAACATACCTTATTGAACACGTATCACTAACATAACATTTACCCAAATACTGAAAAAAAAACTGATTCTGCCCCCTCCCTAATCTAAAGGTATATATAAAAAAAACTGCTAGATATAACAGGTTTTTCCCCCTCCCTCCTGTGGGCTTTGATGACAGGTTCGAAGCTTAGTTGCTATGGAGATCCTTCAGAGCCGACGAAACACTCAGCTTGTCCTCTGATCCCCTTTCTTTCCTTCGGCAGAAAGTCGAAGAAATTTCTGAAATTATGGGGCCGCCATCAAATCCCCGTCAATTGCAAACTGCGTCGTGACGCTGTCGTAAGCAAAGGGTTATTGATTCTTTTTCCCCCATAACCGTTTTGTGGGGATTCCGTTTGTTTGCTGCAGCTAGATAGATCTCTTTTAGAGCTTTAATATGGCTATAGTTACCACAATGACACCCGATTCATTACGGATCAATGTAATTAAATTTGCTCAAGGCATACCCCTTAAGAAAAATCACGAATTAATCAGAAATCTACAAAGGAATTATCGGATATATCCCCATAACCGTTTTGTGGGGATTCCGTTTGTTTGATGCAGCTAGATAGATCTCTTTTAGAGCTTTAATATAGCTATAGTTACCATAATGACACCAGAATCATTTCGGATGAATATAGGTAAATTTGCTCAAGTCATATCCCTCAAGAAAAAAAACGAATTAATCAGAAATCTACAAAGGAATCATCGGATGGATCCTCATAGCCGTTTTGTGGAGATTCTGTTTGTTTGATGCAGCGAGATAGATCTCTTTTAGAGTTTTAATACGGCTACAGTTACCATAATGACACCAGAATCATTTTTTATGAATATAGGTAAAATTGCTCAAGTCATACCCCTTAAGAAAAATCATGAATTAACAGAAATCTACAAAGGAATCATCAGATGTATCCCCATAGTCGTTTTGTGGGGATTCCGTTTGTTTGATGCAGCCAGAGAGATCTCTTTTAGAGCTTTTAATACGGCTACAGTTACCACAATGACACCCTGATGAATAAATTTCTGATGAATATAGGCAAATTTGCTCAAGTCATATCCCTTAAGTAAAATCCCGAATTAATCAGAAATCTACAAAGGAATCATCAGATGGGGGGCACCACAAAACTTCTTCAATTTCAAAATCAAACTTTCAATTTTGCGAAACTTTTATAGGTTAGCTATATTTTTATATGTTTTCATGTTCCCTATTCAGTAAAACCTGATATTCATTTAAGTCCAGGAACATTCAAAGTTTTTTTTTCTTTCTTTAGGAATCAGTTAAATAATTAATTACAGTATTTCGAGGTTGAAACTGAGTTGTAAAACCCCTTTTATGGGATAGGACTAATAGCTTATTTTACTAAATGCATTGTACATCCACTTTACTATGTTTATCTACCCCATTTATAACAAGGTAACCCTTCCCCTTTTTACATCCCTAACAGAAAATTCAGAAGACATAACTGACACAAGAACAATTTTTGCTTTTAATAATGTATCAATACTTTGTTTTTATGCATAATCATGTGATGTCCATACTTTGTGACTCCATGGTGAGCCGCCGACTCCCACGCAACTGTACAACTAAACTCTAACGCGCTCGCAAAGCTTACCACAGACAAAGAGTTGGATCCATCGGACGAGGAAGCTCTCGACCAACGCTCTCGCGCGTACTTCTATTTCTACTCCTATTTAAGTGTGAATGAATAAATGTTTGTAAAGTTAAACGGAGTCAGTCCTCATTCACCTTAATCGGCTGTATAAATTCTCTGTTGCTTGATGAGTTGCATTGAAGGTTTTTTCGTAATGACTGAGTTAATCAACATACACTTATTTCCAAAATTATCTTTACTGCGATAAATTGGCGGATTTCTCAACAACTGTGAACTATAATTTTATAATTTTTTCTGGAATGATACATAACATTATAACACATACAAAGGTAAAAATTTAATAGCACTGTAAAGGAAATATTGCATCATGAAACAATAAAAATGTTAAAAAAATGACAAAGAGAGTTCAGGAAATAAAGAAATAACTCAGAAAATAAAGGAGGGCTTACGAATTTAATTAAGAACGTGATCTCTTGTGACGTGTACACACAAATCATAACGTATTTTCATGCTGACAATAACGAATTTAACCACAGGTTGAAGAGTTAAGTTCCACTCTTCCTGAAATGCTGTTTTCAGTGCATTTATGTTTCTAGGAGGTGGAGTTTATGTGAAAATGCTCTTCCATAGTAGTTTCATAAGTTTTCTATAGCGTTGAGGAGATTTTGCTAACCGCGGCATTCTCAATGTCTTTAATTTCAGCATGTCTTGACCACAGGTTGGAAATTAAGCTCTACTCTCCCAGAAATGATGCTTTCAGTACATTTATGTTTCTAGGTGGTCGATTTTTATGTGAAAATGCTCTTGCACATAGTTTCATAAGTTTTCTATTGGGTTGAGGGGATTTTGGTAACCGTGGTGTTTGTTCTCAATGTCTTTACTTTCAGCATGTCTTAACCACTGGTTCGGGAATTAAGCTCCACTCGTCTAGAAATGATGCTTTCAGAACAAATATGTTTCTAAGAGGTGGATTTTTATGTGAAAATGCTCTTCTACAGTAGTTTCATAAGTTTTCTATAGGGTTGACGAGATTTTGCTGACTGTGGTATTCTCAATGTCTTTACTTTCAGCATGTCTTAACCACTGGTTGGGGAATTAAGCTCCACTCTTCTAGAAATTATGCTTTCAGAACAAATATGTTTATAAGAGGTCGATTTTTATGTGAAAATGCTCTTATACATAGTTTCATAAGTTTTCTATTGGGTTGAGGGGATTTTGCTAACTTCGGTGTTCTCAATGTTTTTACTTTCAGCATGTCTTAACCACAGGTTGGGGAATTAAGCTCCACTCTTCCAGAAATGAAGCTTTCAGAACATTTATATTTCTAGGCGGTAGAATTTTATGTGAAAAGGCCCAAATGCTCTTCCACAGTAGTTGCATAAGTTTTCTACAGGGTGGAGGAGATTTTGCTAACTGCGGTATTCTCAATGCCTTTACTTTCAGCATGTCTTAACCACAGATTGGGGAATTAAGCTCCACTGTTCCAGAAATGATGCTTTCAGAATATTTATGTTACTAAAAGGTGTATTTTTACGTGAAAATGCTCAAATGCTCTTCCACAGTATTTTCAAAAGTTTTCTATAGGGTTGAGGAGATTTTGCTAACCGCGGTATTCTCAATTGTCTTTACTTTCAGCATGCCTTAGCTACAGATTGGGGAATTAAGCGCTACTTTTTCAGAAATGGTGCTTTAAGAACAAATGTATTTCTAGGAGAGGAATTTTTATGGGAAAAAGCTCTTCCAATGTAGTTTAATAAGTTTTCTATAGGATTGAGAGATTTTGCTGACAGCGGTATTCTCAATGTCTTTACTTAAAGCAATTCTTCTATTAGGATTATCGTTCATAAATAAAAAAATATCAGATCCGTATCAAACTATGAATATTTTTATATAAGGCTCTATGACCTGATCCCAATATCTTTGGGATGTTACAGATCCGCCGTTGAAAGTGGGCGTACGTTCATCGATCAATGTTCCTCCCATACCATCACACCTCCAACAAAACAGTCACGTTTCATAATGTCACAAACGTGTTTACATCTGGAGGGAGTCAGGAACACGAAACAAATCTCTCGAACATTATTCGTAGGGAGATGGGCCAGTACTGTGGGGATACTTGCGCTAAACCTTCATGTTGCATATCTCTGGGAAAATACGTGCATTGTTCCCTGTCAACAATAGACATTCGACTCTGAATCTTCATTCCTCCGCATCCGTCTCTTTTAAGGCACTTTTTATGCTTCTTTTTCAAAGTGTGAACATGAAATGCACCTCATTATGAAACTTTACAAACTTTTAAAATGTTACTGTATTAAAACTTAAAACATATTCGGCTTACCAGCTCAGGTTCAGTATATATTGAATGCACCTCAATATTTATGAATGATTTCAAGATTATTTTTCTAT